>CM037007.1:3223338-3734181 GCA_020826895.1 Aquilegia kansuensis | reverse complement strand
CACCATATACCAGTTTTTCTTTCCCATATGTGAGTGTGATAGCCAAGTGTTCATATTCATCAGGTAACGAATTTTTAAAGACACACTGCCTTGCTTTCATCACTCACCTCTGCTCCTAGATTCGCCAAGTCTGCAAGTAGCTTGGTAAAATCATTAAGATGCTCCGCCATGGAGATACTTCTTCTCATATCTATTCGATAAAACTTTCGAAGTATAGAGTTTTTACTGTGGATAGTCTTTGTCATGTACTTCTCCTCCAATTTTTGCCACATCTCCTTTGCAGACACATCATTCATCACAAGATATTTAATGTCTTGTGCCAAACACGACCTTATGATTCCACAAGCTCGTTTGTTCATCTTTTTCCAATCCTTCTCTTCCACATCTTCTGGCTTATCTTCCAGAACATCTTCTAGGTCTTGTTGACATAGAGCATCCATTACCTCACACCTCCACATGCCAAAGTTATTGGTGCCGGTAAACTTCTCTACATCAATCTTGGCTTGATGGTAAACCACAGATTTGGTTTCCCCCTTCGAACTCTTCGAACTCCCTTCTTTTGACATCTTTCCACCAACTTTCATGCACTAAACAATCACCAAAACGAATCTGAAATTCACACCGGAATTTCAACAAACACCTTCTAGACGCTCAAGTTCTCAACCGAAGCTCTGATGCCACTTGTTGTGCGCAGCGGATAGTTATGCACAAATATGATGATTGAACTAATGTATAAAGTAAAACGAAAAACGACAAAGGTAAAACAAGCAATCACACACAAGACAAGATATACGTGGTTCGGCAATATGCCTACGTCCACGGGGAGAAAGGATGATGCTTTTCTTATCAAAGACAATTGTACAAGCCCTCACGAAGAAACCTAAGTTCTCTTCGTCACAAAGTTCTCTCAAAAACTCTAATGGCTTCTCACAATCTCTCTCTTATAGAAAAAAAGTTTTTTTTTTGTCTCACATCTATTGGCTTTATAGTATAGCCTTACAATAGCACCGAATTGGGCCCAAAAACAGGCCCATTGAACAAAACTAGAGGAGGACGTACGTACGTCGAAATCACGTACGTACGTTTCTTCACGTTATTCGTCATCTGGCATATGGGACGTTCGAACGTCCTAATCACGTTCGTACGTTCCTTCCCTGAAAACTTCCCTGCCTCACAGGACGTACGAACGCCTTAAATGCGTACGTACGTTCCTGAACGAAAAAGTTATCTGCCACCTTGAACGTACGAACGTCCTAAAAGCGTACGTACGTTCCTGAATGAAAAACTTCCCTCCGTCCAAATTTTCACAAAAACCCAACAGTTTGTAGTTTTGGTCGTGGAAGCTACCATGCAGACTTCCTTCACATTGGGGGCAAATACTCTGTCACAGCCTCTGGCAGTGGCGAAAGCTCAAAATTTGCCACGGCCAAGGACAGTATCAAATAACATTTTGAAAATTATAAATAAAAAAAAAAAAAAAAAATTGATATTAGGATGATCCCTCCATAATTAACTTGTTTTGGTACGGAATTCTTTCATACAAAAACCTAACCCTAAAGGTTGCTGGGAAATGGCTATAATCTTGTGGGCTATTGGGCCTTAATTTGAAAGCCCAAATTTTAGAAAAGCCCATTCAACAAAAAGCCCAATAAAAAAGCCCTATACAATTTGAGTCCTTTTAGGACTCCACCTTGGTTGCCGCCACCTTGCTCACACCGTTTAGCTCTCTCTCTCTATATATATTTCAATTATTTTTAGAGAAAAGGAAGCAAGACAAGACAAAGAAGAAGAAGAAAGAAGAAAGTTAATTGCGAAGGTGATGAACATGCAACTACAACCAGTTGGACTTGGATTACCACTGGGTTATCAATTTCGTCCCTCCCCACAAGTGCTGATTAAATATTATTTGTATAAGAAACTTGTAGGAGAAGAAATATTACCTGAGGTTATTGTCAACAAGGATTTATATGGAAGTAATGCTGCTGCTCCATGGGAGCTACTTGAAGGGTGTTCAAAAGACGAAGAATTATATTACTTTACATTAGTTAAGAAGAAGCATGGTGGGAAGAATATCGAAAGGGTTACAAAAGATGGAAAATGGAAGATGGACAACAATAAGCCGGTACAAGATTTTGATGGAAAGGTAATTGGCTATAAGACAACTTTGACATTAATAGTTGATGAGAACAAGTTCGAAAACTCATGTAGCAAAACAATGGAATTGGACCATGCATGAGTATAGCATGAAGGATGCTAACAATGGTAATGAATATTGGGTTGTTTCTGGGGTTAAGAGAGGTAGCTGCATTAATAACAAGGAAGTATCAATACCAACGTCGTTGAAAAGATCGTCACATGAGATCAATGAGGTAGATGATGATTTATATTTAACAAGAATATCAAACGTCCTTGTGTATCGGCTGGATCACCACACATGACAGCATTATTGCAGCCAGCATCTTCAAAGACATCAGTAGAGTACTCCTCGAAGGTCTGTTCGGGTGCAACAACAATGCCACAAGATGAGGGATTTGTACAACTACAGCAGCATGATCAACAACTTCAAGGATTCAATGAGGGAGAACAAGATGAGGGATTCATGCCATTACAGCAACATGATGATGATAAACTTCAAGCGTGTAACGAGGGAGAACAAGATAAGGGGTTTTTACCGCTACAGCAACATGATCAACAACTTCAAGCATTCAATGAGGGATTCATACCGCTACAGCAACATGATCAACAACTTCAAGCATGCAATGACAGAGAACTTGCATCAACATTGTATGATGATGATCAACAGCTTCAAGCATGCGGCAATGATTATTTGGTTAGCATAACCAATGAGGGAGAACTTGCATCAACATCGTATGAGAACTCAGTAACATGGACTCAACCTTCTACAATTAACACATCAAATCCGACCACCATTGAACTCTCAAATTATGTCGAAAATATTGAGGGAAATGCTCTAATGTCAGAAATTTTCGAGCTTTTAATGAACGATGACGAACTCCAAGAGACAATGGAAGGCGAAGCTACAGATGCAACAACATCGTACGATCATTTCCAGCCTCATCAACAATGCACAGGAGATTCAGGAATGCAGCTAGTATATGATGATTTGAATGCTGGGTTCACGACAGAAGACTACTCTTGGTTCTCACCTCTGCTACAACAATCAATTTGAAGGCCATGATTACTGCAAAATTTAATTGTTCTATATTTTGCTGCTGAAGTATTCTGACCTCTGAAGTTGTAATTGACATTTTATAGTTTATTAATAAAATTTGAAGTTTTTTTACAACCCTGCTGGTATATCTCTATAATTTGTAATGTTATGGTTGCCTACGTTCTTGATCAATCATAGAATCTATACGATAAACATATATATGATCTCAAGTTTCTTGAAATAGTGAAGAATATTGCAATGGTCTTTGAAATATTTCCAAGAAGAAATCCAACAAAATATCCAAAAAATCTCTTTGGTAAACAAGCAAGCACCAGTGGTCTAGGGTAGAATAGCCCTGCCACGGTACAGACGCAGGTTTGATTCCGGCTGGTGCAACTAATATTACTTTTTAAAATTATTATTATTATTATATATTTTTTTTTAATTTTATGGTTCTACAAAAACTATATGATGTTTGCTGGAAGGACAATCGTTATAGTTAGAATGGCGGTTTGAAGAATTATTTAGGAGAGACTTATTTAAAAGGACAGAAACCGTTGGTTTCTTATTGAAAAGGGCTTTGGAGTCAACAAATTTTGGACTAAAATACCCACCCTAATCATAGTATGATTTTAAGTCAAATCATAATAAGAATTTTTTTTTTTGTACAAAACACTAAACCTAGGTAGGGAGTGATTAACCCTAGTGGGAAAGGGCAAAATCGGAATTACACAAATTTTTGACACTATGATTCTACCCTAAAATCATAGTCTTTGTACTTTTCAACACGTCAACAAAAGAGATTGTCTTTTTCAACAATGATTTTTAAAGAGATTGTCCTTATGGAGGGTTGACTCAAAAGAGATGTGTCCATCTCACCAAGAAAAACATGATTGGTGTCCTTCTCAAAAGCTACTTCAATTATTTATGTCTATGGAGGTATATTGTTCAGATTTACTATGGGCAGAGATTTATTACCCAGCCTGTTGCAGATAAAACAACCACAAGGTACAACAGTACACTGGCATCCCTGGATGGCACTCAACCATGCGTACCTTGCAGAGTCTGCGATCTGTTGCTGATGGCAGTTCTAGTACAGCAGTCAACGACCCCGCTTTTTCTCTCAAACCAAATTAACAAACAGATTAAAATGTGAGAGTCATGTGCTTGGTCTGGTACACCAGTCTTGAGTCTAGCTTTGTGATGCAGGAGGAAACTAGATATTGGAACACAAACAAACTCACACAATATTAAAGAGAACAACTTCCTTTTCATTAATCAATAAAAACTAAGTCCTTGTACATCTAACAAGAGGCCTTTATATAGGCTACAGTTTTCAAATCCTAATCAAACCCTAATATTATATAAAGGACGCAACTAACCTCCAACCCTAACATAAAGAAAATAAAATTACGAAAATAGATTTGAGTTATGATCAAATCTGGACTCTACTCATCTTTAGGAATACCAACGCCACAGGCGGCCATGCAAACGGAGTTCTCTAGAAAGAGATATATAATAAAACAAAACTTTCATAAAATAGCAAAAATTGGCCTTTTGAAGGCCTAAACGATGTCAGAACCCCGAAAAACGCAACAGTAGTGAGCTCGTGTGTCCTGATCGTTGGCACGTTTTCCTTCAGAAAAGGGGTCCTGATGCCACTTTGGTAAACTGGACAAAATCTCACTTGTCGCGAGCGAGCCTCGAGCAACTTCTGGGTGGCGGGCAGTCGAGCTATGCTCCCATTTCTCTTCAAATATATCAGCTAACTCCTGTATGCCATCATACTCCCCCCGTTCGACGAAATTCGCCCTCGAATTTGTCTCATCGTCATTAGAAACATCAAAATAAGGCAACAATGACGAACATTGAATACATCAGAAGTACGAATGTGACTGGGTAACCGCAACCTGTAAGCATTAGAATTTATCCGCTCAATCTCCTCAAAAGGACCACTTTTCGAGCACCCAACTTCTGTATTCACCAACAGGGATGCGATATTTAGTCAGAACAGCCATACAAATCACCAACCTCAAACTCCACAAAACACCTGTGACGGTCTGCCGCTTGCTTGTACTTAACATTAGACTCAAGCAAAATTTTCTGAACAGTAGACTGAATATTTTGAATCTTCTGCAACAAATCATCTCCCTTAACATGACCATTTTTCAAATCTGGAAGAGACAATCAGTAGAAGAATGAGGATTACACCCATAATTAATCTGAAATGGACTAAACCCTGTACTCCTATTCACAGAACGGTTAAAAGCAAACTCTGCCTGGAACATCAACTGATCCCAGCTTGTCGCATGAGCATTAACCAAAGTACGAAGTAGGTTGCCTAAAGAACGGTTAACAACTTTTGTCTGTCCATCAGTCTGTGGATGATATGCACTACTAAAATCCAACTCAGTACGCACACATTTCCATAAATTCCGCCAAAAGTGACTTAAAAACTTTGAGTCACGATCAGAAACAATTGACCGAGGTAAACCATGAAGACGGTAAACTTCCGCAAAGAACAATCGAGCAACATTAACTGCATCATCTGTTTCTTGCAGGCAATGAAATGAGCCATCTTAGAAAACCTTTCAACCACAACAAAAACAGAATCTCGACCCCGTTGTGTACGTGGTAATCTAAACACAAAATCCATACTGACTGATACTAGTCCGTGGCTGTAAAGGTACTGGTAGTGGCATGTACAATCCCGCATTTGTCGCATGTCCGTTCGACATTTGGCAGATATGACAACGTACGATCAACAACTTCTGCACCTCTTTAAACACACTAGGCCAAAAATAAGACTCAGAAAGGAGCTTGTAAGTCTTATCACGCCCAAAATGTCCTTCACCTATGCAATTCCTTGATAAGTTTCAAACGAAGGCTACAAGCAGGAACACACAATCGTTTCCCTTTGAAGAGAAACTTATCTTGACTAGAACTCAGAACGTTTTCCAGCGGCAATGTCATCCAGAATAGCAGAAAATAAGGGTCATCAACATATATTTCACGAAACGAATTAAAACCAAAACCTGTGTACGCATGGTAGAAAGCAAGCGACACGTCCACTAAGAGCATCTGCAACATTATTCTGAACACCAAACTTGTGCTTCAGTACAAAAGTATAATCCTCCATATATTGAGACCATCTCATATGCCGAGAACTTACTTTATCTTGACTGCCAATACTGTGGAAGAACAGTTTTCCATCTTTTATGTCAGATGTATATTGTAAAGATATGTTAGGCATATAATTTCGTAATAAAGTTTAGATTTTACCCTTAAAAAAGGCTTCCGAGCAATAAATATATAAATATGTAAATTATCTCATTATTTCAGATCTTGATCAGGGAGCATTATGCGCAAATGTGCGTAGGCATCTGATATGAATTTACATGTTGTGCCAATTCTCTTGTGCCTGAACATGTGGTATAGATGAGTAAATACCATGTTCTACACATGCCGACATAACTGAAGTTAATTAACGTGAAAAATGAACTATTGGACTATCTCTAGATCTCTTTTACAAGTAAATGCAGATCAAGAAGAAAATCCACACACACTACTTGAACCTGTATCATAACAAAGGATTGTTGTATTATATTAAACAGTAGACATGAAGAAGTTTGATATATATATATAGTACATACTATACTAAAATCAATCAAAGGTTTGTTCCAATCGAAAATAAATTCTAAGAAATAATACCTACATAGTACATACTATACTAAAAGATTACTCTGATTCTAAACTCCTCGATCAACTTCCCGTTCATACCATCACAGTTCTTAGATCTCTTCTAGTTTGACACCATCTTCAGTTGGTATATACTTCTTCCAGAATGAATGTAGCGACCATATTCTGGACATCTCTTCAATTGGTATTCCCTTAGTTTCAGGCAAGGTTATGTAGATGAAGAGACTCATTCCAAAACGCATATGGCGAACACGAAGAAGAGCAAAAAATTTAAGGTGACAAAGCAATATCAAGAAAGCTTGACCAATCACAAATGTCCAGAACATGTTGAGTGAAACATTAACACTCTGTCCAGCTGATCGAACTTCTAGAGGAAGTATTTCGCTAATGACTAGCCATGCTAAAGGACCCCAAGAATAAGCAAAACCTGTAACGAAAGCGCAAATGAACAACACCACAATAATGGCATAGGCGCCACTTACGTTCCCCTCACCACTCCATTTAAACTTGTACCAGATTAGACCTCCAACTACCAACTGCATGAATGATAAGGAAGAGAACACATTAACAACAAAATATTGGTATATATATCACACTATCGAGAAAAAATAAATCATGCATATATATTGAAATTACCTGAGAAATAAACATTTGAATTCCGCCTGCAAGGAATAGTGTTCGTCTACCTTTCCTATCAGCAAGCCATATAGCAACAAAAGTAGCAAGAACATTGACACCACCAGTTATAAGAGCTGACATTAAAGAAGCATCACCACCAAAACCGAGAGTCTTGAAAGAACAGGAGCATAGAACATAACTACATTAATGCCTGTAATTTGCTGTAAAGAAGGAAGTGCAACCGAATAAGTTAACTGAGGTCTGTACTTCCTGTCAAAAAATAGTCTATGCCATGGATCTGTAACTTTCTTTGAAGCTTCACTAGCTGCGACAAGATCATTATACTCTTCATCCACATTAGCAACTCCCCGGATTCTTGGAGCCTTTTCTTGGCCTCCTCAGGACGATTTCTATCAATTAGAAAGTTAGGTGTTTCAGGTAAAAATATCCCACCAACAAGGATAACCAAACCTGGTACAGCAGCTAGACCTAAACTCCATCTCCAACCATTCTCCATCCTGTTTGTGAAATAGTTAAGAACGTTTGCGATCAAAATACCAATTGTGATGAACAATTGAAACATCTGGTTAAGTGCACCGCGCATCTTGTATGGAGCCATCTCAGAGAGGTACAGGGGCACAGACTGTAGCACATACAACAACAAATCAAGTTATATATATATATATACTTACCGGACTCTTCGTTAAAATAAAATATCAACTAAAACTATAAAGGTGGTGAAAAAAATATATGTAGGGAGATCAAACTTCTCTGTCAGAAGACTCGTTAGCCCTATTAATTATATGTATAAACAAAATTAATTTCAACTAGTAATTAAATTTGTACCTGACTCGCAAAACCAACACCAACACCAAGCAGAAGTCTACCAATAATTAGCATTGCTAGGTTCTGAGCCAAACCATTCATAACGGCTCCAACGACAAACACCAAACCACCATAAAATATAGTCCAGGTGCGCCCAAATCTTCTTGTAATCCATGATGCTACAAAGGATGCTAGAAGAGCAGCTATATATAATGATGACGTAAAAAGCGTAAGAATTTGACTATCAAATTTGCAGTATTGATTTGATGATTGAATACCACTCTCCTTTCTGTACACCGATGGAAAAAAACTCTTCAAGAAAGGTGTCATAGATGTAACTCCACCTACAATATATTTTCATACAAAACTCATAAGTATATATTAAAAATCGTATAACAAAAATTTGTACACATTAGATTAAGTTGTTTTTAATTAATTACTTACCAGAGATACCAATGTCATAGCCAAAGATCAGACCACCCATAGCAGCCACAATGCATGCAATTATAACATACATAGTCGTCTCTCCGGGGTAATCTTTACCCGGTTCTCTTCCTCCTGATGATGGAACAATTCCTCCTGCCATTATTGGTATGTATGTATTAGAATCTTCTTTCTTTAATTTGTTTGCTTTGCTTATATTGAAGAAAGTGATTCTACCATGTTCCATATATATAGAGTTTCATTAGATTTAATGTACACTTTAATTTGATTAGTTTTAGCTGACACTAATTCGGAATGGGATTTGGTCTTTTACACAAACACGATCTGTAATAACAATTGGACTTGGTGTATTTGGTCTGGTAAATACAGGACTGTCATTGGCAGTCTGGCATGCACCATCTACCAGAAACTATAGATGGTGGTATATATTATGGTATGACGAATTCGAAGCTGTAAATTATGATCTTTTTACTTTTTATATGATGACTGGTGGAACTAATCTTCTCATTGATCATCCTCTACCAATTGTAAGAATCCTTCTATGAAAGTTGTACGTCAAACGCTAGAAATCATTATAAATAAATTTGAATTTCATTATTCAACTATTACCATTTAATATATATATATTATCTGTTTCGAAAAATCATTACAATTAGTTGACGACTTAACCTTGGTGTGCATTCCCATCACCAAGATGTTATAATACATCTTACTAACATAAAATTCAGTACACCTATATATGGTCTATGAAATGACTAGTTATCGAGGTCCTGAGAAGGCTTTAACACGCCAAGAACATGAAAAGCGCGCAGCTGGCCTTGCATATCACCTAAAATTTTGAAATTGATTTCATTAGTATAGCTGTTAATGCTGTGAGAACACTCCAATTCACGATCATATTGAATATCGACGAGAAGCTTATAGCTGTAATAGGTAATAGAGAGATACGTACTTGATCCAACCCAGCGAATATGGCACTTTGTGTACGTAGAAGCCTCCAGTCAGAACAAATGCAAGCATGCATTGTGACTGTGACCACCGTGGACGCCTGTTTGTGCGGCATCCATAATCAATGCCCCAAATGCAAGTCCAAGACCTTGAGCGACCATGACATACCCCAGCAATACAGCGATTTAATGTCAACATGAATGCACCTAATTCAGGTTTCAAACTAGCCATCCATGGGCAAGTCTCCCACGACTCTAGCCATATAGTATGAGGATAGTGTATACATGCCTGATGCCCATTCCTAGCTTGCGAGAGATAGCTTGTTCTTGAGGGAACGCGAAAACTGCGTTGGCAGATGGAAGTACACTGCAGAAGATTGTGATAAAGAAGAGCTAGCAGACCAAGCCGGTCTCGGACATTTCACTGTCTGATTGCCACCACATAATTCCAGCTAATAAAGCTGCTGCTATCACTTGGAATATTCTTAGGGAGCTGAATGATGCATGTCTCCTTTCTCTGAGACTTCTTTGGAGTAGGATGGTGAATTGATTGAACCAACTTGTAGTACTAATGCATCTTTTCTTCTCCTCTCCATGGGATCTCTTAGCCAACAAGTTTGTGTTGTGCGCAGCGGATAGTTATGCACAAATATGATGATTGAACTAATGTATAAAGTAAAACGAAAAACGACAAAGGTAAAACAAGCAATCACACACAAGACAAGATATACGTGGTTCGGCAATATGCCTACGTCCACGGGGAGAAAGGATGATGCTTTTCTTATCAAAGACAATTGTACAAGCCCTCACGAAGAAACCTAAGTTCTCTTCGTCACAAAGTTCTCTCAAAAACTCTAATGGCTTCTCACAATCTCTCTCTTATAGAAAAAAAGTTTTTTTTTTTGTCTCACATCTATTGGCTTTATAGTATAGCCTTACAATAGCACCGAATTGGGCCCAAAAACAGGCCCATTGAACAAAACTAGAGGAGGACGTACGTACGTCGAAATCACGTACGTACGTTTCTTCACGTTATTCGTCATCTGGCATATGGGACGTTCGAACGTCCTAATCACGTTCGTACGTTCCTTCCCTGAAAACTTCCCTGCCTCACAGGACGTACGAACGCCTTAAATGCGTACGTACGTTCCTGAACGAAAAAGTTATCTGCCACCTTGAACGTACGAACGTCCTAAAAGCGTACGTACGTTCCTGAATGAAAAAACTTCCCTCCGTCCAAATTTTCACATAAAACCCAACAGTTTGTAGTTTTGGTCGTGGAAGCTACCATGCAGACTTCCTTCACATTGGGGGCAAATACTCTGTCACAGCCTCTGGCAGTGGCGAAAGCTCAAAATTTGCCACGGCCAAGGACAGTATCAAATAACATTTTGAAAATTATAAATAAAAAAAAAAAAAAAAAAATTGATATTAGGATGATCCCTCCATAATTAACTTGTTTTGGTACGGAATTCTTTCATACAAAAACCTAACCCTAAAGGTTGCTGGGAAATGGCTATAATCTTGTGGGCTATTGGGCCTTAATTTGAAAGCCCAAATTTTAGAAAAGCCCATTCAACAAAAAGCCCAATAAAAAAGCCCTATACAATTTGAGTCCTTTTAGGACTCCACCTTGGTTGCCGCCACCTTGCTCACACCGTTTAGCTCTCTCTCTCTATATATATTTCAATTATTTTTAGAGAAAAGGAAGCAAGACAAGACAAAGAAGAAGAAGAAAGAAGAAAGTTAATTGCGAAGGTGATGAACATGCAACTACAACCAGTTGGACTTGGATTACCACTGGGTTATCAATTTCGTCCCTCCCCACAAGTGCTGATTAAATATTATTTGTATAAGAAACTTGTAGGAGAAGAAATATTACCTGAGGTTATTGTCAACAAGGATTTATATGGAAGTAATGCTGCTGCTCCATGGGAGCTACTTGAAGGGTGTTCAAAAGACGAAGAATTATATTACTTTACATTAGTTAAGAAGAAGCATGGTGGGAAGAATATCGAAAGGGTTACAAAAGATGGAAAATGGAAGATGGACAACAATAAGCCGGTACAAGATTTTGATGGAAAGGTAATTGGCTATAAGACAACTTTGACATTAATAGTTGATGAGAACAAGTTCGACAAAACTCATGTAGCAAAACAATGGAATTGGACCATGCATGAGTATAGCATGAAGGATGCTAACAATGGTAATGAATATTGGGTTGTTTCTGGGGTTAAGAGAGGTAGCTGCATTAATAACAAGGAAGTATCAATACCAACGTCGTTGAAAAGATCGTCACATGAGATCAATGAGGTAGATGATGATTTATTTAACAAGAATATCAAACGTCCTTGTGTATCGGCTGGATCACCACACATGACAGCATTATTGCAGCCAGCATCTTCAAAGACATCAGTAGAGTACTCCTCGAAGGTCTGTTCGGGTGCAACAACAATGCCACAAGATGAGGGATTTGTACAACTACAGCAGCATGATCAACAACTTCAAGGATTCAATGAGGGAGAACAAGATGAGGGATTCATGCCATTACAGCAACATGATGATGATAAACTTCAAGCGTGTAACGAGGGAGAACAAGATAAGGGGTTTTTACCGCTACAGCAACATGATCAACAACTTCAAGCATTCAATGAGGGATTCATACCGCTACAGCAACATGATCAACAACTTCAAGCATGCAATGACAGAGAACTTGCATCAACATTGTATGATGATGATCAACAGCTTCAAGCATGCGGCAATGATTATTTGGTTAGCATAACCAATGAGGGAGAACTTGCATCAACATCGTATGAGAACTCAGTAACATGGACTCAACCTTCTACAATTAACACATCAAATCCGACCACCATTGAACTCTCAAATTATGTCGAAAATATTGAGGGAAATGCCCTAATGTCAGAAATTTTCGAGCTTTTAATGAACGATGACGAACTCCAAGAGACAATGGAAGGCGAAGCTACAGATGCAACAACATCGTACGATCATTTCCAGCCTCATCAACAATGCACAGGAGATTCAGGAATGCAGCTAGTATATGATGATTTGAATGCTGGGTTCACGACAGAAGACTACTCTTGGTTCTCACCTCTGCTACAACAATCAATTTGAAGGCCATGATTACTGCAAAATTTAATTGTTCTATATTTTGCTGCTGAAGTATTCTGACCTCTGAAGTTGTAATTGACATTTTATAGTTTATTAATAAAATTTGAAGTTTTTTTACAACCCTGCTGGTATATCTCTATAATTTGTAATGTTATGGTTGCCTACGTTCTTGATCAATCATAGAATCTATACGATAAACATATATATGATCTCAAGTTTCTTGAAATAGTGAAGAATATTGCAATGGTCTTTGAAATATTTCCAAGAAGAAATCCAACAAAATATCCAAAAAATCTCTTTGGTAAACAAGCAAGCACCAGTGGTCTAGGGTAGAATAGCCCTGCCACGGTACAGACGCAGGTTTGATTCCGGCTGGTGCAACTAATATTACTTTTTAAAATTATTATTATTATTATATATTTTTTTTTAATTTTATGGTTCTACAAAAACTATATGATGTTTACTGGAAGGACAATCGTTATAGTTAGAATGGCGGTTTGAAGAATTATTTAGGAGAGACTTATTTAAAAGGACAGAAACCGTTGGTTTCTTATTGAAAAGGGCTTTGGAGTCAACAAATTTTGGACTAAAATACCCACCCTAATCATAGTATGATTTTAAGTCAAATCATATATAAGAATTTTTTTTTTTTGCACAAAACACTATAACCTAGGTAGGGAGTGATTAACCCTAGTGGGAAAGGGCAAAATCGGAATTACACAAATTTTTGACACTATGATTCTACCTAAAATCATAAGTCTTTGTACTTTTCAACAAGTCAACAAAAGAGATTGTCTTTTTCAACAATGATTTTTAAAGAGATTGTCCTTATGGAGGGTTGACTCAAAAGAGATTGTCCATCTCACCAAGAAAAACATGATTGGTGTCCTTCTCAAAAGCTACTTCAATTATTTATGTCTATGGAGGTATATTGTTCAGATTTACTATGGGCAGAGATTTATTACCCAGCCTGTTGCAGATAAAACAACCACAAGGTACAACAGTACACTGGCATCCCTGGATGGCACTTCAACCAGGCGTACCTTGCAGAGTCTGCGATCTGTGCTGTGGCAGTTCTATTACAGCAGTCAACGACCGATTTTCTCTCAAACCAAATTAACAAACAGATTAAAATGTGAGAGTCATGTGCTTGGTCTGGTACACCAGTCTTGAGTCTAGCTTTGTGATGCAAGAACTAGATATTGGAACACAAACAAACTCACACCAAAATTATGAAAAACACTTCCTTTTCATTAATCAATAAAAACTAAGTCCTTTACATCTAACAAGAGGCCTTTATATAGGCTACAGTTTTCAAATCCTAATCAAACCCTAATAATATAAAAAGGACGCAACTAACCTCCAACCCTAACATAAGAAATAAAATTACGAAAAATAGATTTGAGTTATGATCAAATCTGGACTCTACTCATCTTTAGGAATCCAACGCCACAGGCGGCATGCAAAACGGAGTTCTCTAGAAAGAGATATAAATAAAACAAAACTTTCATAAAATAACAAAATTGGCCTTTTGAAGGCCTAAACGATGTCAGAACCCCGAAAAACGCAACAACACTGAGCCTCGTGTGTCCTGATCGTTGGCACGTTTTCCTTCAGAAAAAAGGGGTCCTGATGCCACTTTGGTAAACTGGACAAAATCTCAACTTGTCGCGAGCGAGCCTCGAGCAACTTCTGGTGGCGGGCAGTCGAGCTATGCTCCCATTTCTCTTCAAATATATCAGCTAACTCCTGTATGCCATCATACTCCCCCCGTTTGACGAAATTCGCCCTCAAATTTGTCTCATCGTCATTAGAAACATCAAAATAAGGCAACAAATGACGAACATTGAATACATCAGAAGTACGAATGTGACTAGGTAACCGCAACCTGTAAGCATTAGAATTTATCCGCTCAATCTCCTCAAAAGGACCACTTTTTCGAGCACCCAACTTCTGTATTCACCAGCAGGGATGCGATCTTTAGTCAGAACAGCCCATACAAATCACCAACCTCAAACTCCACAAAACACCTGTGACGGTCTGCCGCTTGCTTGTACTTAACATTAGACTCAAGCAAAATTTTCTGAACAGTAGACTGAATATTTTGAATCTTTTGCAACAAATCATCTCCCTTAACATGACCATTTTTCAAATCTGGAAGAGACAAATCAGTAGAAGAATGAGGATTACACCCATAATTAATCTGAAATGGACTAAACCCTGTACTCCTATTCACAGAACGGTTAAAAGCAAACTCTGCCTGGAACATCAACTGATCCCAGCTTGTCGCATGAGCATTAACCAAAGTACGAAGTAGGTTGCCTAAAGAACGGTTAACAACTTTTGTCTGTCCATCAGTCTGTGGATGATATGCACTACTAAAATCCAACTCAGTGCGCACACATTTCCATAAATTCCGCCAAAAGTGACTTAAAAACTTTGAGTCACGATCAGAAACAATTGACCGAGGTAAACCATGAAGACTGTAAACTTCCGCAAAGAACAATCGAGCAACATTAACTGCATCATCTGTTTTCTTGCAGGCAATGAAATGAGCCATCTTAGAAAACCTTTCAACCACAACAAAAACAGAATCTCGACCCCGTTGTGTACGTGGTAATCTAAACACAAAATCCATACTGACTGATACTAGTCCGTGGCTGTAAAGGTACTGGTAGTGGCATGTACAATCCCGCATTTGTCGCATGTCCGTTCGACATTTGGCAGATATGACAACGTACGATCAACAAACTTCTGCACCTCTTTAAACACACTAGGCCAAAAATAAGACTCAGAAAGGAGCTTGTAAGTCTTATCACGCCCAAAATGTCCTTCACTATGCAATTCCTTGATAAGTTTCAAACGAAGGCTACAAGCAGGAACACACAATCGTTTCCCTTTGAAGAGAAACTTATCTTGGACTAGAAACTCAGAACGTTTTCCAGCGGCAATGTCATCCAGAATAGCAGAAAAATAAGGGTCATCAACATATATTTCACGAAACGAATTAAAACCCAAAACCTGTGTACGCATGGTAGAAAGCAAAGCGACACGTCCACTAAGAGCATCTGCAACATTATTCTGAACACCAAACTTGTGCTTCAGTACAAAAGTATAATCCTCCATATATTGAGACCATCTCATATGCCGAGAACTTACTTTATCTTGACTGCCAATACTGTGGAAGAACAGTTTTCCATCTTTTATGTCAGATGTATATTGTAAAGATATGTTAGGCATATAATTTCGTAATAAAGTTTAGATTTTACCCTTAAAAAAGGCTTCCGAGCAATAAATATATAAATATGTAAATTATCTCATTATTTCAGATCTTGATCAGGGAGCATTATGCGCAAATGTGCGTAGGCATCTGATATGAATTTACATGTTGTGCCAATTCTCTTGTGCCTGAACATGTGGTATAGATGAGTAAATACCATGTTCTACACATGCCGACATAACTGAAGTTAATTAACGTGAAAAATGAACTATTGGACTATCTCTAGATCTCTTTTACAAGTAAATGCAGATCAAGAAGAAAATCCACACACACTACTTGAACCTGTATCATAACAAAGGATTGTTGTATTATATTAAACAGTAGACATGAAGAAGTTTGATATATATATATAGTACATACTATACTAAAATCAATCAAAGGTTTGTTCCAATCGAAAATAAATTCTAAGAAATAATACCTACATAGTACATACTATACTAAAAGATTACTCTGATTCTAAACTCCTCGATCAACTTCCCGTTCATACCATCACAGTTCTTAGATCTCTTCTAGTTTGACACCATCTTCAGTTGGTATATACTTCTTCCAGAATGAATGTAGCGACCATATTCTGGACATCTCTTCAATTGGTATTCCCTTAGTTTCAGGCAAGGTTATGTAGATGAAGAGACTCATTCCAAAAACGCATATGGCGAACACGAAGAAGAGCAAAAATTTAAGGTGACAAAGCAATATCAAGAAAGCTTGACCAATCACAAATGTCCAGAACATGTTGAGTGAAACATTAACACTCTGTCCAGCTGATCGAACTTCTAGAGGAAGTATTTCGCTAATGACTAGCCATGCTAAAGGACCCCAAGAATAAGCAAAACCTGTAACGAAAGCGCAAATGAACAACACCACAATAATGGCATAGGCGCCACTTACGTTCCCCTCACCACTCCATTTAAACTTGTACCAGATTAGACCTCCAACTACCAACTGCATGAATGATAAGGAAGAGAACACATTAACAACAAAATATTGGTATATATATCACACTATCGAGAAAAAATAAATCATGCATATATATTGAAATTACCTGAGAAATAAACATTTGAATTCCGCCTGCAAGGAATAGTGTTCGTCTACCTTTCCTATCAGCAAGCCATATAGCAACAAAAGTAGCAAGAACATTGACACCACCAGTTATAAGAGCTGACATTAAAGAAGCATCACCACCAAAACCGAGAGTCTTGAAAAGAACAGGAGCATAGAACATAACTACATTAATGCCTGTAATTTGCTGTAAAGAAGGAAGTGCAACCGAATAAGTTAACTGAGGTCTGTACTTCCTGTCAAAAAATAGTCTATGCCATGGATCTGTAACTTTCTTTGAAGCTTCACTAGCTGCGACAAGATCATTATACTCTTCATCCACATTAGCAACTCCCCGGATTCTTTGGAGCCTTTTCTTGGCCTCTTCAGGACGATTTCTATCAATTAGAAAGTTAGGTGTTTCAGGTAAAAATATCCCACCAACAAGGATAACCAAACCTGGTACAGCAGCTAGACCTAAACTCCATCTCCAACCATTCTCCATCCTGTTTGTGAAATAGTTAAGAACGTTTGCGATCAAAATACCAATTGTGATGAACAATTGAAACATCTGGTTAAGTGCACCGCGCATCTTGTATGGAGCCATCTCAGAGAGGTACAGGGGCACAGACTGTAGCACATACAACAACAAATCAAGTTATATATATATATATACTTACCGGACTCTTCGTTAAAATAAAATATCAACTAAAACTATAAAGGTGGTGAAAAAAATATATGTAGGGAGATCAAACTTCTCTGTCAGAAGACTCGTTAGCCCTATTAATTATATGTATAAACAAAATTAATTTCAACTAGTAATTAAATTTGTACCTGACTCGCAAAACCAACACCAACACCAAGCAGAAGTCTACCAATAATTAGCATTGCTAGGTTCTGAGCCAAACCATTCATAACGGCTCCAACGACAAACACCAAACCACCATAAAATATAGTCCAGGTGCGCCCAAATCTTCTTGTAATCCATGATGCTACAAAGGATGCTAGAAGAGCAGCTATATATAATGATGACGTAAAAAGCGTAAGAATTTGACTATCAAATTTGCAGTATTGATTTGATGATTGAATACCACTCTCCTTTCTGTACACCGATGGAAAAAAACTCTTCAAGAAAGGTGTCATAGATGTAACTCCACCTACAATATATTTTCATACAAAACTCATAAGTATATATTAAAAATCGTATAACAAAAATTTGTACACATTAGATTAAGTTGTTTTTAATTAATTACTTACCAGAGATACCAATGTCATAGCCAAAGATCAGACCACCCATAGCAGCCACAATGCATGCAATTATAACATACATAGTCGTCTCTCCGGGGTAATCTTTACCCGGTTCTCTTCCTCCTGATGATGGAACAATTCCTCCTGCCATTATTGGTATGTATGTATTAGAATCTTCTTTCTTTAATTTGTTTGCTTTGCTTATATTGAAGAAAGTGATTCTACCATGTTCCATATATATAGAGTTTCATTAGATTTAATGTACACTTTAATTTGATTAGTTTTAGCTGACACTAATTCGGAATGGGATTTGGTCTTTTACACAAACACGATCTGTAATAACAATTGGACTTGGTGTATTTGGTCTGGTAAATACAGGACTGTCATTGGCAGTCTGGCATGCACCATCTACCAGAAACTATAGATGGTGGTATATATTATGGTATGACGAATTCGAAGCTGTAAATTATGATCTTTTTACTTTTTATATGATGACTGGTGGAACTAATCTTCTCATTGATCATCCTCTACCAATTGTAAGAATCCTTTTATGGAAGTTGTACGTCAAACGCTAGAAATCATTATAAATAAATTTGAATTTCATTATTCAACTATTACCATTTAATATATATATATTATCTGTTTCGAAAAATCATTACAATTAGTTGACGACTTAACCTTGGTGTGCATTCCCATCACCAAGATGTTATAATACATCTTACTAACATAAAATTCAGTACACCTATATATGGTCTATGAAATGACTAGTTATCGAGGTCCTGAGAAGGCTTTAACACGCCAAGAACATGAAAAGCGCGCAGCTGGCCTTGCATATCACCTAAAATTTTGAAATTGATTTCATTAGTATAGCTGTTAATGCTGTGAGAACACTCCAATTCACGATCATATTGAATATCGACGAGAAGCTTATAGCTGTAATAGGTAATAGAGAGATACGTACTTGATCCAACCCAGCGAATATGGCACTTTGTGTACGTAGAAGCCTCCAGTCAGAACAAATGCAAGCATTGTGACTGTGACCACCGTGGACGCCTGTTTGTGCGGCATCCATAATCAATGCCCCAAATGCAAGTCCAAGACCTTGAGCGAGCATGACATACCCCAGCAATACAGCTAATTAATGTCAACATGAATGCACCTAATTGAGGTTTCAAACTAGCCATCCATGGGCAAGTCTCCCACGACTCTAGCCATATAGTATGAGTATAGTGTATACATGCCTGATGCCCGTTCCTAGCTTGCGAGAGATAGCTTGTTCTTGAGGGAACGCGAAAACTGCGTTGGCAGATGGAAGTACACCCCAGAAGATTGTGATAAAGAAGAGCTAGCAGACCAAGCCGGTCTTGGACATTTCAACTGTCTGATTGCCACCACATAATTCCAGCTAATAAAGCTGCTGCTATCACTTGGAATATTCTTAGGGAGCTGAATGATGCATGTCTCCTTTCTCTGAGACTTCTTTGGAGTAGGATGGTGAATTGATTGAACCAACTTGTAGTACTAATGCATCTTTTCTTCTCCTCTCCATGGGATCTCTTAGCCAACAAGTTTGTAGTTTTGGTCGTGGAAGCTACCATGCAGACTTCCTTCACATTCGGGGCAAATACTCTGTCACAGCCTCTGGCAGTGGCGAAAGCTCAAAATTTGCCACCGCCAAGGACAGTAGCAAATAACATTTTGAAAATTATATATAAAAAAAAAAAAAAAAAAAAAATTGATATTAGGATGATCCCTCTATAATTAACTTGTTTTGGTACGGAATTCTTTCATACAAAAACCTAACCCTAAAGGTTGCTGGGAAATGGCTATAATCTTGTGGGCTATTGGGCATTAATTTGGAAGCCCAACTTTTACAAAAGCCCATTCAACAAAAAGCCCAATAAAAAAAGCCCTATACAATTTGAGTCCTTTTCCACCTTGGTTGCCGCCACCTTGCTCACACCGTTTAGCTCTCTCTATATATATATATTTCAATTATTTTCAGAGAAAAGGAAGCAAGACAAGACAAGCAGAACTGCAGAAGAAGAAAGAAGAAGAAGAAGAAGAAAGAAGAAAGTTAATTGCCAAGGTGATGAACATGCAACTACAACCAGTTGGACTTGGATTACCACTGGGTTATCAATTTCGTCCCTCCCCACAAGTGCTGATTAAATATTATTTGTATAAGAAACTTGTAGGAGAAGAAATATTACCTGAGGTTATTGTCAACAAGGATTTATATGGAAGTAATGCTGCTGCTCCATGGGAGCTACTTGAAGGGTGTTCAAAAGACGAAGAATTATATTACTTTACATTAGTTAAGAAGAAGCATGGTGGGAAGAATATCGAAAGGGTTACAAAAGATGGAAAATGGAAGATGGACAACAATAAGCCGGTACAAGATTTTGATGGAAAGGTAATTGGCTATAAGACAACTTTGACATTAATAGTTGATGAGAACAAGTTCGACAAAACTCATGTAGCAAAACAATGGAATTGGACCATGCATGAATATAGCATGAAGGATGCTAACAATGGTAATGAATATTGGGTTGTTTCTGGGGTTAAGAGAGGTAGCTGCATTAATAACAAGGAAGTATCAATACTAACGTCGTTGAAAAGATCGTCACATGAGATCAATGAGGTAGATGATGATTTATTTAACAAGAATATCAAACGTCCTTGTGTATCGGCTGGATCACCACACATGACAGCATTATTGCAGCCAGCATCTTCAAAGACATCAGTAGAGTACTCCTCCAAGGTCTGTTGGGGTGCAACAACAATGCCACAAGATGAGGGATTTGCACAACTACAGCAGCATGATCAAGAACTTCAAGGATTCAATGAGGGAGAACAAGATGAGGGATTCATGCCATTACAGCAACATGATGATGATAAACTTCAAGCGTGTAACGAGGGAGAACAAGATGAGGGGTTCTTACCGCTACAGCAACATGATCAACAACTTCAAGCATGCAAAGACAGAGAACTTGCATCAACATTGTATGATGATGATCTACAGCTTCAAGCATGCGGCAATGATTATTTGGTTAGCATGACCAATGAGGGAGAACTTGCATCAACATCGTATGAGAACTCAGTAACATGGACTCAACCTTCTACAATTGATACATCAAATCCGACCGCCATTGAACTCCCAAGTTATGTAGAAAGTATTGAGGGAAATGCTCTAATGTCAGAAATTTTTGAGCTTTTAATGAACGATGACGAAGTCCCAGAGACAATGGAAGGCGTAGCTACAGATGCAACAACATCATACGAACATTTCCAGCCTCATCAACAATGCACAGGAGATTCAGGAATGCAGCTAGTATATGATGATTTGAATGCTGGGTTCGCGACAGAAGACTACTCTTGGTTCTCACCTATCCTACAACAATCAGTTTGAAGGCGATGGTTACTGCAAAATTTAATTGTTCTATTTTTTGCTACTGAAGTATTCTGACCTCTGAAGTTGTAATTGATATTTTATAGTTCATTAATAAAATTTGAAGTTTTTTTACAACCCTACTGGTATATATATATAATTTGTAATGTTATGGTTACCTGCGTGCCTGATCAATCATAGAATCTATACGATAGAATATATATATGATATCAAGTTTCTTGAAATAGTGAAGAATATTGCAATGGTCTTTGAAATATCTCTTCAACTTCCAAAGATTTTCTTGGTTTAATTCAAACCCTTGGGTAAACAAGCAAGCATCAGTGGTCTAGGGTAGAATAGCCATGCCACGGTACAGACGCAGGTTTGATTCCCGGCTGGTGCAGCTAATATTAAAATTTTAAAATTATTTTTATTATTATATATTTTTTTAATTTTATGGTTCTACAAAACCTATATGATGTTTACTGGAAGGACCCTCGTTCTAGTTAGAATGGCGGTTTGAAGAATTATTTATGTCTATGGAGTAATGGAGATATATTGTTCAGAATTACTATATATGGGCAGAGATTTATGACCCAGCCTGTTGCAGATACTTGGTCACCACTACATTCACGTCTATGATCCATCGTTACCTACAGATGAGCATTGTAACATTCCAAAACAATCAAGAAAGGCAAACGTTAGGAAACCAGCAGGCCACCCTAAGAAGAAAGTGAGGATCGAGTAGTGTTAACCTTATAAGTATCAAGTATCAACTGGCTAAAACAGCCACAGGGCACCACAGTATACTGGCATCTCTTGATGGCACTTCAACCAGGCGTACCCTGCAGATTCTGCAGTCTGTGCTCTGGCAGTGCTGGTCTGCACCAATTGAAATCAGTAGATAATATCATATACTTTTGCGGCTTGTGTGGACTATGCCTATGACTTTACTGAGACTAGCTGTAAAGTTTGTAGGTAGGATTGAAGGTTTCAATATGTTCTACAAGAAGGTACAACGTTATATCGGTGAAGAGAAGCAGTTATAGATAATATCATATACTTTTGCGGCTTGTGTGGACTATGCCTATGACTTTACTGAGACTAGCTGTAAAGTTTGTAGGTAGGATTGAAGGTTTGAATATGTTCTACAAGAAGGTACAACGTTATATCGGTGAAGAGAATGAGCCTCAAGGATTGATCGATCTTTCTACGTGCTAATGTTGAGTCTTCTGCACTTTTTTTTTCCGATCAAAAGATAGTATTTCTATTAAGATGCAAAGAGTTTGCAGACTGCAGATTGCTGCTGCTGCTTTATATCTTACAAGTCAAACATTCAAAACCCTCGAGGATATACCATAGAGATATTATCCAAAAACCATCTTCCTGTCCATGAACGCCTTGCTTTATTTTCATCACAATATATAGCTATTTTTCTTTTATATTGTTTTTTTCTAAGGGTAATTCTTACAAGGTGTTAAAGAATAAATACAATGGGGGTACAAGCACCAGTTACATTTAATGAAATCTGTAGTAAATATTGTTTGATCTCCTCCAGTGGATTACGTGAGCTACTGCTACTATCCCTTAGCAAGATGAATTCCTTTACCAGCACAAAAATCTGCAGAGAAATTCGTCTCCCTCTTAGTACATCTGATCATAGGTGAAAAAATCGAAAATGCGGGGCAGATATTCACGAAATATTTTAGTTTTTGGGAATTCGGAGCGGTACGGCATACGAATAATAAACGAAATATAAACCTCCTCATGCCGCTCGGATTTTTACGAAGATTCGCGAAATTTGGCAAAATGCGAAATTTACGAAATTTTCGATTCTGAAATTAACACATTTATTTTTAATTCCCACCAAACTAGAACTTTCGATGAGGTTATCAAAAAAGGGTCCAAAGATTAGCAATAGGGAGATTTAGAGATACCCCCGAAAAAGTTTTCACTCTTTGAGATACCCCCCAAAGTGATGATTCCCGTGTACCATCCTACCAAACCCAACCAGATTCCAGTGGTTTTTGGTTTCCTAATATAGGGAGTTGGTTTGCCCCAATGACAAGTGGGTCGGACGTGCAGTCAGCCGATACATTAATGCCGGTTCAACAATACACGGGATTTCCTATCTTTGAATCATTTGCTCCGTATTGTATGGATCAAGATGCATATGATATGCATATTGACCAATTCAGGTCGTACGAGCAAACAATGTCATGGGAATATTACTGTACTGAGTTCATCCCCACACGTATGCGACTCGAACCTCCCATATCCGACATTGGGGTCCGGATATTCGCGGAATATTCCAGTTTTTTCAAGGTTGGATATTCAGATATACTCGAAATTTTCACCTATGCAGCTGATTACCAACCAGGAGAAAGTAGATTTAATTCGATCCCAATCTTCTCTGATTATCCAGTGAATGAGTGCCTACTAAATGCTCTTGCAGCTACTTAAGAGTCAAAATACTGGCGTAGAAGGTTATTATTGTTGATGGGTTTTAGTAACAGTTCAATGTTGTCGTCAAAAATTTGTGACCCCACTTTCAGCAACGCTTGTTTTCAAAAGTTATAACCGTTGCCAAATCCATTTGGCGACAATTTTGAATGGTCGAGGTTTCCAAAATTTCTTGTTGTGGTACCCACCTCGAAGGGGGAATTCTTTCCTTAAACACAATAGAAAATAATAACTTAAGAACACCACATGAACCAATGAATAAGATGGATATGATATTGATTATACTTTCTACATGCAATTAAATAATTAAATTAATACTTAAAACTAATTATAGAAAATGGATAGAGATGGAAAGAAGATCTTATTAATGGCGGTGGTGGGAAGAAAGATTGCGGTGATCAGACAGAAATTTTTGGTTTATCATGGATGATTTCTTCATGGGTTTTTCTAACTTAAATTCTATTACTAAAATTCATTGTGAAGGTGTTGTTTTTATAATGGCAATCTGTCGCGGCTGCTTGTTTTTGTGCTTAGCAATTTGAGCTTTCTTGGTGTTCTAATGGCTTTCCTACCTTGAAGTTGTGTTCAAGGTCTCATCGGATTGATCAGTAATTAAAATCCATGGTTGTTCACTATACAATGTTCTTTTTATTGATTTTCTTCCGAATACAGAAGGGAGAACTTGTGGTAGTAGAGACAGGTTGCCCCTCGGTCAACTTGATTACTGGCTACTGCAATGTGTCAAGTTGTACAAGTTGGAGTTGCTCCTTGGTTATCTCGCCTTGAGTTCATTGTTAGGAAAACCAAGTTGTACGCGCATCGTCCTGAGTCTGTGTCCTCGCGTCCTTTTGTCAAAAGTAAGTTTTTGGTTTTAGGACGTACGTACCTAGTTAGGGCGTACGTACGTCATGTTAGGTAGCAAACTTGTTTTCGGTCAGGACGTACGTACCTAGTTAGGACGTACGTACGTCCAAGCAGGCAGCGAACTATTTCCGTGTGGGGACGTACGTACGCTGTTTCGACGTACGTACGTCCAATGTAAAATCTGCAAAGTCCGGCCTATTTTCTATGTTTCCAAACCCTAACTATATATAGGGTTTCTCTACCAAAGAACAACTGAGTTCTTTGGCCGTCCAATTCATCTCTACTCTTGGAGTTTGTTTAGGTTTTGGTTTAGGTTTTTTTGTGATTGAACTCATCTTCTTCTTCCTTATTGAATAGTGATTCAGCTTCGAGTCTTCTTGTGTGTTCATCAAGAAGTCGAGTATCCTTGTGTGTTCATCAAGGAACTCTGGTGTAAGCTTGCTTCATAGATCGGCTTCGAGTCTTCTTGTGTGTTCATCAAGAAGTCGAGTGTCTTGTGCGTACATCAAGGTGCTCTGGTGAAGTTAAGGTGTTAGAGATAACCAGTAGTGTCAACTCGCAGTGATTGCAGGTAGTTAATAGGTTTGTACATCTCTTTTCATCTAGTGGATTTATTTGTTGTCGCGAGGACAACCGTGGACGTTTCCCATATTGGGTTTTACCACGTTAAAAATATCGTGTGTTCTTTACTTGTTTACTGCCTTATTATTGTTATATTGCATATATTGGGTTTTCAGCTTCTTGCTACTTCCTATGAGGATTTTGCTACTTCGTATGAGCGACGACCTTCAGGTTCTGATTGAATCATCAGCTCACTGAATTTGAATTCACTTGGAATTGTATTATGGTACCATATTTCTTACATATTCAGGGTATTAATTCCCTTGTGTTACTCATAAGGTAATTCAAGGTTTTGAGGTAAGAAAGTTGAAACTTGAAGAATTAGGGGTGTTTGGGTACATGTAAAAAAGTTACTTTGAAAAGTAAAAAAATCAAAAAGTTAGTATAGATAGATGCAATTTGAGAAACTACAAATAGTGCTAATCTAACAATTGAATATTCAAACAAATCAAACAATAAGCAGAAAGTAAATGAGACACAGGAATTTTTAACGTGGTAAAACCCAAATTGGGAAACGTCCACGGTTGCCTTGATGACAACAAATAATCCACTAGATGAAAGAGACTTACAAACCTACCAGCTACCTGCACTCACTGCGAGCTGATACTTCAGGTTATCTCTAACACCTTGACTTCACCAGAGCACCTTGATGTACGCACAAGACACTCAACTCCTTGATGAACTCACAAGGAGACTCGAAGCCGAATTCACTATGATATATAGAAGATAACAAATTTATGAATTGGAAGAAGGGGAAGGAAGGGAATTGAGTTCAATAACCACAAACTACTTCAACACCAAAACCTAAACCAAAACACCAGAACTTGAGAAGTATTGGACGGCCAAAGAACTAACTGATTCTTTGGAAGAGAAACCCTATTTATACTTAGGGTTGGAAAACACAGAAAATGGGCCGAATTTGACAAAATCCACATTGGACGTACGTACGTCGAAATAACGTTCATACGTCTCCACACGTTAAACGCTTGCTGCCTGCTTGGACGTACGAACGTCCTAACAAGGTACGTACGTCCAGAACAACAAAACACACCTGCTGACTGACCTGACGTACGTTCGCTCTAACTCAGTACGTACGTTCAACATGAAGGAAAGTTTGCTGACCTGAGGGACGTACGTACGTCCTAACTTGGTACGTACGTCCTGCACCAAAAACACACGACACACTAGACGCGAAGACAGGGAGTCGGGATGACGCGCGTACAACAAAGTTTTCTTAACAATGAAATCAAGGCGAGATAACCAAGGACGACCAATGTCACAAAATTGATGTCAAACAAACTTAGTGCCGGTTTCAATCTCCCCCTTTGACGTTGATTTTGTGACAAAAACCTATGACTCTAATAGCACTTATAAAACGTGCTTACAAACCCAAACCATGGCATTTATAAAACATGCCTACAAAAACATTCAAGGTAGAACACATACCAAGTCACCAATTCTTGACGTCCAGTTTGAGTAAGATGCTTTAACCATCAGAGACCGAACGGAAGCAACTAAAGATTCTGAATCAATCAAAGAGCCAACGGAAGTTCCTCGAACAACTCCCCCATACTGCATGAGCTCCAAAGTTTGACACTCGAGCTCCCTCATAACTGTACAACCTCTAAACATCAATACGTTCACTCCCCCATACTTGTAGCATACCTGAAACATGACCCAAAAATACACTAACATGAAAGAAGAAGGTGTTAGTATTAGAGTCATAAATCTCCCCCTTTTTGTCACAACAAGTGAGCAGGAGAAACGATCAACAGAAAACAATAAACAGAAAACAGAAAAATAACAAGAGAAGAACCCAATGTCAAGCAAGACAAAAACAGAGAAATAAGATAGACGAAAAGAATGACTAAACCTTAACAGGAAGAAGAACACATAACAGAGACGACAGAAAAACAGGAAGAAATGACTAAACCTTAACTCAAATAGTGGGAAAGAACATGTAGAGGAACCCCAAGACACTTTATTGTTATAGCTAATACCAATGGTTGAGATAAACACAAGGTAATGCACCAAGTTGGCCAAACAGCAAACAGAGAACCAGAAAGAACACGACAGACACAAAAACCGTAGGACAAGGAGAAGCACTACACGAATCCGAAAAATCGATGTGGTTGCATCCAATAAAATAACACAAGCAATATGAAAAGGTTACAGTCCCAAAATCTGCTCAAAAAGGAATGAGATGACACATAATCACAACACCATATACAGAACCAGTACTAAAAGACCAAGCGTGACCAAGAGATAAGATATCCATGAACTAATAAGAAAGATGCGCAGAATCACTGAGGAGAACATAGTGGAAATTCACCCATCCTATGTCCCTCCCGTTACTTTAAATTTTTCTGTCTATCCCCCATTCTTCCCCACCTTTTTTTTTTTTTTTTTTTTTTTTTTGGCAGACACACTCAAGAAGTGCAATACCATGGTAACGTGCAACACAAGAACTAACATCTCCTGAGTGCATCCGTCAGAGCATGACCCTCACAGCCCCAACGGGTTCCTAGCCAACTGATAATGCGCCCAAGACATTCAAATGGCTGGGGATTTCGTGAGTTATTGACCACTTACAAGAGGTGACAAGAAAAGTAAAATCCACAAGAGAATAGGAGTATTCTAGTAATAACTTCTAACAAGAAAGCCACTCAATACGCAGCATAAACCAGGAAAGTGACCATGAGAGATGCCAATAACCTTATTTGAGCAGAAAGAGGAAGAACCCCAACATCTTGTACATTATTTAAGGACCAGAACCAAAACGATAATCAACAAAAAAAATGCCCTCAATCGAATATGACAAACCAACACAGACCAAGACGACAAAACAAACAGAAACAGAGAGATACTTCGAAATAGAAAAATAGTATACAAGGAAGAAAAGAGAGAGGAGAATAGACTACCAGTAACATTTAGGGAAGAGGAACAACCCCAATGGACTTACGCAGATAATGGAAGCGAGCAGCATCAAGCGGTTTGGTAAGAATGTCTGCTAGCTGATGTTCAGTAGGAATAAATTCCATTGCTATATCACCCTTCTCGACCGCCTCACGAAGAAAATGATGACGAATATCGATATGCTTTGTTCGTGAGTGTTGAACAGGATTTTTGGATATACTAATGGTGCTGGTGTTGTCACAGAACAAGTCCCGAAGCATCTGACGCATCCACAAAAGTTGCGTACATGCACTGGCTGCAGCTATATATTCAGCCTCACACGAAGAGATGGATACGGATGATTGCTTCTTGCTATGCCAGGAAACAAGATTATTCCCAACATAGAAACAGCCACCACTGGTACTATGACGATCATCAAGATTACCACCCCAGTCAGCATCACAATAACCTGCCACAACACTATTTGTATCTCTGGTAAACCACAATCCATAATCAAGCGTGCTACAAACATACCGAATGATACGTTTAACAACAGTGAGATGAGATTCCTTAGGGTTAGCCTGAAACCTTGCACATACTCTAACACTATAAGCAATATCTGGACGACTAGCAGTGAGATACAAAAGACTACCAATCATACTACGATATTCACGAATATCAACGGACTTACCCATAACATCCTTACCAAGACGTACCCTGTCCCCCATGGGAGTATCTTGACCACTTGAAGAGCTAAAACCAAACTTTTTGACAAGCTCTTTGGCATACTTTGTTTGAGAGATAAACGCTCCATGGTGAAACTGCTTTACCTGCAAGCCAAGGAAAAAATTTAGTTCTCCCATTAAGCTCATTTCAAATTCAGAACTCATTAATCGAGAAAAAGATTCAGAAAGAGATGAACAAGTGGATCCAAACACGATATCATCCACATAGACTTGAGCTAGAAGAACATCGTTGTCCTTCCTCAAGATGAAAAGAGTTCGGTCAACACTACCACGAACAAATCCTTTCCCTAATAAGAAGGATGTCAGACGTTCATACCATGCTCGAGGAGCCTGTTTTAAGCCATACAATGCTTTTTGCAGTTTGAAAACATGATTCGGATAGGTGTGATCCACAAACCCCTTTGGTTGTTCAACATAGACCTCTTCATTGAGAAGACCGTTGAGGAACGCACTCTTAACATCCATTTGATACAATTTGAAATTTAAATGGCATGCCATAGCTAGAAGAAGTCTGACAGATTCCAACCTAGCCACAGGAGCAAAAGTCTCCCCATAATCAATACCCTCAATTTGACTGTAGCCCTGAGCTACCAGCCGAGCCTTGTTTCGCACTACCTGCCCAAACTCATCCATTTTATTTTTAAAAATCCACTTAGTGCCCACCACATTAGTATGAGTAGGTCTGGGAACCAATGTCCAAACGTCACTACGCTTAAACTGACCTAGTTCTTCCTGCATAGCAACTAACCAATCATCATCAGTAAGAGCATCAGTAACATGTTTAGGTTCAATAGAGGAAAGATAACAAACATAGTGAACACAGTTTGTCTCCTTGGCCTTTCGACGAGTCAAACGCTGATCATTAATATCCCCAATGATATCCCCTATGGAGTGATGTTGTTTAACACGGGGTGATGCTTGAACAAACAACTCCTCAGGCTCAGCAGATACAGTGGAGGGATCTTTAGACACACCAACCGCACCTGGTGGTGGTTTTACAACATCATCCAGTGTAGGCACATCACTGGTCCTACCAGGCAAGTCCTCTGAAGTAACCGAAGGATTATTACCATCATCACCATTATCAGGTAACGATAACGACATGGGAAACATGTCAACAGAGTCTGACAAAGGTGAGAGAACTGTAGCATCCTGTGTACCAGTAGAAACAGAAGAGTCAGATACAATAGTGTCATCAACAACAACATTAAAGGATTCCATGACCTTGCGAGTGTTGTAGTTAAATACTCGAAAGGCCCTACTATTAGAGGAATAATCAAGTAAAAGAGCAACATCACCTCGACTATCAAACTTAGACAGACTTTGTCTGTCCTTGCACACATAGCAAACACTGCCAAAAACTCGCATATACTTGAGATTCGGTTTCTTACCATACCATAGCTCATAAGCAGTTTGTGTAGTACCAGATCGCAGATATACACGGTTCATGATGTAACAAGCAGTATGAACTGCTTCCGCCCAGAACTTTGTAGGAACATCCTTCGCATGTAACATTGCACGAGCCATCTCCTGAATTACACGGTTCTTCCTTTCAACGACTCCATTTTGTTGCGGAGTATATGGGGCCGAAAATTCTTGCCATGTACCATTTGCAATGCAATACTCAATAACACCAGTGTTCGTGAATTCACCGCCCCTGTCACTTCGAAAATGTTTAATTTGAGTATCTTTCTCATTCTGAACACGAAGACATATCCCCTGAAACTCAAGAAACGCATCAGATTTTTCACGCAAGAATGATACCCAGGTAAAGCGAGTGTAATCATCAACCATAACTGAGATGTATCGTTTGCCTCCTAAGCTAGGAGTACGAGTAGGACCCATTAGATCCATGTGTATGAGTTCTAAGGGAGAGGATGTGGTTATAGACTTTTTCTTGGAATGTGGACTCCGTATCTGTTTACCTAGTTGACACCCACCACACACAGTGTCGCGATTCCTTCCAAGTCTAGGAACTCCCTTGATATATTCATTCCGAGTTAGATTGTCTAAGAGGTCAAAGTTGACATGACCTAGTCGTTGATGCCACAACAGACCCTCATTTAGTTTGCTAGGTAAGTAGTTTATACCAGGTGCAACAGGCTGAATAGCATAGCAATTATCCAATGTACGTTTACCTGTCATGATACACTTACCCAAACTATCAAGTACAGTACATGTATTTTTAGAAAAATTAACAGTATGACCAGTATCACACAGTTGGCTAATACTGATCAAATTAACACGCAACCCATCAACCAATAAACAAACATCATTCGAAGATAGACCAATACCAGCAACAAAGCCTTTACCAATCACAGGGGAGCGCTTACCATTACCAAACGTGACACTTCCACCATCTATAGCAGTAACGGAGGAGAAAAGTTTGGCATTACCTGACATATGTTTTGAAGCACCACTATCAAGTAGCCATTCACTATCCGAGCTCGAAACATGAAGAGCAGTAATCGCCACATTTGACACATTTCCTGCAAAATTACAAGGAGAAGAGTAAGAGGCGTATGGATAAGAGGGATAGACATACGATGGCTGTGAAAACAGCGTCCATGGTTGTGGAACAGGAGCGGCCACAACACACTGCGAGGCCCAATGTCCAAACTGCCCACATAAGGAGCAAGTCATTTGACGTTTTCTTCCCTGAGGGGGAGCACGCCTAAACGGTTTCCATTTACGCCCAATGCCAACCGTGGCCACAGGTTGATAATTGTTAGACTTTTTGGTAGGAGGATGGTGCAATAGCGGAGGTAGTTCAGAAGATGACAAACCATTGCAGTTTTCAATAAGCTTAAAGCGAACCAGTTCCTTTTTGACATCTCGAGTTCAGTGGACAAAATGCTACACCGGGCTTCCCATTCGACATTGTCGTGCTCAAGAGCAGCAAGCTTGCTCAATAAGTTCACCTTATCAACCCGTCAAGATTCAGTTTCACTATCCAAAGTTGACATGGACGAGGAACTAGAAGCGAGTAAATCAAGTCTATCTTGAAGAATACTATTTTGTGCCTCCAACCTTAGACAATCCTTTCTGGATAACCGGTATAGGGTAGCCCAATCATTATTGTCAACAAGAATCAATTCCCTGTCACAGTCACTAGAGCATTCTTTACTAGCAGTTGATTGTTCATCAGACAATCGAGCAACAACCGAGACATGTGTCTTACCAGAGTAACTCATAGCACTAAAAGGATCGTTAGCGTGAGCCTTTACGCTCCTTAACCAGCCCCCAGCGTCTGATACCAATTGAGAAACTACAAATAGTGCTAATCTAACAATTGAATATTCAAACAAATCAAACAATAAGCAGAAAGTAAATGAGACACAGGAATTTTTAACGTGGTAAAACCCAAATTGGGAAACGTCCACGGTTGCCTTGATGACAACAAATAATCCACTAGATGAAAGAGACTTACAAACCTACCAGCTACCTGCACTCACTGCGAGCTGATACTTCAGGTTATCTCTAACACCTTGACTTCACCAGAGCACCTTGATGTACGCACAAGACACTCGACTCCTTGATGAACTCACAAGGAGACTCGAAGCCGAATTCACTATGATATATAGAAGATAACAAATTTATGAATTGGAAGAAGGGGAAGGAAGGGAATTGAGTTCAATAACCACAAACTGCTTCAACACCAAAACCTAAACCAAAACACCAGAACTTGAGAAGTATTGGACGGCCAAAGAACTAACTGATTCTTTGGAAGAGAAACCCTATTTATACATAGGGTTGGAAAACACAGAAAATGGGCTGAATTTGACAAAATCCACATTGGACGTACGTACGTCGAAATAACGTCCGTACGTCTCCACACGTTAAACGCTTGCTGCCTGCTTGGACGTACGAACGTCCTAACAAGGTACGTACGTCCAGAACAACAAAACACACCTGCTGACTGACCTGACGTACGTACGCTCTAACTCAGTACGTACGTTCAACATGAAGGAAAGTTTGCTGACCTGAGGGACGTATGTACGTCCTAACTTGGTACGTACGTCCTGCACCAAAAACACACGACACACTAGACGCGAAGATAGGGAGTCGGGATGACGCGCGTACAACAAAGTTTTCTTAACAATGAAATCAAGGCGAGATAACCAAGGACGACCAATGTCACAAAATTGATGTCAAACAAACTTAGTGCCGGTTTCACAATTATTTTTTTACTTTTTCGTAACAAAATTTTTGCTGCCAGGAAAAGCTCAAAATTTTAGATTTTTACTTTTAAAAAGTAAAATTCACAACAACATAAAAAGTGAAATGTATCATTATTATTTCCCCTAATTGGATCATGTTTAGAATATCCTAGTTGTTGTAGAAATCTACCGATAGGATTGAATTTTGTGATGGATGACAATCTAATTCAAACATCTTAAATGCTAAAATTCTATCTTCATTATTTGCCCTTCTCTTAATTTATTATCTTTTCTCTTCTTTTGATTTCACCATGAGAAAAATACCACCACACCAATTATAATCATGTTGTTAATCATAATTTTGGATAATTCAGATTGAGATTTTGTAAAAAATGGTTTTTATATATATATATATATATATAAATCATCTTTTATTGATAAGCTCAAAGAATTACACAAAAGTAGAGGACAAACACGCTACAAACTGTGCGACAAGTCCTTTCTGGATAGCAAACCCGATTCTCCTAAATACATATTCGTTCGAACCCGCAGTCATCACGTTGTTATCCATTACCTTCTGCACTCTCCTGATGAGGGTCAACCGCTTCCGAGCCGAGCAAACCAAATGTGTCAAATGCAAAGGGGATGAAACTATGTTGGTTAGCCCTACAAGCTCCGTCATGTTTCTCCACTTTTGCTGCTGCTGCATTGCTAGCTGCTAGCCCCACCTCAAAAATCCCAAGCTCCGTCATGTTTCTTCACTTTTTTTTTTTAATTTTGATTTACAATCAAATCTAATTTTTTTTTCTTCGTTTTTCTTAATTTTTATGTGTTTTTGTCATTATATATGTGCATACAGAAGAGAAAATAATCAAAATGTGTAAAACCAATTATATGTTATAAACCAACTTTTATCGAAAAAAAAATGTTAAATAAATTAATTAACTTTAAAAAAGCCCATTCATGCATAAATAAATAAATTAATTAATTGTAAAAAAAAAAAAAAAATAGGTATCCCAGCAGGATTGTTATTACTAAATACACCAATTTAAGCTTTTTAATTATGCAAACCATCTTTTAATCTCTCTGTAGTAAAGAAAATTGTTAACATAGATACGCATACAAGGTAAATAAGAAAATACCCTTCATCTTACACGTCCAAAACTCGTCGAGATACATGTTGATGGTCTTACACCATGTCGATTAATCAGGGCTATAATATTTGATGATAGTGTAGTGTTCAAGATAATTTTAAGTATATCATGTTGATGGTCTATATATATTTCGTAGGTTAGGTTAGAGAGTATATTTTCAGTTATTTGCAGAGAAAATTAAAGGAAGCAAGACAAGACAATCAGAACTGCAGAAGAAGAAAAAAGCTTAGAAGATCGAAGAAAGAAGAAAGTTAATTATGAAGATGATGAACATGCAACTACATCTGAAGATGATGAACATACAACTACATCCAGTTGGGCTTGGATTACCACCAGTTTATCTATTTCGTCCCTCCCCACAAGAGCTGATTCAATATTATTTGTATAAGAAACTTGTAGGAGAAGAAATATTACCTGAGGTTATTGCCAACAAGGATTTATATGGAAGTAATGCTGCTGCTCTATGGGAGCTACTTGAAGGTTGTTCAAAAGACGAAGAATTATATTACTTTACATTAGTTAAGAAGAAGCATGGTAGGAAGAATATCGATAGGGTTACAAAAGATGGAACATGGAAGATGGAAAACACTAAGCCGGTACATGATTGTAACGGAAAGGTAATTGGCTATAAGACAACTTTGACATTATTAGTTGATCAGAACAAGTTCGACAAAAATCATGTAGCAAAACAATGGAATTGGACCATGCATGAGTATAGCATGAAGGATGCTAACAATGGTAATGAATATTGGGTTGTTTCTGGGGTTAAGAGAGGTAGCTGCATTAATAACAAGGAAGTATCAATACCAACGTCGTTGAGAAGATCGTCACATGAGATCAATGAGGTAGATGATGATTTATTTAACAAGAATATCAAACGTCCTTGTGTATCGGCTGGATCACCACACATGACAGCATTATTGCAGCCAGCATCTTCAAAGACATCAGTAGAGTACTCCTCCAAGGTCTGTTGGGGTGCAACAACAATGCCACAAGATAAGGGATTTGTACAACTAGAGCAGCATGATCAACAACTTCAAGGATTCAATGAGGGAGAACAAGATGAGGGATTCATGCCATTACAGCAACATGATGATGATAAACTTCAAGCGTGTAACGAGGGAGAACAAGATGAGGGGTTCTTACTCCTACAGCAACATGATCAACAACTTCAAGCATTCAATAAGGGATTCATACCGCTACAGCAACATGATCAACAACTTCAAGCATGCAATGACAGAGAACTTGCATCAATATTGTATGATGATGGTCAACAGCTTCAAGCATGCGGCAATGATTATTTGGTTAGCATGACCAATGAGGGAGAACTTGCATCAACATCGTATAAGAACTCAGTAACATGGACTCAACCTTTTACAATTAATGCATCAAATCCGACCGCCATTGAACTCCCAAGTTATGTTGAAAATATTGAGGGAAATGCTCTAATGTCAGAAATTTTCGAGCTTTTAATGAATGAAGACGAAGTCCCAGAGACAATGGAAGGCGAAGCTACAGATGCAACAATATCATACGAACATTTCCAGCCTCATCAACAATGCACAGAAACTACCTCGATGTCAGATATGGGGGGGGATCCCTCATCAACATCGTACAGAACCCCATTGTCCACAGGAGATTCAGGAATGCAGCTAGTATATGATGATTTGAATGCTGGGTTCGCAACAGAAGACTACTCCTGGTTCTCACCTATGCTACAACAATCAATTTGAAGGCAATGATTACTGCAAAATTTAATTGTTCTATTTTTTGCTACAGAACTATATATTCTGACCTCTGAAGTTGTAATTGACATTTTATAGTACATTAATAAAATTTGAAGTTTTTTTACATCCCTGCTGGTATATAGTGTCTAATCAATCATAGAATCTATACGATAAAAATATATATATGATATCAAACTTCTTGAAATAGTGAAGAATATATATTGTAATGGTCTTTGAAATATTTCCAAGAAGAAATCCAACAAAATATCGAAAAAATCTCTTCAACTTCAAAAGATTTTCATGGTTTAATTCAAACCCCTTGGGTAAACAAGGGAGCACCAGTGGTCTAGTGGTAGAATATATGGTACCCTGCCACGGTATGGACGCAGGTTTTTTTCCCGGCTGGGGCAACTATAATATTACTTCTTAAAATTATTTTTGTTAATATATATTTATTTAATTTTATGGTTTTACAAAAACTATATGATATTTACGTACTGGAAGGACAATCGTTCTAGTTAGAATGACGGTTTGAAGAATTATATTGTCTATCCAGGTAACGTTCACGTCCATCGTTACCACTACATTCACGTCCATCGTTACCTACGGATGAGCATTGTAACGTTCCAAAGCAACCAAGAAAGGCAAACGTTAGGAAACCAGAAGGCCACCGTTATAGGAGGAAAATATACGAAGGACATATTGTCGTATGATATAAATAGTATGTCATGGGAATCCTGGCCTGCACCCATTGGATTCAGTAGTTTTGCAGCTATAGATGATATCATCTCCTCGCTCGTTACTTCTGACATGTGCCTGATATATGGACTATGGTTTTAATACATTAGACATTGAATTAGTCCTAAATATATATAGGACAAAGGGTACAAGCAAAGAAAGAAAATTTGCAGATCCAGGTAGATTGCATATATTTGCCATCTCTAAAATTGGAGCGACTTTGTTATCGGTGGTGGGAATCTGCGTGGGGATCGGTGATATGGGTATTGTTCGCCTCATCACACACACACATGAATACAACAGAGAAAAAAAATTGTTGTTCAGTGTTTGCTATGTTCAGTTTTGACACGTTGTAGAAACAGTCATAACTTTGTTCTCTCATCTTTCCAATGGTATATTGCAAGTCGTCTGGAAATACGTATTTTGGCAGGAAAACGGCTCCGAAGTTCTGACAGGAAAAATGCCTCTGGACCGTAGTTCTGACAGATTTATTGCCTCTGGCCGGTAAAGTGTCTATGGGCCTATTTTGGGCCCATGATGTGGTAAACCCTAATTTATATTGTAATACACTATATAAAGCCATGATGGTGTAGGAAATCTTAAGGTTTTGGGAGCTAAATTAACCATGTAGTTTAAGGGAGTTTTAAGAGATTCAAAACTTGGATCATAAAATTTGTACATGTTGGATTGACATGATTTTTGGTAGAATGAATGTTCTCATTATGTACGACATCTTCACTAAAATATTATCATAATCTGAATTTTCTAACCCTAGAAAAATCATATTACAAGTTAATGTAATGTGTAACGTTCATTTTTACCGTTGAATTCAATATTATATTTTATGGGTCTACATATATTCAAACGAGCTGATTTTTTATGTAGTAGATCTTTATAGTAAGCAGATCATATCTACCAAAAATCATGCCAATCCAATATGTACAAGTACCCTAAATAGGATTGAGTCAAAATTGAGTCAAACATTTCCTGAGTCCCTGGAACCCCTCCCTTTAATTATTGAAAGAAGTGTGTTTCTTTATGAGGAAGTACCTCATTTATCTATGTTGTTTATTCATGAGGTATTCTTTAATTCAATTCCCTGCATCAGTTGGTATCAGAGTCGTGTAACGTCCTGAAGCATGACCTATGGAGAACTAGGTTTATGGTCATATTATTCGCGAAGATCCAAATGGTAGCATAATGGGAAAGAGAGTGGCCGAATTAGCATGGCGGGTTGAAGCACTCACCCAACAAGTTGCTATTATGCAACAACAACAATAGCGCCGTCGTTCCCCAAGTAGGGGTGGAGCCAGGGGGTGTAAGGGTACGCACGTGCGTACCTGAAATTCTATAAGATTTCTACTATATATTACTAATTGTGGAATTACTTATACTGTATTTTACGGATAAAAATATATATCCTTAAAATATCTATAATGATTAGCTAGTAATTCTTTTTTTTTTCCGCTAAAGAGTAATTTGATAAATAAAAGAATGAGTTACAAGGGGGTGCAAGCACCAATTACATCATAGAAATTTGTAATACACAGAGTAAAGACTTTCTAATGGCACTCTCAGCCCTGAGCTTGAGTCCCACCATTGCTTATCTCCCTTGTTAAGATGAGTACCCTTTTGTAATGCCTCGCAATTTCATTTTTCTGCCATGTTTATTTATTTATTTATTTATTTTTGGTATATAACCTTGCATTTGTTGGGCTTGTTATATATATATATATATATATATATATATATATATATATATATATATATATATTGTTTTATATATTAATGATTTTGAGCGTATCAGAATTAGCCCATTTACAACAATTTTGTAAATAGCCCATTTACAATATTGTAAACATATATATAACATATAACAGAATAATATTGTTATACAACATATAATGTTGTTATATATTTATAACATATATTTACAACAATGTTCACATATTCACATATGTGAACATTATATTAGAATTCTAATATTCTAACAGAATAATATATTAGAATTCACAACAATATATCAGAATAATATATGTTATATAACATATGTTGTGAATATCAGAATATATATGTTATATATTGTTGTGAATTCTAATATATATATGTTATATATTGTTGTGAATTCTAATATTGTTTACAAAATAATATATTGTTGGGCTAATATCAGAATTAGCCCATTTACAACAATTTTGTAAATTAATTTTGTATATATATTATTTTGTAAATCATATCAGAGCCACTGTTGGAAATTGAAAGGTCTTTTCTTCTAGCCCTTAGGGATGCTAGGTGTACCAACTATCAAAAATCCTTGATGGGTATTATGGAGTCCACTACTAGTAATGGACCAGTTTACTGTAACATATATCCTAATCTGGAATTATCTTTATCTGATGATAATATTATGCAAGGCGTAATGATGGATCTTGACACCAAAGGATATGAATTTCTTACTGGGTCAGAGGTTCTTAATGTCGCTTATAGAATTCAATTTAAAGTAATGAACACTTTAAGTCCTAATGCTAAACTAATTAGTAATAAAGGAAATACTACAATTATTGAAACTAATCTGGGAAAGTCCAATATGGCTTGTAATAAAATTATTCCTTGGGATCAAATTAGTTATCCTGAAAACTGGGATCATCAGGGAGTTGTCCCTTCCCAACCAATTAATAGAAACCTGGATATCAAATCACTCAGACTCCTGAGGGGGATATTGAGATCCGGTTTTCTTCCAATAGAATATCTCTTCTCAGATCTATTAAGACTTTCTATTCTCCGGAACCTTCTAGAGCCTCCACTTCTAGTATTCCTGACAAAATAGAAAATGATTTGGAGATTAGAGGTATTAAAGAATCTGATAATGCTATCCCTCATGGCCTTTATTCTAGGCCGTCTGCTCTTAATCCTACTCCTTCGGAGATGGATTTCTCTATTAATGTAATTGAATTAACTGTTTTAATTTTATGTTTTAGAACCTGTTTATTTTCTTGTTCTGTTTTTAATTTAATTTTACTATTCATAATCCTGGTTTAAATTTGGTATCAGAGCCATGTCAGCGTAAATTACTGTTGGGGAACATGTAGTGACGTAATCAACAGTAATTATTCGAGATGAGAACGATGATACTGTACTAGTTCTTCGTTGAGAAATGGAGAAATATGTACTAAGGGGGAACGAAAGCAACTCCTTTGGAGTACTGCAACCCGTTTATACGGGGAATGGATTGTCAAGCTGCTATTGGTAGCCTCTGACAGCGGCAGTAATGAGGGTCTGAACACTCACGTGTAAATCGACCTCTATTGCTTAAAACCTTGTTAGTAGTATTATCTATACTCTTGATGAGATTTATGATTAGTCGTTTGACATTGTCGTGTTGGACTACTTGTAGTCTCCGACTAATAATTGTTTTATGTTTTATTCATGATTAATCTTGACTCTGTCGCGTTGGACTACTTGTAGTCTCTGGCTATAATAGTTAAGTGTTCTGATCTATGATGAATGAAGATTTAGTTACGTGGTGACTACCCGTTTAGCCGCAGGCAGGTGGCCGTTAGGCGTTTAGGGACATTTGTCCGTAATTCGTAATATTTGGAGTTCATCATAGATCTGGATATGAAACCATTATTGGCTATGACATAAATCGTTGACTGTTGAAATTAATCTTGGATTAAGATATGAAATAGTTGCTAGTTGTGACATAAATCGTTGACTGTCAGTATTAATCATGGATACTGATCTAGAACATGTAATTTTACTGTTCTCCTTTCTGAATAATTATCTTTGGGTTATGAACTGCATGATCCCTAACTCCTTATTGACATCTTCACTCTCGTGTTATTCTGCTTTAATTAAACTTTCTATAATTAAAATTATTTCAAGATGTTTAATTTGTTTAAAAATAAAAAGAAATTTTTAAAAAATGAAGAATGTATCGAAATCTCTAATATAGAGAAAATGGAAAATGAATTGTTAAGTTGGGATATGCCCAAGGTGGAACCAAAAAGAATTTATAACATCGGTTCTTTTGATTATAAAGTTGCTATGTCTATTAAGACAGTAGAACACACCATGCCAATTAATGGAAATAAAAGGTCTATTCCTTTAATAACCGAACAGGATATTATTAGATATCGACAAAATTACCATTATATCCATATAGGATTAATTCAAATTGCAGTAAAACCTTTACACCTGAAAGGTATTGATTGTTGTTTTCTAAAAATAATCTCATCATGCTTATCCTCTAGACTGTCAAGCTTTCCAGAAGAAACGAGAATGATATCATTTTTATTCTTTATGTTGACGTCAATCATTCTAGATGAATCAATAGTGACATAATTATGCCTATCTTCTAGACTGGCGTCAATATCACTGTCAGTTTTCTCAAGAATGACATTATTTTCATTCTCTGGTCTGACGTTGATATTATTGTCAATCTTTCTTGAAGAAATGACATCAGGTTTGTCCTCTAGACTGACATTGATATTACTGTCCATCTTTTTAGAAGAAACGAGAATGACCTCATCCTTATCTTCTAAGCTGACGTTAATATCATTGTTAATGACATCATTATTACTATCTTCAGTAATCTTATCAGATATAGTACTAATATCTTGTGATAATTCAATAATATTATTATTATCAGTCAAAGTCTTGGTTGATTGATTCTGACTTAAATCATTATTTTGTAAATCAAATTGTTTTGCAGAACAAGAATAAATTTTTTCCCATTCAGGTTTATTAACTGTATTATCCATATTGATAAATTGTCTGTTGATTGGTTGTAAATCTGAAATAACCTTAGTTAACTTTGTCTCTTCTGAGATCGGTTGTTTAGGAACAGCCGATTTCAGAATAATAGATTGATCTATTAATTTAGGAGACTGAGTAGGAAGGTTACCTGATTTAGGAAACTTATCAGCAGTATTGGTCTGATTATTAAAATAATCTTTAAATACAGATGATTCTATAGTTTTACTCCACATTAGCGCATATTGTGCGAAAGGAATAATACTTCTAGTCTCATCTAAATATTTATAATATTTTTCTTTAATAAATTCATGTTGGGCTTTATTACAATGTTCCCAATACCATTTTCGAAAGGCATCATTTTTCGAACTTTTAAATTCATTATTAATGGCCACTTTATCAATTTTAAATTCATTGGTTAATTCTATTATATTAATAGAATAATTTATTTTCAAAGGAGTAGGATTAATTATCTCTGTATTAGAGATTTTCAAACAGTTATTCGCAAAAACTTTATTACTTTGAAACATAATTTAATTATATAGAGAACTAGAATGAAACCGGATAAAGCGTTTAAGTAGATAGGTAAATGGTCAATAGTAGTTGGAGAATTATCCAAAGAGACGGAATTAGTCTCAAGTAAAATAGCTTCGTAGAAATTTCTACGATTATAAATTTGGGATGGACTATTAGTCCCTTGACCAAATTTCCTTGTACCTAGATAAATAGGCTTTTTTACCCATTTTTCATCTTCAGTAGTCAAGGAAAAAAGTAATTCATTGGAATCCTTAAGGAATAATCGGGTACCATTATCCCATATTGAGGGTTCACTGATTTTTCTTTTCCTGTCTGATAAGACTGGAGAAAATTTCCCTAATTCGGGAGAGGGGGAGGAAGTTTTACCTTTTCCCTTATCAGTGTCCGAATTAGGACCAGATTTCTGACTAGAAGAAGCCATTCCTGAAAAGACAATAACAATGTCCGATTGCTTAGAGAGCATTGATAATGATAATAATCATAATAATCGTATAACTTCTATTAGAAGTAAAAGATCATTGCACATGATTTTATGCCTCTTGTAATTTTTTACCATAATCATGGTATGGGCTAATTCTGACTATAAGTCAAGATTATAAACCTTCAATATCTGATAAGATTTTGAAATCAATGTTTATAATAAGTCAAGATTTTGTTTTATGTCACAACTAGCAACTATTTGATTTCTGTCACTGTTAAAGACCTTTCAATTTCCAACAGTGGCTCTGATATGATAATAAAACAATTTGATTTACAAAATAATAATTTAAGTCAGAATCAATCAACCAAGACTTTGACTGATAATAATAATATTATTGAATTATCACAAGATATTAGTACTATATCTGATAAGATTACTGAAGATAGTAATAATGATGTCATTAACAATGATATTAACGTCAGCTTAGAAGATAAGGATGAGGTCATTCTCGTTTCTTCTAGAAAGATGGACAGTAATATCAATGTCAGTCTAGAGGACAAACCTGATGTCATTTCTTCTAGAAAGATTGACAATAATATCAACGTCAGACCAGAGAATGAAAATAATGTCATTCTTGAGAAAACTGACAGTGATATTGACGCCAGTCTAGAAGATAGGCATAATTATGTCACTATTGATTCATCTAGAATGATTGACGTCAACATAAAGAATAGAAATGATATCATTCTCGTTTCTTCTGGAAAGCTTGACAGTCTAGAGGATAAGCATGATGAGATTATTTTTAGAAAAGAAATTATTATTTCAAAATTAACCTTTAGTAATAAAGTGTTTTTTCAAAAACAATTTCACACTCAGGATTTTACTGAGAATTATGAAATAGGACAATATCCTAATCAATTCAATAAGACTAAACTTGTTTTGACTCCTGGTATTAAAAAGGTTATTTCCCAAAGGAAAATCTCCAAAAAACCTTTCCGTCAGAAATCTGTTTATAATAGATTTAATCAAATCTCTTTCAAACAACAATTTATTTTTAATGATCGATTTCCTAAAAGGAAAATTTCCAAAAAACCTTTTAAACATGGTATTATGGATATCACTAATAGTGAATCAAGATTAGCTAATTGGTTTTATCAAAAAACTTTTATAAATTATGATATGTTTATTAATGAGATAAACAGGCCTAGTATAAATGTCTTAACTAAGGATCAGAACTTAATTTTGGATGTTATTAATAAAATATCTAATTCTGTTGAGAGAAAACAAGCTTTTCAAAACTATTTAGAAAATATTTCTAATAAAAACCTTTCTTCCTTTGATAATGCTTTTCATAATACTGAATCTAGTTCTATGGTTAATAAATCTACCATTTCTGACCTTAAAGGTGAAATTAATAATCTTAAATCAGATATTAAAAACATAAATGAAAAAATTTCCTTACTCCAGAATCAAACAAATTCTAAGTCTTTACCAAAATTAGAGACTATTGGAGATTTACTATCCTTACATAACCCTACCAATCAGAAGTGGCATATTAAGGTAAAACTGGTTATTAATCAAGATTTTACTTTAGAAACTATTGCTTTGGTTGATAGTGGTTCTGATCTTAATTGTATAAGAGAAGGATTAATTCCTACTAAGTATTTTGAGAAAACTAAGTATGAATTGAATACTGCTAATGGTTCTCCTATGAGGATAAATTATAAATTATCTGATGTTTTTGTCTGCAATGATGGTATTTGTATTAATACACCTTTTGTCTTATCTGATAACTTATCTCAAATGGTAATCTTAGGAAGACCCTTTTTAAGCCTTATTTGGCCTATTGAAAGAATCGATAATAATGGTATTCATACTACTATAAAGGGGAAAAAGATAATTTTTGAATTTATCATTAAACCTAAGATAAATTAATCAATCAATTACAAGAAACTTTGATTTTGAAAGAAAAACAAATCAATTTTTTGTCTCAAGAGATAGGCTATGCTTCTATTGACAAACAATTAGAACAATTTGCTACTAAGGAAAAAATTATTGCCTTAGAAAAACAATTTCAGAAGGAGATATGTAGCGATGTTCCTAATGCCTTTTGGGACAGGAAGCAACACATAGTACAATTGCCCTATATAGAAGGTTTTAATGAAAACATGATACCTACTAAGGCTAGACCAATCCAGATGAATAAAGTTTATATGGAATTATGTAAGACTGAAATTCAAGGTCTTTTAGATAAACAACTTATTAGGAAAAGCTCTTCTTGTTGGAGTTGTGCAGCCTTTTATGTAAATAAAAATGCTGAACAAGAGCGAGGGATTCCTAGATTAGTTATTAATTACAAACCCCTTAATAAGGTTCTTCAATGGATTCGTTATCCTATTCCTAATAAAAAGGATTTATTAAAACGATTAAATGATGCTCGTATATTTTCTAAATTTGATCTAAAGTTAGGTTACTGGCAAGTTCAGATTGCTGAACAAGATAAATATAAAACTGCTTTTACTGTTCCTTTTGGACACTATGAATGGAATGTTATGGCTTTTGGTTTAAAAAATGCTCCTTCAGAATTTATGAATATTATGAATGAAATTTTTAATGCTTATACTGAATTTTGTATTGTGTATATTGATGATATACTAATCTTTTCCAAAACTATTGATCAACATTTTAAACATCTAAATATATTTTCTCATCTTATTAAGAAAAATGGTTTAGTTGTTTCTGCCCCTAAAATGAAGATTTTTAAAACCGAGATTCGTTTTTTAGGACATAATATTTGTCAAGGGAAAATTATCCCTATTAATAGGTCTATAGAATTTGCATCAAAATTTCCTGATGAAATAAGAGATAAAAAACAATTACAAAGGTTTTTAGGGAGCCTTAATTATATTTCTGATTATTATAAAGATATAGCTTTTGACACTAAAGTTCTTTATGAAAGGCTTCGTAAAAATCCTGAACCATGGACCTTGGAACATACAAAAGCGGTTCAGAAAATTAAGCTTAAAGCTAAACAATTGCCTTGCCTATCACTGGCCAATCCCAATGGATTGAAAATTGTTGAGACTGATGCCTCTAATAGAGGTTATGGAGGAATACTCAAACAGAGAAATTCTCTGACAAACAAAGAGGATCTAATTAGATTCCATTCTGGCATTTGGAAAAATGCTCAAGTCAAATATTCGACTGTTAAAAAAGAAATGTTGGCTATAGTCAACTGTATCAATAAATTCCAAGATGATTTAATAAATCAAGAATTTTTGCTACGAATTGACTGTAGCTATGCAAAAGATATTATTGAAAAAGATGTTAAAAATTTAGCATCTAAACATATCTTTGCCCGATGGCAAGCAATTCTTTCTGTGTTTGAATTTCAGATAGAATACATAAAAGGGGATAATAATTCTCTTCCTGATTTTCTCACCCGCGAATATTTGCAGGGATGAGTTCAGCGCCTTATATGGCTCGCGGACGTAATAAGGGAAAATCAGTCCCTATCAAGCCTGAATTAGGCTCTTCAGTCAAGCCTGAATTAGGCTCTTCTTCAAAAGTCTCAATAGACAAAACAATGAAAGATGCCTTATTAGGCAACAATGAGCCGAAGTTGTTCTTAAAGAACTACACAGAATTACTGGTAATCCTTAATCCTGAGGATGACAAATGGATAAATGATCCTATTATTTTGAGTCAAAAATACTTTGACGAAAAGGATAATAGTCCTATCCGAGGTGGAAAACATAGATATTTCTATGAATCAATTCTGGAAGAGACTAATTCAGTCACTTTTGAACATAAAAGAAGAAGTAATACTTCTAATTCTCCTTTTGCTTATAGCAAAGCTATGATTCACAGGGTTCTCAAATCTTTGGATTGGGGCGACCCGAATAAATTACGGGAATTACGTGGACCGTATCACAATTATAATCAATCCTATAATTATTGGGATTATATGGATACTTGGACTTATTCGTTCTTTTACCAAAACCCTCAAAGGAAACATTCTTGGTTTTTCTATTTTGATGAAGATTTCAAAAAAGACAATAACGAAATTCCTAACTGGTTTTTTAATTGGTTTTTCAAATTTGGTCCTAATTTGGATTTCTTACCCTCAGAACTAACAGTTCTTTACAAATCTTATCTTCAATTTCATCATCTTTTTGAAGGAAAAGATACTGTTCGAGGTAAATCATTCCTCTTTTTTCTATCTGATTATCTTATCCCATGGATCTGGGCTTGGACCTATAGTTGCCAATTTCAGGCAAATGAAGGCCTCCATGGTCTTTGTCGCCAGTACCATTATAAATGGTGGGCAAATTGCCCTATCGAGAGTAAAGTCCTAAGTATTACTCCCGATATCCAAAAACTAGAACAATTATATGTCTCCCGTCATACTCAATCCCCTGTTCTTAAAGAACCTTTGCCAGAAAATCCTATCTCTGTTATTAGGGAAAAATTAACCAAGGCTCACCCTGGTCTATCATCCCAAGAACTCAAATTTCGAGTTATGAAAGAAATGCAGGAGCATATCCAGGCTTCTTTTGGAGATATTTCTCCTATGGACACAAATCTCACTTCCAAAGACAATAGTACTCCTGCCAATGCTACTAGTAGTCCTGTCAATGCCATTGTTTCATGGTGGGATCTTAAACAGGGATGCTCTCAACAGAGTTCTTCTCAACCGGATGAAGATGATGATGACGATGATGTCGACCTAGAAGTGGATTAATCCATTTCCACTTATCTTACAATCCATTGGAAAACTATTTCCATTTTCGATCCAATTCAAATCAACAATTATACCTCAATCTTTTCAAACCTAAATCACAGGCCTACCAAATTCTGTTTTCTCTCTTCCAGGACCCACATGTCATTCAAACCCTTTGGTTTTCAGCCACCAATTCAAGAGGTGTCATTCAACCCACTAAATATTGCTCACAATAATGCAACCAAATTTCTCACCTCTATGGCCTACATTCTAAATATTAAAACTTCAAATCATCTTTCCAGATTTGGAATTTAACAATTTGTGACTTATTTATCAGATCCCGAAAATCTTATGGGACCACAAAACAGTTTTCACGGGACAATATGTCTACCCGTTTAGTAGACTCCGACATAAAATATGAGGTCCACAGATCAATTCAAGGTGCTCAACGGAGTCCACCCACAAAGTACTCAATGGGGCCCACACATCACAAGATGCACAATGGGGTCCACCCACTCACAAGATGCTCAATGGGGCCCACAATTCACATGGTGCTCAATGGGACCCACCACTCACTTTGCCTATATAAGAGGCCTTTTGTACATAGAGAAGAACAAGCCTTCCACAACGTTCATAAGTCTCAGAAGCCTTCCACAACGTTCAGAAGTCTCATAAGCCTTCAGCAACGCTCAGAAGCAATCCTTCTCTCTTCTCCTCCCTTTTCTCTACTTGTAATCTTTTTCTTTTGTAACCTTTCCCTTTTTATGTGAATTAGCTCAAGTTTCTGTAAGTTTTCTTTTTCGTTTACTCTGTAATTATTTTATTTTCCTTTATATGTGAATAAAGCTTCAGTTTCTTCTTCTGTTTTCTTGTTTTCTTAATTTTAATTCTGTATTTATTAACTGTTTTAATTTTATGTTTTAGAACCTGTTTATTTTCTTGTTCTGTTTTTAATTTAATTTTACTATTCATAATCCTGGTTTAAACCAGGATTATGAATATATTTATAACATATGTTGTAAATATATTTATAACATATATTATAAAATTAAACCAGGATTGTAAATATATTTATAACATATGTTGTAAATATATTGTTGTGAATTCTAATATAACATATATTATTCTGATATATGGTATACAATATTTTGTATATATTACTGATATTATTTTGTATATATATATATATATGTATATCAGATGTATAGATTTCTGTCATATGGGTTATGGTTGGACTGGGAAGTTAAGGCCTCAATGAGTGAAGCCCCAAAAGACCTTTCAATTTCCAGACTTCAGCAACTTAAGCTTTATCCTTTTGTTAAGTCGGTTTAGATAGTCTGGTTCACATTATGTTAAGAACCAGTTTTCTTTCCTTGCTTGAGTTGTTTGAAACCAGAGAAACCTGCTGAAAGGGAGATAAGGAAATAGAGTTTTGGGTTGGCAGAAAATCAGGAATACAAGCTTGGAATTCTTATTTTGAATCAGGTTTTTCATGTTTAATTGAGGCAAGTGAAGTCTCACTCCCTCTTCTTACCTCTTGGTGTAGATTTATATTAGTTTGAATCGAGTTCCTTTTGGTTAAATTGCTTGTTTCTGTTGAGTATTTATTGTATTTGATTTTGGCTACCATATTAGGTGCTTTTAAATCCAAATTTTGGTTTATTTCATTGTTGCCCTGAACCTAGGTTATGAGAAGCATATTCTATTGAATTGTGTTGATTTGCTTATGTTGTTTTAAATAGAATTCAAAAACTAGTTACTGCTGAAATGAACAGATATGATAAACATGTTTCCTTGACGAATTATTATGTTGAAATACGCGTATAGTTGGTAAAAGTCTGATGTCGTTGGTGTGGTCTATGAGGAGATCGTTTTTGTTTTGTTTTAAATAAGTATATTGATACTTGGAATGAGTTACTGACCTGCACAAATTTTGTGATCTGTTCTATGAGTGTCGCTCCATTTTATCGATTTGGCATATTTGTGAATTTTGGGAATATATGTCGTCTGAATCTTCACTTTGAACTTATTTGAATATCTTATTCAATATCTGAGTTGGTCGATATTGCGTATATATACACACTGTTCTTAGTATAAATGTAGGAATTCTTCCTATGCTACTTTCTAGGCTAGAGTCAGCTTGAAAGTGGATATGTTTTGAATTGTAAAAAGTGTGGTTATGCGCTCTTATGCGATTTGGGACTTCGGTCATGTGTTGATTGAGGTCACACACACATTTATGAAATGGGGGCTTCGGCCGTGTGGTGGATGCTTTCACACGTTCGTCTCGTGTCCGTGTCTTTGCGTCTTTTGTCAAAGTCGAGTTTTGGGTACTGGACGTACGTACCTAGTTAGGACGTACGTACGTCCATTGAGGCAGCAAACATGTTTTGGTCAGGACGTACGTACGCAGTTAGGACGTTCGTACGTCCAAGCAGGCAGCAGACTTTATACGTGTGGGCACGTACGTACGCTGTTTCGACGTACGTACGCTGTTTCGACGTACGTACGCTGTTTCGACGTACGTACGTCTAATGTGAATTTTGTTTAATCCGGCCGATTTTGTGTCTTCTAACCCTAAGTATAAATAAAGTTTCTCTCCCAAAGAACAAACTAGTTCTTTGGCCGTCCAATTCATCTCTAGTCTTGGAGTTTGTTTAGGTTTTGGTTTAGGTGGTTTTGGTGATTGAACTCATCTTCTTCTTCCCCATTCATCTTCTTCTTCATTATTGAATAGTGATTTAGCTTCGAGTCTTCTTGTGTGTTCATCAAGAAGTCGAGTATCCTTGTGTGTTCATCAAGGAACTCTGGTGTAAGCTTGTTACATAGATCGGCTTTGAGTCTTCTTGTGTGTTCATCAAGAAATCGATTGTCTTGTGCGTACATCAAGGTGCTCTGGTGAAGTCAAGGTGTTAGGTAGTTGATAGGTTTGTAAATCTCTTTCATCTAGTGGATTATTTGTTGTCACCAAGGCAACCGTGGACGTTTCCCAATTTGGGTTTTACCACGTTCAAAATTCCTGTGTGTTATTTACTTTCTGCTTATTGTTTGGTTTGTTAAATTATTAAACTGTGAGATTAGCACTATCTGCGTTTCTCAGTTATGAATGGTTTGGCTCAGAACCTAGCAATGCTAATTATTGGTAGACTTCTGCTTGGTGTTGGTGTTGGTGTTGGTTTTGCGAGTCAGGTACAAATTTAATTACTAGTTGAAATTAATTTTGTTTATACATATAATTAATAGGGCTAATGAGTCTTCTGACAGAGAAGGCTTTAACACGCCAAGAACATGAAAAGCGCGCAGCTGGCCTTGCATATCACCTAAAATTTTGAAATTGATTTCATTAGTATAGCTGTTAATGCTGTGAGAACACTCCAATTCACGATCATATTGAATATCGACGAGAAGCTTATAGCTGTAATAAGTAATAGAGAGATACTTGATCCAACCCAGCAAATATGGCACTTTGTGTACGTAGAAGCCTCCAGTCAGAACAAATGCAAGCATGCATTGTGACTGTGACCACCGTGGACGCCTGTTTGTGCGGCATCCATAATCAATGCCCCAAATGCAAGTCCAAGACCTTGAGCGAGCATGACATACCCCAGCAATACAGCTAATTAATGTCAACATGAATGCACCTAATTGAGGTTTCAAACTAGCCATCCATGGGCAAGTCTCCCACGACTCTAGCCATATAGTATGAGTATAGTGTATACATGCCTGATGCCCGTTCCTAGCTTGCGAGAGATAGCTTGTTCTTGAGGGAACGCGAAAACTGCGTTGGCAGATGGAAGTACACCCCAGAAGATTGTGATAAAGAAGAGCTAGCAGACCAAGCCGGTCTTGGACATTTCAACTGTCTGATTGCCACCACATAATTCCAGCTAATAAAGCTGCTGCTATCACTTGGAATATTCTTAGGGAGCTGAATGATGCATGTCTCCTTTCTCTGAGACTTCTTTGGAGTAGGATGGTGAATTGATTGAACCAACTTGTAGTACTAATGCATCTTTTCTTCTCCTCTCCATGGGATCTCTTAGCCAACAAGTTTGTAGTTTTGGTCGTGGAAGCTACCATGCAGACTTCCTTCACATTGGGGGCAAATACTCTGTCACAGCCTCTGGCAGTGGCGAAAGCTCAATATTTGCCACCGCCAAGGACAGTAGCAAATAACATTTTGAAAATTATATATAAAAAAAAAAAAAAAAAAAATTGATATTAGGATGATCCCTCTATAATTAACTTGTTTTGGTACGGAATTCTTTCATACAAAAACCTAACCCTAAAGGTTGCTGGGAAATGGCTATAATCTTGTGGGCTATTGGGCATTAATTTGGAAGCCCAACTTTTACAAAAGCCCATTCAACAAAAAGCCCAATAAAAAAAGCCCTATACAATTTGAGTCCTTTTAGGACTCCACCTTGGTTGCCGCCACCTTGCTCACACCGTTTAGCTCTCTCTATATATATATTTCAATTATTTTCAGAGAAAAGGAAGCTAAGACAAGACAAGCAGAACTGCAGAAGAAGAAAGAAGAAGAAGAAGAAGAAAGAAGAAAGTTAATTGCGAAGGTGATGAACATGCAACTACAACCAGTTGGACTTGGATTACCACTGGGTTATCAATTTCGTCCCTCCCCACAAGTGCTGATTAAATATTATTTGTATAAGAAACTTGTAGGAGAAGAAATATTACCTGAGGTTATTGTCAACAAGGATTTATATGGAAGTAATGCTGCTGCTCCATGGGAGCTACTTGAAGGGTGTTCAAAAGACGAAGAATTATATTACTTTACATTAGTTAAGAAGAAGCATGGTGGGAAGAATATCGAAAGGGTTACAAAAGATGGAAAATGGAAGATGGACAACAATAAGCCGGTACAAGATTTTGATGGAAAGGTAATTGGCTATAAGACAACTTTGACATTAATAGTTGATGAGAACAAGTTCGACAAAACTCATGTAGCAAAACAATGGAATTGGACCATGCATGAGTATAGCATGAAGGATGCTAACAATGGTAATGAATATTGGGTTGTTTCTGGGGTTAAGAGAGGTAGCTGCATTAATAACAAGGAAGTATCAATACCAACGTCGTTGAAAAGATCGTCACATGAGATCAATGAGGTAGATGATGATTTATTTAACAAGAATATCAAACGTCCTTGTGTATCGGCTGGATCACCACACATGACAGCATTATTGCAGCCAGCATCTTCAAAGACATCAGTAGAGTACTCCTCCAAGGTCTGTTGGGGTGCAACAACAATGCCACAAGATGAGGGATTTGCACAACTACAGCAGCATGATCAAGAACTTCAAGGATTCAATGAGGGAGAACAAGATGAGGGATTCATGCCATTACAGCAACATGATGATGATAAACTTCAAGCGTGTAACGAGGGAGAACAAGATGAGGGGTTCTTACCGCTACGGCAACATGATCAACAACTTCAAGCATGCAAAGACAGAGAACTTGCATCAACATTGTATGATGATGATCTACAGCTTCAAGCATGCGGCAATGATTATTTGGTTAGCATGACCAACGAGGGAGAACTTGCATCAACATCGTATGAGAACTCAGTAACATGGACTCAACCTTCTACAATTGATACATCAAATCCGACCGCCATTGAACTCCCAAGTTATGTAGAAAGTATTGAGGGAAATGCTCTAATGTCAGAAATTTTTGAGCTTTTAATGAACGATGACGAAGTCCCAGAGACAATGGAAGGCGTAGCTACAGATGCAACAACATCATACGAACATTTCCAGCCTCATCAACAATGCACAGGAGATTCAGGAATGCAGCTAGTATATGATGATTTGAATGCTGGGTTCGCGACAGAAGACTACTCTTGGTTCTCACCTATGCTACAACAATCAGTTTGAAGGCGATGGTTACTGCAAAATTTAATTGTTCTATTTTTTGCTACTGAAGTATTCTGACCTCTGAAGTTGTAATTGATATTTTATAGTTCATTAATAAAATTTGAAGTTTTTTTACAACCCTACTGGTATATATATATAATTTGTAATGTTATGGTTACCTGCGTGCCTGATCAATCATAGAATCTATACGATAGAATATATATATGATATCAAGTTTCTTGAAATAGTGAAGAATATTGCAATGGTCTTTGAAATATCTCTTCAACTTCCAAAGATTTTCTTGGTTTAATTCAAACCCTTGGGTAAACAAGCAAGCATCAGTGGTCTAGGGTAGAATAGCCATGCCACGGTACAGACGCCAGGTTTGATTCCCGGCTGGTGCAGCTAATATTAAAATTTTATAATTATTTTTATTATTATATATTTTTTTAATTTTATGGTTCTACAAAACCTATATGATGTTTACTGGAAGGACCCTCGTTCTAGTTAGAATGGCGGTTTGAAGAATTATTTATGTCTATGGAGTAATGGAGATATATTGTTCAGAATTACTATATATGGGCAGAGATTTATGACCCAGCCTGTTGCAGATGCTTGGTCACCACTACATTCACGTCTATGATCCATCGTTACCTACAGATGAGCATTGTAACATTCCAAAACAATCAAGAAAGGCAAACGTTAGGAAACCAGCAGGCCACCCTAAGAAGAAAGTGAGGATCGAGTAGTGTTAACCTTATAAGTATCAAGTATCAACTGGTTAAAACAGCCACAGGGCACCACAGTATACTGGCATCTCTTGATGGCACTTCAACCAGGCGTACCCTGCAGATTCTGCAGTCTGTGCTCTGGCAGTGCTGGTCTGCACCAATTGAAATCAGTAGATAATATCATATACTTTTGCGGCTTGTGTGGACTATGCCTATGACTTTACTGAGACTAGCTGTAAAGTTTGTAGGTAGGATTGAAGGTTTCAATATGTTCTACAAGAAGGTACAACGTTATATCGGTGAAGAGAATGAGCCTCAAGGATTGATCGATCTTTCTACGTGCTAATGTTGAGTCTTCTGCACTTTTTTTTTTCCGATCAAAAGATAGTATTTCTATTAAGATGCAAAGAGTTTACAGACTGCAGATTGCTGCTGCTGCTTTATATCTTACAAGTCAAACATTCAAAACCCTCGAGGATATACCATAGAGATATTATCCAAAAACCATCTTCCTGTCCATGAACGCCTTGCTTTATTTTCATCACAATATATAGCTATTTTTCTTTTATATTGTTTTTTTCTAAGGGTAATTCTTACAAGGTGTTAAAGAATAAATACAATGGGGGTACAAGCACCAGTTACATTTAATGAAATCTGTAGTAAATATTGTTTGATCTCCTCCAGTGGATTACGTGAGCTACTGCTACTATCCCTTAGCAAGATGAATTCCTTTACCAGCACAAAAATCTGCAGAGAAATTCGTCTCCCTCTTAGTACATCTGATCATAGGTGAAAAAATCGAAAATGCGGGGCAGATATTCACGAAATATTTTGGTTTTTGGGAATTCGGAGCGGTACGGCATACAAATAATAAACGAAATATAAACCTCCCCATGCCGCTCGGATTTTTACGAAGATTCGCGAAATTTGGCAAAATGCGAAATTTACGAAATTTTCGATTCTGAAATTAACACATTTATTTTTAATTCCCACCAAACTAGAACTTTCGATGAGGTTATCAAAAAAGGGTCCAAAGATTAGCAATAGGGAGATTTAGAGATACCCCCCGAAAAAGTTTTCACTCTTTGACATACCCCCAAGATTTAAAAATCATTAGAGATTCCCCCCATTTTCTTAATTGAAGCCGGTCAACAAAGCCATTGACCAGTTTTTCTTTTATATTGACAAAAATACCCTTCATCATAAAAATAACATGTCACCCATTATTAATTGAATTAATCTCCACCACCCAAAAGCTATATCTATCTTTAGCCATCCAAAATTGATGGTTTAGATCATAACTTCCTTCCATCTTCCTTGTTTAAACAACCAGCACCTCCATCCTTAACCACCACCACCATTTCCAATTACCTTAACTCCACCACTTCCACATCCCAATTGCCGCCACTATATAAACTCTTAACACTCCATTACCAACACCGCCACTATCACCACCATCTCCAAAATCCCACCACCACCATCTTCACACAATCACACCCCACCACCATTAAGTTTTAAATTATATCATTAACATCATCTCATATTCTTCGTATTCCATCATTATTACCTTAATCTTTATACCCATTAATTTTTCTTTCAAACCCAAATCCAATCTTCACCATTTTCTTCATCACAATTTCAACATATTTTAATTGTTTTCAAAGAAAAAGTTCACCAATTACACAAATGGTGGTGGTTTTAGTTGCTAATGATGGAGGTATTGGGTGGTGGTGGGTTGTGTTAGGGATTGTGGGGTTTGGGTTAGAGATGGTGGATGTTTAATAATTATTAATTAATGAGATTAAATCTAGGTGGAGGGGTATTTTAGTCCTAAAGCTTTAAAAACTGGTTAGACCATGGTCAACGACTTGGTTGACCGGCTTCAAATGAGAAAATAGGGGGTATCTCTAATGATTTTCAAATCTGGGGGGGTATCTCAAAGAGTGCAAACTTTTCTGGGGGGTATCTCTAAATCCCCCTTAGCAATATGAATATTTCTCAAGGTTCATGGAACCTCCCTTATTCTCAAGGCAACATCTAGCCTACCTATGTTTACCCTCATTTTTCTTATGGTAACATGGGAACCTCCCAAAGTGATGATTCCCGTGTACCATCCTACCAAACCCAACCAGATTCCAGTGGTTTTTGGTTTCCTAATATAGGGAGTTGGTTGGCCCCAATGACAAGTGGGTCGGACGTGCAGTCAGCCGATACATTAATGCCGGTTCAACAATACACGGGATTTCCTATCTTTGAATCATTTGCTCCGTATTGTATGGATCAAGATGCATATGATATGCATATTGACCAATTCAGGTCGTACGAGCAAACAATGTCATGGGAATATTACTGTACTGAGTTCATCCCCACACGTATGCGACTCGAACCTCCTATATCCGACATTGGGGTCCGGATATTCGCGGAATATTCCGGTTTTTCCAAGGTTGGATATTCAGATATACTCGAAATTTTCACCTATGCAGCTGATTACCAACCAGGAGAAAGTAGACTTAATTCGATCCCAATCTTCTCTGATTATCCAGTGAATGAGTGCCTACTAAATGCTCTTGCAGCTACTTAAGAGTCAAAATACTGGCGTAGAAGGTTATTATTGTTGATGGGTTTTAGTAACAGTTCAATGTTGTCGTCAAAAATTTGTGACCCCACTTTCAGCAACGCTTGTTTTCAACAGTTATAACCGTTGCCAAATCCATTTGGCGACAATTTTGAATGGTCGAGGTTTCCAAAATTTCTTGTTGTGGTACCCACCTCGAAGGGGGAATTCTTTCCTTAAACACAATAGAAAATAATAACTTAAGAACACCACATGAACCAATGAATAAGATGGATATGATATTGATTATACTTTCTACATGCAATTAAATAATTAAATTAATACTTAAAACTAATTATAGAAGATGGATAGAGATGGAAAGAAGATCTTATTAATGGCGGTGGTGGGAAGAAAGATTTTGGTTTACCATGGATGATTTCTTCATGGGTTTTTCTAACTTAAATTCTATTACTAAAATTCATTGTGAAGGTGTTGTTTTTATTTTGGCAATCTGTCGCGGCTGCTTGTTCTTGTGCTTAGCAATTTGAGCTTTCTTGGTGTTCTAATGACTTTCCTACCTTGAAGTTGTGTTCAAGCTCTCATCGGATTGATCAGTAATTAAAATCCATTGTTGTTCACTATACAATGTTCTTTTTATTGATTTTCTTTCGAATACAGAAGGGAGAACTTGTGGTAGTAGAGACAGGTTGCCCCTCGGTCAACTTGATTACTGGCTACTGCAATGTGTCAAGTTGTACAAGTTGGAGTTGCTCCTTGGTTATCTTGCCTTGAGTTCATTGTTAGGAAAACCAAGTTGTACGCGCATCGTCCTGAGTCTGTGTCCTCGCGTCCTTTTGTCAAAAGTAAGTTTTTGGTTTTAGGACGTACGTACCTAGTTAGGGCGTACGTACGTCATGTTAGGCAGCAAACTTGTTTTCGGTCAGGACGTACGTACCTAGTTAGGACTTACGTACGTCCAAGCAGGCAGCGAACTATTTTCTTGTGGGGACGTACGTACGCTGTTTCGACGTACGTACGTCCAATGTAAAATCTGTAAAGTCCGGCCCATTTTCTATGTTTCCAAACCCTAACTATATATAGGGTTTCTCTACCAAAGAACAACTGAGTTCTTTGGCCGTCCAATTCATCTCTAGTCTTGTAGTTTGTTTAGGTTTTGGTTTAGGTTTTTTTGGTGATTGAACTCATCTTCTTCTTCCTTATTGAATAGTGATTCAGCTTCGAGTCTTCTTGTGTGTTCATCAAGAAGTCGAGTATCCTTGTGTGTTCATCAAGGAACTCTGGTGTAAGCTTGCTTCATAGATCGGCTTCGAGTCTTCTTGTGTGTTCATCAAGAAGTCGAGTGTCTTGTGCGTACATCAAGGTGCTCTGGTGAAGTCAAGGTGTTATAGATAACCAGTAGTGTCAACTCGCAGTGATTGCAGGTAGTTAATAGGTTTGTACATCTCTTTTCATCTAGTGGATTTATTTGTTGTCACGAGGACAACCGTGGACGTTTCCCATATTGGGTTTTACCACGTTAAAAATATCGTGTGTTCTTTACTTGTTTACTGCCTTATTATTGTTATATTGCATATATTGGGTTTTCAGCTTCTTGCTACTTCCTATGGGGATTTTGCTACTTCGTATGAGCGACGACCTTCAGGTTCTGATTGAATCATCAGCTCACTGAATTTGAATCCACTTGGAATTGTATTATGGTACCATATTTCTTACATATACAGGGTATTAATTCCCTTGTGTTACTCATAAGGTAATTCAAGGTTTTGAGGTAAGAAAGTTGAAACTTGAAGAATTAGGGGTGTTTGGGTACATGTAAAAAAGTTACTTTGAAAAGTAAAAAAATCAAAAAGTTAGTATAGATAGATGCAATTATTTTTTTACTTTTTTCGTAACAAAATTTTTGCTGCCAGGAAAAGCTCAAAATTTTAGCTTTTTACTTTTAAAAAGTAAAATTCACAACAACATAAAAAGTGAAATGTATCATTATTATTTCCCCTAATTGGATCATGTTTAGAATATCCTAGTTGTTGTAGAAATCTACCGATAGGATTGAATTTTGTGATGGATGACAATCTAATTCAAACATCTTAAATGCTAAAATTCTATCTTCATTATTTGCCCTTCTCTTAATTTATTATCTTTTCTCTTCTTTTGATTTCACCATGAGAAAAATACCATCACACCAATTATAATCATGTTGTTAATCATAATTTTGGATAATTCAGATTGAGATTTTGTAAAAAATGGGTTTATATATATATATATATATATATATATATATATATATATATATATATATATAAATCATCTTTTATTGATAAGCTCAAAGAATTACACAAAAGTAGAGGACAAACACGCTACAAACTGTGCGACAAGTCCTTTCTGGATAGCAAACCCGATTCTCCTAAATACATATTCGTTCGAACCCGCAGTCATCACGTTGTTATCCATTACCTTCTGCACTCTCCTGATGAGGGTCAACCGCTTCTGAGCCAAGCAAACCAAATGTGTCAAATGCAAAGGGGATGAAACTATGTTGGTTAGCCCTACAAGCTCCGTCATGTTTCTCCACTTTTGCTGCTGCTGCATTGCTAGCTGCTAGCCCCACCTCAAAAATCCCAAGCTCCGTCATGTTTCTTCACTTTTTTTTTTAATTTTGATTTACAATCAAATCTAATTTTTTTTTTCTTCGTTTTTCTTAATTTTTATGTGTTTTTGTCATTATATATGTGCATACAGAAGAGAAAATAATCAAAATGTGTAAAACCAATTATATGTTATAAACCAACTTTTATCGAAAAAAAAATGATAAATAAATTAATTAACTTTACAAAAGCCCATTCATGCATAAATAAATTAATTAATTAATTGTAAAAAAAAAAAAATAGGTATCCCAGCAGGATTGTTATTACTAAATACACCAAATTAAGCTTTTTAATTATGCAAACCATCTTTTAATCTCTCTGTAGTAAAGAAAATTGTTAACATAGATACGCATACAAGGTAAATAAGAAAATAGCCCTTCATCTTACACGTCCAAAACTCGTCGAGATACATGTTGATGGTCTTACACCATGTCGATTAATCAGGGCTATAATATTTGATGATAGTGTAGTGTTCAAGATAATTTTAAGTATATCATGTTGATGGTCTATATATATTTCGTAGGTTAGGTTAGAGAGTATATTTTCAGTTATTTGCAGAGAAAATTAAAGGAAGCAAGACAAGACAAGCAGAACTGCAGAAGAAGAAAAAAGCTTAGAAGATCGAAGAAAGAAGAAAGTTAATTATGAAGATGATGAACATGCAACTACATCTGAAGATGATGAACATACAACTACATCCAGTTGGACTTGGATTACCACCAGGTTATCTATTTCGTCCCTCCCCACAAGAGCTGATTCAATATTATTTGTATAAGAAACTTGTAGGAGAAGAAATATTACCTGAGGTTATTGCCAACAAGGATTTATATGGAAGTAATGCTGCTGCTCCATGGGAGCTACTTGAAGGTTGTTCAAAAGACGAAGAATTATATTACTTTACATTAGTTAAGAAGAAGCATGGTAGGAAGAATATCGATAGGGTTACAAAAGATGGAACATGGAAGATGGAAAACACTAAGCCGGTACATGATTGTAACGGAAAGGTAATTGGCTATAAGACAACTTTGACATTAATAGTTGATCAGAACAAGTTCGACAAAAATCATGTAGCAAAACAATGGAATTGGACCATGCATGAGTATAGCATGAAGGATGCTAACAATGGTAATGAATATTGGGTTGTTTTGGGGTTAAGAGAGGTAGCTGCATTAATAACAAGGAAGTATCAATACCAATGTCGTTGAGAAGATTGTCACATGAGATCAATGAGGTAGATGATGATTTATTTAACAAGAATATCAAACGTCCTTGTGTATCGGCTGGATCACCACACATGACAGCATTATTGCAGCCAGCATCTTCAAAGACATCAGTAAAGTACTCCTCCAAGGTCTGTTGGGGTGCAACAACAATGCCACAAGATAAGAGACATTGAAGCAATGGACAAATTATGAGGCAGAGTGCGCCGGTATCATTGAAGCAATGGACAAAGCTAAGGAAAAAGGTTGGGACCAACTATGGGTGGAAACTGATTCAGTTGCAGCTGCTAGAGCATTCAACAGTGGTAAGCCTCACTGGACTGTGCAACAGAGATTTGTGCAATTAAAAAACTGGTTCAAATGGTTACTTATAACCAGTACAAAGAGAGAAGCAAATTTTGCAGCAAATGCTTGTGCTGCAAAAGGAGTTCACTTAGCTAAAGGAAGGAAGGAATGGTTCTCCAACTCTTCTATGCCTAGAGTTCCTCTAGATAATCCTTTTTCAGTGTATTTTCGCTTTCATTGATGTTTGGTGTACTCATATTTTTGATGCACCCCCTTGTAACCATTCTTTTATTTATAAAATTACCCTTTAGCAAAAAAAAAAAAAAAAAAAAAAAAGGGATTTGTACAACTAGAGCAGAATGATCAACAACTTCAAGGATTCAATGAGGGAGAACAAGATGAGGGATTCATGCCATTACAGCAACATGATGATGATAAACTTCAAGCGTGTAACGAGGGAGAACAAGATGAGGGGTTCTTACTCCTACAGCAACATGATCAACAACTTCAAGCATTCAATAAGGGATTCATACCGCTACAGCAACATGATCAACAACTTCAAGCATGCAATGACAGAGAACTTGCATCAACATTGTATGATGATGGTCAACAGCTTCAAGCATGCAATGACAGAGAACTTGCATCAACATTGTATGATGATGGTCAACAGCTTCAAGCATGCGGCAATGATTATTTGGTTAGCATGACCAATGAGGGAGAACTTGCATCAACATCGTATAAGAACTCAGTAACATGGACTCAACCTTCTACAATTAATGCATCAAATCCGACCGCCATTGAACTCCCAAGTTATGTTGAAAATATTGAGGGAAATGCTCTAATGTCAGAAATTTTCGAGCTTTTAATGAACGAAGACGAAGTCCCAGAGACAATGGAAGGCGAAGCTACAGATGCAACAATATCATACGAACATTTCCAGCCTCATCAACAATGCACAGAAACTACCTCGATGTCAGATATTGGGGGGGATCCCTCATCAACATCGTACAGAACCCCATTGTCCACAGGAGATTCAGGAATGCAGCTAGTATATGATGATTTGAATGCTGGGTTCGCGACAGAAGACTACTCTTGGTTCTCACCTATGCTACAACAATCAATTTGAAGGCAATGATTACTGCAAAATTTAATTGTTCTATTTTTTGCTACAGAACTATATATTCTGACCTCTGAAGTTGTAATTGACATTTTATAGTACATTAATAAAATTTGAAGTTTTTTTACATCCCTGCTGGTATATAGTGTCTAATCAATCATAGAATCTATACGATAAAAATATATATATGATATCAAACTTCTTGAAATAGTGAAGAATATATATTGTAATGGTCTTTGAAATATTTCCAAGAAGAAATCCAACAAAATATCGAAAAAATCTCTTCAACTTCAAAAGATTTTCATGGTTTAATTCAAACCCCTTGGGTAAACAAGGGAGCACCAGTGGTCTAGTGGTAGAATATATGGTACCCTGCTACGGTATGGACACAGGTTTTTTTCCCGGCTGGGGCAACTATAATATTACTTCTTAAAATTATTTTTGTTAATATATATTTATTTAATTTTATGGTTTTACAAAAACTATATGATATTTACGTACTGGAAGGACAATCGTTCTAGTTAGAATGACGGTTTGAAGAATTATATTGTCTATCCAGGTAACGTTCACGTCCATCGTTACCTACGGATGAGCATTGTAACGTTCCAAAGCAACCAAGAAAGGCAAACGTTAGGAAACCAGAAGGCCACCCTTATAGGAGGAAAATATACGAAGGACATATTGTCGTATGATATAAATAGTATGTCATGGGAATCCTGGCCTGCACCCATTGGATTCAGTAGTTTTGCAGCTATAGATGATATCATCTCCTCGCTCGTTACTTCTGACATGTGCCTGATATATGGACTATGGTTTTAATACATTAGACATTGAATTAGTCCTAAATATATATAGGACAAAGGGTACAAGCAAAGAAAGAAAATTTGCAGATCCAGGTAGATTGCATATATTTGCCATCTCTAAAATTGGAGCGACTTTGTTATCGGTGGTGGGAATCTGCGTGGGGATCGGTGATATGGGTATTGTTCGCCTCATCACACACACACATGAATACAACAGAGAAAAAAAATTGTTGTTCAGTGTTTGCTATGTTCAGTTTTGACACGTTGTAGAAACAGTCATAACTTTGTTCTCTCATCTTTCCAATGGTATATTGCAAGTCGTCTGGAAATACGTATTTTGGCAGGAAAACGGCTCCGAAGTTCTGACAGGAAAAATTCCTTTGGACTGTAGTTCTGACAGTTTTATTGCCTCTGGCCGGTAAAGTGTCTATGGGCCTATTTTGGGCCCATGATGTTGTAAACCCTAATTTATCTTGTAATACACTATATAAAGCCATGATGGTGTAGGAAATCTTAAGGTTTTGGGAGCTAAATTAACCATGTAGTTTAAGGGAGTTTTAAGAGATTCAAAACTTGGATCATAAAATTTGTACATGTTGGATTGGCATGATTTTTGGTAGAATGAATGTTCTCATTATGTACGACATCTTCACTAAAATATTATCATAATCTGAATTTTCTAACCCTAGAAAAATCATATTACAAGTTAATGTAATGTGTAACGTTCATTTTTACCGTTGAATTCAATATTATATTTTATGGGTCTACATATATTCAAACGAGCTGATTTTTTATGTAGTAGATCTTTATAGTAAGCAGATCATATCTACCAAAAATCATGTCAATCCAATATGTACAAGTACCCTAAATAGGATTGAGTCAAAATTGAGTCAAACACTTCCTGAGTCCCTGGAACCCCTCCCTTTAATTATTGAAAGAAGTGTGTTTCTTTATGAGGAAGTACCTCATTTATCTATGTTGTTTATTCATGAGGTATTCTTTAATTCATTTCCCTGCATCAGTTGGTATCAGAGTCGTGTAACGTCCTGAAGCATGACCTATGGAGAACTAGGTTTATGGTCATATTATTCGCGAAGATCCAAATGGTAGCATAATGGGAAAGAGAGTGGCCGAATTAGCATGGCGGGTTGAAGCACTCACCCAACAAGTTGCTATTATGCAACAACAACAATAGTGCCGTCGTTCCCCAAGTAGGGGCGGAGCCAGGGGGTGTAAGGGTACGCACGTGCGTACCTGAAATTCTATAAGATTTCTACTATATATTACTAATTGTGGAATTACTTATACTGTATTTTAGGGATAAAAATATATATCCTTAAAATATCTATAATGATTAGCTAGTAATTCTTTTTTTTTTCCGCTAAAGAGTAATTTGATAAATAAAACAATGAGTTACAAGGGGGGTGCAAGCACCAGTTACATCATAGAAATTTGTAATACACAGAGTAAGGACTTTCTAATGGCACTCTCAGCCCTGAGCTTAAGTCCCACCATTGCTTATCTCCCTTGTTAAGATGAGTACCCTTTTGTAATGCCTCGCAATTTCATTTTTCTGCCATGTTTATTTATTTATTTATTTATTTTTGGTATATAACCTTGCATTTGTTGGGCTTGTTATATATATATATATATATGTATGTATATCAGATGTATAGATTTCTATCATATGGGTTATGGTTGCACTGGGAAGTTAAGGCCTCAATGAGTGAAGCCCCAAAAGACCTTTCAATTTCCAGACTTCAGCAACTTAAGCTTTATCCTTTTGTTAAGTCGGTTTAGATAGTCTGGTTCACATTATGTTAAGAACCAGTTTTCTTTCCTTGCTTGAGTTGTTTGAAACCAGAGAAACCTGCTGAAAGGGAGATAAGGAAATAGAGTTTTGGGTTGGCAGAAAATCAGGAATACAAGCTTGGAATTCTTATTTTGAATCAGGTTTTTCATGTTTAATTGAGGCAAGTGAAGTCTCACTCCCTCTTCTTACCTCTTGGTGTAGATTTATATTAGTTTGAATCGAGTTCCTTTTGGTTAAATTGCTTGTTTCTGTTGAGTATTGATTGTATTTGATTTTGGCTACCATATTAGGTGCTTTTAAATCTAAATTTTGGTTTATTTCATTGTTGCCCTGAACCTAGGTTATGAGAAACATATTCTATTGAATTGTGTTGATTTGCTTATGTTGTTTTAAATAGAATTCAAAAACTAGTTACTGCTGAAATGAACAGATATGATAAACATGTTTCCTTGACGAATTATTATGTTGAAATACGCGTATAGTTGGTAAAAGTCTGATGTCATTGGTGGGCCGGTCTATGAGGAGATCATTTTTGTTTTGTTTTAAATAAGTATATTGATACTTGGAATGAGTTACTGACCTGCACAAATTTTGTGATCTGTTCTATAAGTGTCGCTCCATTTTATCGATTTGGCATATTTGTGAATTTTGGGAATATATGTCATCTGAATCTTCACTTTGAACTTATTTGAATATCTTATTCAATATCTGAGTTGGTCGATATTGCGTATATATACACACTGTTCTTAGTATAAATGTAGGAATTCTTCCTATGCTACTTTCTAGGCTAGAGTCAGCTTGAAAGTGGATATGTTTTGAATTGTAAAAAGTGTGGTTATGCGCTCTTATACGATTTGGGACTTCGGTCATGTGTTGATTGAGGTCACACACACATTTATGAAATGGGGGCTTCGGCCGTGTGGTGGATGCTTTCACACGTTCGTCTCGTGTCCGTGTCTTTGCGTCTTTTGTCAAAGTCGAGTTTTGGGTACTGGACGTACGTACCTAGTTAGGACGTACGTACGTCCATTGAGGCAGCAAACATGTTTTGGTCAGGATGTACGTACGCAGTTAGGACGTTCGTACGTCCAAGCAGGCAGCAGACTTTATACGTGTGGGGACGTACGTACGCTGTTTCGACGTACGTACGTCTAATGTGAATTTTGTTTAATCCGGCCCATTTTGTGTGTCTTCTAACCCTAAGTATAAATAAAGTTTCTCTCCCAAAGAACAAACTAGTTCTTTGGCCGTCCAATTCATATCTAGTCTTGGAGTTTGTTTAGGTTTTGGTTTAGGTGGTTTTGGTGATTGAACTCATCTCCTTCTTCCCCATTCATCTTCTTCTTCATTATTGAATAGTGATTTAGCTTCGAGTCTTCTTGTGTGTTCATCAAGAAGTCGAGTATCCTTGTGTGTTCATCAAGGAACTCTGGTGTAAGCTTGTTACATAGATCGGCTTTGAGTCTTCTTGTGTGTTCATCAAGAAGTCGAGTGTCTTGTGCGTACATCAAGGTGCTCTGGTGAAGTCAAGGTGTTAGGTAGTTGATAGGTTTGTAAATCTCTTTCTTCTAGTGGATTATTTGTTGTCACCAAGGCAACCGTGGACGTTTCCCAATTTGGGTTTTACCACGTTCAAAATTCCTGTGTGTTATTTACTTTCTGCTTATTGTTTGGTTTGTTAAATTATTAAACTGTGAGATTAGCACTATCTGCGTTTCTCAGTTATGAATGGTTTGGCTCAGAACCTAGCAATGCTAATTATTGGTAGACTTCTGCTTGGTGTTGGTGTTGGTGTTGGTTTTGCGAGTCAGGTACAAATTTAATTACTAGTTGAAATTAATTTTGTTTATACATATAATTAATAGGGCTAATGAGTCTTCTGACAGAGAAGGCTTTAACACGCCAAGAACATGAAAAGTGCGCAGCTGGCCTTGCATATCACCTAAAATTTTGAAATTGATTTCATTAGTATAGCTGTTAATGCTGTGAGAACGCTCCAATTCACGATCATATTGAATATCGACGAGAAGCTTATAGCTGTAATAAGTAATAGAGAGATACTTGATCCAACCCAGCGATGGCACTTTGTGTACGTAGAAGCCTCCAGTCAGAACAAATGCAAGCATTGTGACTGTGACCACCGTGGACGCCTGTTTGTGCGGCATCCATAATCAATGCCCCAAATGCAAGTCCAAGACCTTGAGCGAGCATGAAATACCCCAGCAATACAGCTAATTAATGTCAACATGAATGCACCTAATTGAGGTTTCAAACTAGCCATCCATGGGCAAGTCTCCCACGACTCTAGCCATATAGTATGAGTATAGTGTATACATGCCTGATGCCCGTTCCTAGCTTGCGAGAGATAGCTTGTTCTTGAGGGAACGCGAAAACTGCGTTGGCAGATGGAAGTACACCCCAGAAGATTGTGATAAAGAAGAGCTAGCAGACCAAGCCGGTCTTGGACATTTCAACTGTCTGATTGCCACCACATAATTCCAGCTAATAAAGCTGCTGCTATCACTTGGAATATTCTTAGGGAGCTGAATGATGCATGTCTCCTTTCTCTGAGACTTCTTTGGAGTAGGATGGTGAATTGATTGAACCAACTTGTAGTACTAATGCATCTTTTCTTCTCCTCTCCATGGGATCTCTTAGCCAACAAGTTTGTAGTTTTGGTCGTGGAAGCTACCATGCAGACTTCCTTCACATTGGGGGCAAATACTCTGCCACAGCCTCTGGCAGTGGCGAAAGCTCAAAATTTGCCACCGCCAAGGACAGTAGCAAATAACATTTTGAAAATTATAAATAAAAAAAAAAAAAAAAAAAATTGATATTAGGATGATCCCTCCATAATTAACTTGTTTTGGTACGGAATTCTTTCATACAAAAACCTAACCCTAAAGGTTGCTGGGAAATGGCTATAATCTTGTGTGCTATTGGGCCTTAATTTGGAAGCCCAACTTTTACAAAAGCCCATTCAACAAAAAGCCCTATACAACTTTGAGTCCTTTTAGGACTCCACCTTGCTCACACCGTTTAGCTCTCTCTATATATATATTTCAATTATTTGCAGAGAAAGGGAAGCAAGACAAGACAAGCAGAACTGCAGAAGAAGAAAGAAGCTCAGAAGAAGAAGAAGAAGAAGAAGAAAGAAGAAAGTTAATTGCGAAGGTGATGAACATGCAACTACAACCAGTTGGACTTGGATTACCACTGGGTTATCAATTTCGTCCCTCCCCACAAGTGCTGATTAAATATTATTTGTATAAGAAACTTGTAGGAGAAGAAATATTACCTGAGGTTATTGTCAACAAGGATTTATATGGAAGTAATGCTGCTGCTCCATGGGAGCTACTTGAAGGGTGTTCAAAAGACGAAGAATTATATTACTTTACATTAGTTAAGAAGAAGCATGGTGGGAAGAATATCGAAAGGGTTACAAAAGATGGAAAATGGAAGATGGACAACAATAAGCTGGTACAAGATTTTGATGGAAAGGTAATTGGCTATAAGACAACTTTGACATTAATAGTTGATGAGAACAAGTTCGACAAAACTCATGTAGCAAAACAATGGAATTGGACCATGCATGAATATAGCATGAAGGATGCTAACAATGGTAATGAATATTGGGTTGTTTCTGGGGTTAAGAGAGGTAGCTGCATTAATAACAAGGAAGTATCAATACCAACGTCGTTGAAAAGATCGTCACATGAGATCAATAAGGTAGATGATGATTTATTTAACAAGAATATCAAACGTCCTTGTGTATCGGCTGGATCACCACACATGACAGCATTATTGCAGCCAGCATCTTCAAAGACATCAGTAGAGTACTCCTCCAAGGTCTGTTGGGGTGCAACAACAATGCCACAAGATGAGGGATTTGCACAACTACAGCAGCATGATCAAGAACTTCAAGGATTCAATGAGGGAGAACAAGATGAGGGATTCATGCCATTACAGCAACATGATGATGATAAACTTCAAGCGTGTAACGAGGGAGAACAAGATGAGGGGTTCTTACCGCTACGGCAACATGATCAACAACTTCAAGCATGCAAAGACAGAGAACTTGCATCAACATTGTATGATGATGATCTACAGCTTCAAGCATGCGGCAATGATTATTTGGTTAGCATGACCAATGAGGGAGAACTTGCATCAACATCGTATGAGAACTCAGTAACATGGACTCAACCTTCTACAATTGATACATCAAATCCGACCGCCATTGAACTCCCAAGTTATGTAGAAAGTATTGAGGGAAATGCTCTAATGTCAGAAATTTTTGAGCTTTTAATGAACGATGACGAAGTCCCAGAGACAATGGAAGGCGTAGCTACAGATGCAACAACATCATACGAACATTTCCAGCCTCATCAACAATGCACAGGAGATTCAGGAATGCAGCTAGTATATGATGATTTGAATGCTGGGTTCGCGACAGAAGACTACTCTTGGTTCTCACCTATGCTACAACAATCAGTTTGAAGGCGATGGTTACTGCAAAATTTAATTGTTCTATTTTTTGCTACTGAAGTATTCTGACCTCTGAAGTTGTAATTGATATTTTATAGTTCATTAATAAAATTTGAAGTTTTTTTACAACCCTACTGGTATATATATATAATTTGTAATGTTATGGTTACCTGCGTGCCTGATCAATCATAGAATCTATACGATAGAATATATATATGATATCAAGTTTCTTGAAATAGTGAAGAATATTGCAATGGTCTTTGAAATATCTCTTCAACTTCCAAAGATTTTCTTGGTTTAATTCAAACCCTTGGGTAAACAAGCAAGCATCAGTGGTCTAGGGTAGAATAGCCATGCCACGGTACAGACGCCAGGTTTGATTCCCGGCTGGTGCAGCTAATATTAAAATTTTATAATTATTTTTATTATTATATATTTTTTTAATTTTATGGTTCTACAAAACCTATATGATGTTTACTGGAAGGACCCTCGTTCTAGTTAGAATGGCGGTTTGAAGAATTATTTATGTCTATGGAGTAATGGAGATATATTGTTCAGAATTACTATATATGGGCAGAGATTTATGACCCAGCCTGTTGCAGATGCTTGGTCACCACTACATTCACGTCTATGATCCATCGTTACCTACAGATGAGCATTGTAACATTCCAAAACAATCAAGAAAGGCAAACGTTAGGAAACCAGCAGGCCACCCTAAGAAGAAAGTGAGGATCGAGTAGTGTTAACCTTATAAGTATCAAGTATCAACTGGTTAAAACAGCCACAGGGCACCACAGTATACTGGCATCTCTTGATGGCACTTCAACCAGGCGTACCCTGCAGATTCTGCAGTCTGTGCTCTGGCAGTGCTGGTCTGCACCAATTGAAATCAGTAGATAATATCATATACTTTTGCGGCTTGTGTGGACTATGCCTATGACTTTACTGAGACTAGCTGTAAAGTTTGTAGGTAGGATTGAAGGTTTCAATATGTTCTACAAGAAGGTACAACGTTATATCGGTGAAGAGAATGAGCCTCAAGGATTGATCGATCTTTCTACGTGCTAATGTTGAGTCTTCTGCACTTTTTTTTTTCCGATCAAAAGATAGTATTTCTATTAAGATGCAAAGAGTTTACAGACTGCAGATTGCTGCTGCTGCTTTATATCTTACAAGTCAAACATTCAAAACCCTCGAGGATATACCATAGAGATATTATCCAAAAACCATCTTCCTGTCCATGAACGCCTTGCTTTATTTTCATCACAATATATAGCTATTTTTCTTTTATATTGTTTTTTTCTAAGGGTAATTCTTACAAGGTGTTAAAGAATAAATACAATGGGGGTACAAGCACCAGTTACATTTAATGAAATCTGTAGTAAATATTGTTTGATCTCCTCCAGTGGATTACGTGAGCTACTGCTACTATCCCTTAGCAAGATGAATTCCTTTACCAGCACAAAAATCTGCAGAGAAATTCGTCTCCCTCTTAGTACATCTGATCATAGGTGAAAAAATCGAAAATGCGGGGCAGATATTCACGAAATATTTTGGTTTTTGGGAATTCGGAGCGGTACGGCATACAAATAATAAACGAAATATAAACCTCCCCATGCCGCTCGGATTTTTACGAAGATTCGCGAAATTTGGCAAAATGCGAAATTTACGAAATTTTCGATTCTGAAATTAACACATTTATTTTTAATTCCCACCAAACTAGAACTTTCGATGAGGTTATCAAAAAAGGGTCCAAAGATTAGCAATAGGGAGATTTAGAGATACCCCCCGAAAAAGTTTTCACTCTTTGACATACCCCCAAGATTTAAAAATCATTAGAGATTCCCCCCATTTTCTTAATTGAAGCCGGTCAACAAAGCCATTGACCAGTTTTTCTTTTATATTGACAAAAATACCCTTCATCATAAAAATAACATGTCACCCATTATTAATTGAATTAATCTCCACCACCCAAAAGCTATATCTATCTTTAGCCATCCAAAATTGATGGTTTAGATCATAACTTCCTTCCATCTTCCTTGTTTAAACAACCAGCACCTCCATCCTTAACCACCACCACCATTTCCAATTACCTTAACTCCACCACTTCCACATCCCAATTGCCGCCACTATATAAACTCTTAACACTCCATTACCAACACCGCCACTATCACCACCATCTCCAAAATCCCACCACCACCATCTTCACACAATCACACCCCACCACCATTAAGTTTTAAATTATATCATTAACATCATCTCATATTCTTCGTATTCCATCATTATTACCTTAATCTTTATACCCATTAATTTTTCTTTCAAACCCAAATCCAATCTTCACCATTTTCTTCATCACAATTTCAACATATTTTAATTGTTTTCAAAGAAAAAGTTCACCAATTACACAAATGGTGGTGGTTTTAGTTGCTAATGATGGAGGTATTGGGTGGTGGTGGGTTGTGTTAGGGATTGTGGGGTTTGGGTTAGAGATGGTGGATGTTTAATAATTATTAATTAATGAGATTAAATCTAGGTGGAGGGGTATTTTAGTCCTAAAGCTTTAAAAACTGGTTAGACCATGGTCAACGACTTGGTTGACCGGCTTCAAATGAGAAAATAGGGGGTATCTCTAATGATTTTCAAATCTGGGGGGGTATCTCAAAGAGTGCAAACTTTTCTGGGGGGTATCTCTAAATCCCCCTTAGCAATATGAATATTTCTCAAGGTTCATGGAACCTCCCTTATTCTCAAGGCAACATCTAGCCTACCTATGTTTACCCTCATTTTTCTTATGGTAACATGGGAACCTCCCAAAGTGATGATTCCCGTGTACCATCCTACCAAACCCAACCAGATTCCAGTGGTTTTTGGTTTCCTAATATAGGGAGTTGGTTGGCCCCAATGACAAGTGGGTCGGACGTGCAGTCAGCCGATACATTAATGCCGGTTCAACAATACACGGGATTTCCTATCTTTGAATCATTTGCTCCGTATTGTATGGATCAAGATGCATATGATATGCATATTGACCAATTCAGGTCGTACGAGCAAACAATGTCATGGGAATATTACTGTACTGAGTTCATCCCCACACGTATGCGACTCGAACCTCCTATATCCGACATTGGGGTCCGGATATTCGCGGAATATTCCGGTTTTTCCAAGGTTGGATATTCAGATATACTCGAAATTTTCACCTATGCAGCTGATTACCAACCAGGAGAAAGTAGACTTAATTCGATCCCAATCTTCTCTGATTATCCAGTGAATGAGTGCCTACTAAATGCTCTTGCAGCTACTTAAGAGTCAAAATACTGGCGTAGAAGGTTATTATTGTTGATGGGTTTTAGTAACAGTTCAATGTTGTCGTCAAAAATTTGTGACCCCACTTTCAGCAACGCTTGTTTTCAACAGTTATAACCGTTGCCAAATCCATTTGGCGACAATTTTGAATGGTCGAGGTTTCCAAAATTTCTTGTTGTGGTACCCACCTCGAAGGGGGAATTCTTTCCTTAAACACAATAGAAAATAATAACTTAAGAACACCACATGAACCAATGAATAAGATGGATATGATATTGATTATACTTTCTACATGCAATTAAATAATTAAATTAATACTTAAAACTAATTATAGAAGATGGATAGAGATGGAAAGAAGATCTTATTAATGGCGGTGGTGGGAAGAAAGATTGCGGTGATCAGAAAGAAATTTTTGGTTTATCATGGATGATTTCTTCATGGGTTTTTCTAACTTAAATTCTATTACTAAAATTCATTGTGAAGGTGTTGTTTTTATTATGGCAATCTGTCGCGGCTGCTTGTTCTTATGCTTAGCAATTTGAGTTTTCTTGGTGTTCTAATGACTTTCCTACCTTGAAGTTGTGTTCAAGCTCTCATCGGATTGATCAGTAATTAAAATCCATGGTTGTTCACTATACAATGTTCTTTTTATTGATTTTCTTCCGAATACAGAAGGGAGAACTTGTGGTAGTAGAGACAGGTTGCCCCTCGGTCAACTTGATTACTGGCTACTGCAATGTGTCAAGTTATACAAGTTGGAGTTGCTCCTTGGTTATCTCGCCTTGAGTTCATTGTTAGGAAAACCAAGTTGTACGCGCATCGTCCTGAGTCTGTGTCCTCGCGTCCTTTTGTCAAAAGTAAGTTTTTGGTTTTAGGACGTACGTACCTAGTTAGGGCGTACGTACGTCATGTTAGGCAGCAAACTTGTTTTCGGTCAGGACGTACGTACCTAGTTAGGACTTACGTACGTCCAAGCAGGCAGCGAACTATTTCCGTGTGGGGACGTACGTACGCTGTTTCGACGTACGTACGTCCAATGTAAAATCTGCAAAGTCCGGCCCATTTTCTATGTTTCCAAACCCTAACTATATATAGGGTTTCTCTACCAAAGAACAACTGAGTTCTTTGGCCGTCCAATTCATCTCTAGTCTTGGAGTTTGTTTAGGTTTTGGTTTAGGTTTTTTTGGTGATTGAACTCATCTTCTTCTTTCTTATTGAATAGTGATTCAGCTTCGAGTCTTCTTGTGTGTTCATCAAGGAACTCTGGTGTAAGCTTGCTTCATAGATCGGCTTCGAGTCTTCTTGTGTGTTCATCAAGAAGTCGAGTGTCTTGTGCGTACATCAAGGTGCTCTGGTGAAGTCAAGGTGTTAGAGATAACCAGTAGTGTCAACTCGCAGTGATTGCAGGTAGTTAATAGGTTTGTACATCTCTTTTCATCTAGTGGATTTATTTGTTGTCACGAGGACAACCGTGGACGTTTCCCATATTGGGTTTTACCACGTTAAAAATATCGTGTGTTCTTTACTTGTTTACTGCCTTATTATTGTTATATTGCATATATTGGGTTTTCAGCTTCTTGCTACTTCCTATGGGGATTTTGCTACTTCGTATGAGCGACGACCTTCAGGTTCTGATTGAATCATCAGCTCACTGAATTTGAATCCACTTGGAATTGTATTATGGTACCATATTTCTTACATATACAGGGTATTAATTCCCTTGTGTTACTCATAAGGTAATTCAAGGTTTTGAGGTAAGAAAGTTGAAACTTGAAGAATTAGGGGTGTTTGGGTACATGTAAAAAAGTTACTTTGAAAGGTAAAAAAATCAAAAAGTTAGTATAGATAGATGCAATTATTTTTTTACTTTTTTCGTAACAAAATTTTTGCTGCCAGGAAAAGCTCAAAATTTTAGCTTTTTACTTTTAAAAAGTAAAATTCACAACAACATAAAAAGTGAAATGTATCATTATTATTTCCCCTAATTGGATCATGTTTAGAATATCCTAGTTGTTGTAGAAATCTACCGATAGGATTGAATTTTGTGATGGATGACAATCTAATTCAAACATCTTAAATGCTAAAATTCTATCTTCATTATTTGCCCTTCTCTTAATTTATTATCTTTTCTCTTCTTTTGATTTCACCATGAGAAAAATACCATCACACCAATTATAATCATGTTGTTAATCATAATTTTGGATAATTCAGATTGAGATTTTGTAAAAAATGGGTTTATATATATATAAATCATCTTTTATTGATAAGCTCAAAGAATTACACAAAAGTAGAGGACAAACACGCTACAAACTGTGCGACAAGTCCTTTCTGGATAGCAAACCCGATTCTCCTAAATACATATTCGTTCGAACCCGCAGTCATCACGTTGTTATCCATTACCTTCTGCACTCTCCTGATGAGGGTCAACCGCTTCTGAGCCAAGCAAACCAAATGTGTCAAATGCAAAGGGGATGAAACTATGTTGGTTAGCCCTACAAGCTCCGTCATGTTTCTCCACTTTTGCTGCTGCTGCATTGCTAGCTGCTAGCCCCACCTCAAAAATCCCAAGCTCCGTCATGTTTCTTCACTTTTTTTTTAATTTTGATTTACAATCAAATCTAATTTTTTTTTTCTTCGTTTTTCTTAATTTTTATGTGTTTTTGTCATTATATATGTGTATACAGAAGAGAAAATAATCAAAATGTGTAAAACCAATTATATGTTATAAACCAACTTTTATCGAAAAAAAAATGTTAAATAAATTAATTAACTTTACAAAAGCCCATTCATGCATAAATAAATTAATTAATTAATTGTAAAAAAAAAAAAAATAGGTATCCCAGCAGGATTGTTATTACTAAATACACCAAATTAAGCTTTTTAATTATGCAAACCATCTTTTAATCTCTCTGTAGTAAAGAAAATTGTTAACATAGATACGCATACAAGGTAAATAAGAAAATAGCCCTTCATCTTACACGTCCAAAACTCGTCGAGATACATGTTGATGGTCTTACACCATGTCGATTAATCAGGGCTATAATATTTGATGATAGTGTAGTGTTCAAGATAATTTTAAGTATATCATGTTGATGGTCTATATATATTTCGTAGGTTAGGTTAGAGAGTATATTTTCAGTTATTTGCAGAGAAAATTAAAGGAAGCAAGACAAGACAAGCAGAACTGCAGAAGAAGAAAAAAGCTTAGAAGATCGAAGAAAGAAGAAAGTTAATTATGAAGATGATGAACATGCAACTACATCTGAAGATGATGAACATACAACTACATCCAGTTGGACTTGGATTACCACCAGGTTATCTATTTCGTCCCTCCCCACAAGAGCTGATTCAATATTATTTGTATAAGAAACTTGTAGGAGAAGAAATATTACCTGAGGTTATTGCCAACAAGGATTTATATGGAAGTAATGCTGCTGCTCTATGGGAGCTACTTGAAGGTTGTTCAAAAGACGAAGAATTATATTACTTTACATTAGTTAAGAAGAAGCATGGTAGGAAGAATATCGATAGGGTTACAAAAGATGGAACATGGAAGATGGAAAACACTAAGCCGGTACATGATTGTAACGGAAAGGTAATTGGCTATAAGACAACTTTGACATTAATAGTTGATCAGAACAAGTTCGACAAAAATCATGTAGCAAAACAATGGAATTGGACCATGCATGAGTATAGCATGAAGGATGCTAACAATGGTAATGAATATTGGGTTGTTTCTGGGGTTAAGAGAGGTAGCTGCATTAATAACAAGGAAGTATCAATACCAACGTCGTTGAGAAGATCGTCACATGAGATCAATGAGGTAGATGATGATTTATTTAACAAGAATATCAAACGTCCTTGTGTATCGGCTGGATCACCACACATGACAGCATTATTGCAGCCAGCATCTTCAAAGACATCAGTAGAGTACTCCTCCAAGGTCTGTTGGGGTGCAACAACAATGCCACAAGATAAGGGATTTGTACAACTAGAGCAGCATGATCAACAACTTCAAGGATTCAATGAGGGAGAACAAGATGAGGGATTCATGCCATTACAGCAACATGATGATGATAAACTTCAAGCGTGTAACGAGGGAGAACAAGATGAGGGGTTCTTACTCCTACAGCAACATGATCAACAACTTCAAGCATTCAATAAGGGATTCATACCGCTACAGCAACATGATCAACAACTTCAAGCATGCAATGACAGAGAACTTGCATCAACATTGTATGATGATGGTCAACAGCTTCAAGCATGCAGCAATGATTATTTGGTTAGCATGACCAATGAGGGAGAACTTGCATCAACATCGTATGAGAACTCAGTAACATGGACTCAACCTTCTACAATTGATACATCAAATCCGACCACCATTGAACTCCCAAGTTATGTTGAAAATATTGAGGGAAATGCTCTAATGTCCGAAATTTTCGAGCTTTTAATGAACGAAGACGAAGTCCCAGAGACAATGGAAGGCGAAGCTACAGATGCAACAATATCATACGAACATTTCCAGCCTCATCAACAATGCACAGAAACTACCTCGATGTCAGATATTGGGGGGGATCCCTCATCAACATCGTACAGAACCCCATTGTCCACAGGAGATTCAGGAATGCAGGTAGTATATGATGATTTGAATGCTGGGTTCGCGACAGAAGACTACTCTTGGTTCTCACCTATGCTACAACAATCAATTTGAAGGCAATAATTACTGCAAAATTTAATTGTTCTATTTTTTGCTACAGAACTATATATTCTGACCTCTGAAGTTGTAATTGACATTTTATAGTACATTAATAAAATTTGAAGTTTTTTTACATCCCTGCTGGTATATAGTGTCTAATCAATCATAGAATCTATACGATAAAAATATATATATGATATCAAACTTCTTGAAATGGTGAAGAATATATATTGTAATGGTCTTTGAAATATTTCCAAGAAGAAATCCAACAAAATATCGAAAAAATCTCTTCAACTTCAAAAGATTTTCATGGTTTAATTCAAACCCCTTGGGTAAACAAGGGAGCACCAGTGGTCTAGTGGTAGAATATATATGATGTTTTTATTAATATATATTTATTTAATTTTATGGTTTTACAAAAACTATATGATGTTTACGTACTGGAAGGACAATCGTTCTAGTTAGAATGACGGTTTGAAGAATTATATTGTCTATCCAGGTAACGTTCACGTCCATCGTTACCTACGGATGAGCATTGTAACGTTCCAAAGCAACCAAGAAAGGCAAACGTTAGGAAACCAGAAGGCCACCCTTATAGGAGGAAAATATACGAAGGACATTTTGTCGTATGATATAAATAGTATGTCATGGGAATCCTGGCCTGCACCCATTGGATTCAGTAGTTTTGCAGCTATAGATGATATCATCTCCTCGCTCGTTACTTCTGACATGTGCCTGATATATGGACTATGGTTTTAATACATTAGACATTGAATTAGTCCTAAATATATATAGGACAAAGGGTACAAGCAAAGATAGAAAATTTGCAGATCCAGGTAGATTGCATATATTTGCCATCTCTAAAATTGGAGCGACTTTGTTATCGGTGGTGGGAATCTGCGTGGGGATCGGTGATATGGGTATTGTTCGCCTCATCACACACACACATGAATACAACAGAGAAAAAAAATTGTTGTTCAGTGTTTGCTATGTTCAGTTTTGACACGTTGTAGAAACAGTCATAACTTTGTTCTCTAATCTTTCCAATGGTATATTGCAAGTCGTCTGGAAATACGTATTTTGGCAGGAAAACGGCTCCGAAGTTCTGACAGGAAAAATGCCTCTGGACCGTAGTTCTGACAGATTTATTGCCTCTAGCCGGTAAAGTGTCTATGGGCCTATTTTGGGCCCATGATGTGGTAAACCCTAATTTATCTTGTAATACACTATATAATTAAAGCCATGATGGTGTAGAAAATCTTAAGATTTTGGGAGCTAAATTAACCATGTAGTTTAAGGGAGTTTTAAGAGATTCAAAACTTGGATCATAAAATTTGTACATGTTGGATTGGCATGATTTTTGGTAGAATGAATGTTCTCATTATGTACGACATCTTCACTAAAATATTATCATAATCTGAATTTTCTAACCCTAGAAAAATCATATTACAAGTTAATGTAATGTGTAACGTTCATTTTTACCGTTGAATTCAATATTATATTTTATGGGTCTACATATATTCAAACGAGCTGATTTTTTATGTAGTAGATCTTTATAGTAAGCAGATCATATCTACCAAAAATCATGCCAATCCAATATGTACAAGTACCCTAAATAGGATTGAGTCAAACATTTCCTGAGTCCCTGGAACCCCTCCCTTTAATTATTGAAAGAAGTGTGTTTCTTTATGAGGAAGTACCTCATTTATCTATGTTGTTTATTCATGAGGTATTCTTTAATTCATTTCCCTGCATCAGTTGGTATCAGAGTCGTGTAACGTCCTGAAGCATGACCTATGGAGAACTAGGTTTATGGTCATATTATTCGCGAAGATCCAAATGGTAGCATAATGGGAAAGAGAGTGGCCGAATTAGCATGGCGGGTTGAAGCACTCACCCAACAAGTTGCTATTATGCAACAACAACAATAGCGTCGTCGTTCCCCAAGTAGGGGCGGAGCCAGGGTGTGTAAGGGTACGCACGTGCGTACCTGAAATTCTATAAGATTTCTTCTATATATTACTAATTGTGGAATTACTTATACTGTATTTTAGGGATAAAAATATATATCCTTAAAATATCTATAATGATTAGCTAGTAATTTTTTTTTTTTTTCCGCTAAAGAGTAATGCGATAAATAAAAGAATGAGTTACAAGGGGGGTGCAAGCACCAGTTACATCATAGAAATTTGTAATACACAGAGTAAGGACTTTCTAATGGCACTCTCAGCCCTGAGCTTAAGTCCCACCATTGCTTATCTCCCTTGTTAAGATGAGTACCCTTTTGTAATGCCTCGCAATTTCATTTTTCTGCCATGTTTATTTATTTATTTTTGGTATATAACCTTGCATTTGTTGGGCTTGTTATATATATATATATATGTATATCAGATGTATAGATTTCTGTCATATGGGTTATGGTTGACTGGGAAGTTAAGGCCTCAATGAGTGAAGCCCCAAAAGACCTTTCAATTTCTAGACTTCAGCAACTTAAGCTTTATCCTTTTGTTAAGTCGGTTTAGATAGTCTGGTTCACATTATGTTAAGAACCAGTTTTCTTTCCTTGCTTGAGTTGTTTGAAACTAGAGAAACCTGGTGAAAGGGAGATAAGGAAATAGAGTTTTGGGTTGGCAGAAAATCAGGAATACAAGATTGGAATTCTTATTTTGAATCAGTTTTTTCATATTTAATTGAGGCAAGTGAAGTCTCACTCCCTCTTCTTACCTCTTGGTGTAGATTTATATTAGTTTGAATCGAGTTCCTTTTGGTTAAATTGCTTGTTTCTGTTGAGTATTGATTGTATTTGATTTTGGCTACCATATTAGGTGCTTTTAAATCCAAATTTTGGTTTATTTCATTGTTGCCCTGAACCTAGGTTATGAGAAGCATATTCTATTGAATTGTGTTGATTTGCTTATGTTGTTTTAAATAGAATTCAAAAACTAGTTACTGCTGAAATGAACAGATATGATAAACATGTTTTCTTGACGAATTATTATGTTGAAATACGCGTATAGTTGGTAAAAGTCTGATGTCGTTGGTGTGGTCTATGAGGAGATCATTTTTGTTTTGTTTTAAATAAGTATATTGATACTTGGAATGAGTTACTGACCTGCACAAATTTTGTGATCTGTTCTATGAGTGTCGCTCCATTTTATCGATTTGGCATATTTGTGAATTTTGGGAATATATGTCATCTGAATCTTCACTTTGAACTTATTTGAATATCTTATTCAATATCTGAGTTGGTCGATATTGCGTATATATACACACTGTTCTTAGTATAAATGTAGGAATTCTTCCTATGCTACTTTCTAGGTTAGAGTCAGCTTGAAAGTGGATATGTTTTGAATTGTAAAAAGTGTGGTTATGCGCTCTTATGCGATTTGGGACTTCGGTCATGTGTTGATTGAGGTCACACACACATTTATGAAATGGGGGCTTCGGCCGTGTTGTGGATGCTTTCACACGTTCGTCTCGTGTCCGTGTCTTTGCGTCTTTTGTCAAAGTCGAGTTTTGGGTACTGGACGTACGTACGTCCATTGAGGCAGCAAACATGTTTTGGTCAGGACGTACGTACGCAGTTAGGACGTTCGTACGTCCAAGCAGGCAGCAGACTTTATACGTGTGGGGACGTACGTACGCTGTTTCGACGTACGTACGTCTAATGTGAATTTTGTTTAATCCGGCCCATTTTGTGTGTCTTCTAACCCTAAGTATAAATAAAGTTTCTCTCCCAAAGAACAAACTAGTTCTTTGGCCGTCCAATTCATCTCTAGTCTTGGAGTTTGTTTAGGTTTTGGTTTAGGTGGTTTTGGTGATTGAACTCATCTTCTTCTTCCCCATTCATCTTCTTCTTCATTATTGAATAGTGATTTAGCTTCGAGTCTTCTTGTGTGTTCATCAAGAAGTCGAGTATCCTTGTGTGTTCATCAAGGAACTTTGGTGTAAGCTTGTTACATAGATCGGCTTTGAGTCTTCTTGTGTGTTCATCATAAAGTCGAGTGTCTTGTGCGTACACCAAGGTGCTCTGGTGAAGTCAAGGTGTTAGGTAGTTGATAGGTTTGTAAATCTCTTTCATCTAGTGGATTATTTGTTGTCACCAAGGCAACCGTGGACATTTCCCAATTTGGGTTTTACCACGTTCAAAATTCCTGTGTGTTATTTACTTTCTGCTTATTGTTTGGTTTGTTAAATTATTAAACTGTGAGATTAGCACTATCTGCGTTTCTCAGTTATGAATGGTTTGGCTCAGAACCTAGCAATGCTAATTATTGGTAGACTTCTGCTTGGTGTTGGTGTTGGTTTTGCGAGTCAGGTACAAATTTAATTACTAGTTGAAATTAATTTTGTTTATACATATAATTAATAGGGCTAATGAGTCTTCTGACAGAGAAGGCTTTAACACGCCAAGAACATGAAAAGCGCGCAGCTGGCCTTGCATATCACCTAAAATTTTGAAATTGATTTCATTAGTATAGCTGTTAATGCTGTGAGAACGCTCCAATTCACGATCATATTGAATATCGACGAGAAGCTTATAGCTGTAATAAGTAATAGAGAGATACTTGATCCAACCCAGCGATGGCACTTTGTGTACGTAGAAGCCTCCAGTCAGAACAAATGCAAGCATTGTGACTGTGACCACCGTGGACGCCTGTTTGTGCGGCATCCATAATCAATGCCCCAAATGCAAGTCCAAGACCTTGAGCGAGCATGACATACCCCAGCAATACAGCTAATTAATGTCAACATGAATGCACCTAATTGAGGTTTCAAACTAGCCATCCATGGGCAAGTCTCCCACGACTCTAGCCATATAGTATGAGTATAGTGTATACATGCCTGATGCCCGTTCCTAGCTTGCGAGAGATAGCTTGTTCTTGAGGGAACGCGAAAACTGCGTTGGCAGATGGAAGTACACCCCAGAAGATTGTGATAAAGAAGAGCTAGCAGACCAAGCCGGTCTTGGACATTTCAACTGTCTGATTGCCACCACATAATTCCAGCTAATAAAGCTGCTGCTATCACTTGGAATATTCTTAGGGAGCTGAATGATGCATGTCTCCTTTCTCTGAGACTTCTTTGGAGTAGGATGGTGAATTGATTGAACCAACTTGTAGTACTAATGCATCTTTTCTTCTCCTCTCCATGGGATCTCTTAGCCAACAAGTTTGTAGTTTTGGTCGTGGAAGCTACCATGCAGACTTCCTTCACATTGGGGGCAAATACTCTGTCACAGCCTCTGGCAGTGGCGAAAGCTCAAAATTTGCCACCGCCAAGGACAGTAGCAAATAACATTTTGAAAATTATATATAAAAAAAAAAAAAAAAAAAAATTGATATTAGGATGATCCCTCTATAATTAACTTGTTTTGGTACGGAATTCTTTCATACAAAAACCTAACCCTAAAGGTTGCTGGGAAATGGCTATAATCTTGTGGGCTATTGGGCATTAATTTGGAAGCCCAACTTTTACAAAAGCCCATTCAACAAAAAGCCCAATAAAAAAAGCCCTATACAATTTGAGTCCTTTTAGGACTCCACCTTGGTTGCCGCCACCTTGCTCACACCGTTTAGCTCTCTCTCTATATATATTTCAATTATTTTTAGAGAAAAGGAAGCAAGACAAGACAAAGAAGAAGAAGAAAGAAGAAAGTTAATTGCGAAGGTGATGAACATGCAACTACAACCAGTTGGACTTGGATTACCACTGGGTTATCAATTTCGTCCCTCCCCACAAGTGCTGATTAAATATTATTTGTATAAGAAACTTGTAGGAGAAGAAATATTACCTGAGGTTATTGTCAACAAGGATTTATATGGAAGTAATGCTGCTGCTCCATGGGAGCTACTTGAAGGGTGTTCAAAAGACGAAGAATTATATTACTTTACATTAGTTAAGAAGAAGGATGGTGGGAAGATGGACAACAATAAGCCGGTACAAGATTTTGATGGAAAGGTAATTGGCTATAAGACAACTTTGACATTAATAGTTGATGAGAACAAGTTCGACAAAACTCATGTGGCAAAACAATGGAATTGGACCATGCATGAATATAGCATGAAGGATGCTAACAATGGTAATGAATATTGGGTTGTTTCTGGGGTTAAGAGAGGTAGCTGCATTAATAACAAGGAAGTATCAATACCAACGTCGTTGAAAAGATCGTCACATGAGATCAATGAGGTAGATGATGATTTATTTAACAAGAATATCAAACGTCCTTGTGTATCGGCTGGATCACCACACATGACAGCATTATTGCAGCCAGCATCTTCAAAGACATCAGTAGAGTACTCCTCCAAGGTCTGTTGGGGTGCAACAACAATGCCACAAGATGAGGGATTTGCACAACTACAGCAGCATGATCAAGAACTTCAAGGATTCAATGAGGGAGAACAAGATGAGGGATTCATGCCATTACAGCAACATGATGATGATAAACTTCAAGAGTGTAACGAGGGAGAACAAGATGAGGGGTTCTTACCGCTACAGCAACATGATCAACAACTTCAAGCATGCAAAGACAGAGAACTTGCATCAACATTGTATGATGATGATCTACAGCTTCAAGCATGCGGCAATGATTATTTGGTTAGCATGACCAATGAGGGAGAACTTGCATCAACATCGTATGAGAACTCAGTAACATGGACTCAACCTTCTACAATTGATACATCAAATCCGACCGCCATTGAACTCCCAAGTTATGTAGAAAGTATTGAGGGAAATGCTCTAATGTCAGAAATTTTTGAGCTTTTAATGAACGATGACGAAGTCCCAGAGACAATGGAAGGCGTAGCTACAGATGCAACAACATCATACGAACATTTCCAGCCTCATCAACAATGCACAGGAGATTCAGGAATGCAGCTAGTATATGATGATTTGAATGCTGGGTTCGCGACAGAAGACTACTCTTGGTTCTCACCTATGCTACAACAATCAGTTTGAAGGCGATGGTTACTGCAAAATTTAATTATTCTATTTTTTGCTACTGAAGTATTCTGACCTCTGAAGTTGTAATTGATATTTTATAGTTCATTAATAAAATTTGAAGTTTTTTTACAACCCTACTGGTATATATATATAATTTGTAATGTTATGGTTACCTGCGTGCCTGATCAATCATAGAATCTATACGATAGAATATATATATGATATCAAGTTTCTTGAAATAGTGAAGAATATTGCAATGGTCTTTGAAATATCTCTTCAACTTCCAAAGATTTTCTTGGTTTAATTCAAACCCTTGGGTAAACAAGCAAGCATCAGTGGTCTAGGGTAGAATAGCCATGCCACGGTACAGACGCAGGTTTGATTCCCGGCTGGTGCAGCTAATATTAAAATTTTAAAATTATTTTTATTATTATATATTTTTTTAATTTTATGGTTCTACAAAACCTATATGATGTTTACTGGAAGGACCCTCGTTCTAGTTAGAATGGCGGTGGCGGTTTGAAGAATTATTTATGTCTATGGAGTAATGGAGATATATTGTTCAGAATTACTATATATGGGCAGAGATTTATGACCCAGCCTGTTGCAGATACTTGGTCACCACTACATTCACGTCTATGATCCATCGTTACCTACAGATGAGCATTGTAACATTCCAAAACAATCAAGAAAGGCAAACGTTAGGAAACCAGCAGGCCACCCTAAGAAGAAAGTGAGGATCGAGTAGTGTTAACCTTATAAGTATCAAGTATCAACTGGCTAAAACAGCCACAGGGCACCACAGTATACTGGCATCTCTTGATGGCACTTCAACCAGGCGTACCCTGCAGATTCTGCAGTCTGTGCTCTGGCAGTGCTGGTCTGCACCAATTGAATTCAGTAGATAATATCATATACTTTTGCGGCTTGTGTGGACTATGCCTATGACTTTACTGAGACTAGCTGTAAAGTTTGTAGGTAGGATTGAAGGTTTCAATATGTTCTACAAGAAGGTACAACGTTATATCGGTGAAGAGAAGCAGTTATAGATAATATCATATACTTTTGCGGCTTGTGTGGACTATGCCTATGACTTTACTGAGACTAGCTGTAAAGTTTGTAGGTAGGATTGAAGGTTTGAATATGTTCTACAAGAAGGTACAACGTTATATCGGTGAAGAGAATGAGCCTCAAGGATTGATCGATCTTTCTACGTGCTAATGTTGAGTCTTCTGCACTTTTTTTTTCCGATCAAAAGATAGTATTTCTATTAAGATGCAAAGAGTTTCCAGACTGCAGATTGCTGCTGCTGCTTTATATCTTACAAGTCAAACATTCAAAACCCTCGAGGATATACCATAGAGATATTATCCAAAAACCATCTTCCTGTCCATGAACGCCTTGCTTTATTTTCATCACAATATATAGCTATTTTTCTTTTATATTGTTTTTTTCTAAGGGTAATTCTTACAAGGTGTTAAAGAATAAATACAATGGGGGTACAAGCACCAGTTACATTTAATGAAATCTGTAGTAAATATTGTTTGATCTCCTCCAGTGGATTACGTGAGCTACTGCTACTATCCCTTAGCAAGATGAATTCCTTTACCAGCACAAAAATCTGCAGAGAAATTCGTCTCCCTCTTAGTACATCTGATCATAGGTGAAAAAATCGAAAATGCGGGGCAGATATTCATGAAATATTTTGGTTTTTGGGAATTCGGAGCGGTACGGCATACGAATAATAAACGAAATATAAACCTCCCCATGCCGCTCGGATTTTTACGAAGATTCGCGAAATTTGGCAAAATGCGAAATTTACGAAATTTTCGATTCTGAAATTAACACATTTATTTTTAATACACAGAGTAAGGACTTTCTAATGGCACTCTCAGCCCTGAGCTTGAGTCCCACCATTGCTTATCTCCCTAGTTAAGATGAGTACCCTTTTGTAATGCCTCGCAATTTCATTTTTCTGCCATGTTTATTTATTTATTTATTTATTTTTGGTATATAACCTTGCATTTGTTGGGCTTGTTATATATATATACTAGGTATGACCCGTCCCTCCGGGACGCTTATTTTTAATTATATTTAAATTACTAATTTTTATATCTGACACAAATCTAAAATCTAAATGATTAAAATAGACAATTGATAGTTAAAATTGATTAAAATAGTTAATTTGAATTTATTTTTATACTTGTATTGAGTAACTCAATGATAATAAACGCCAAAAAATTGTGATTGCTCTAATATAATTTGCAAAGTCCTCTATATGTAAATCATAGGAATAATTAATTCTTTTTGTTACTGAAAAATAAATCCTATATTATTATTTGTTGTAGACAGAAATAAATTTAACAGAGATAAAATAAAGAATATATTAAATTTTCATAGCTTCATCTTCATGACTTCTGTCTTATGAATTGATATTTTCAATTGCAGCTGCACGAATCTTTTCAATTAGTTTCACATATTCCATTCTTTATTGAAAATAATTGTTAGACCATTTTTTGGACTTCATTTTTTGTCAAGAAAATCCCTGAGTTGAGCATTTGACCCTAAACCATAGCATAGGATATATGTGGATCACCTTCTTTTGATGATGGACCTACCTTTACACCATTTGCAACGTCTTATTGTGATGTTTACATAGTCATTCCATTTGTTGGATGCATTTTTAAGGTCATTTCCTATGCCATAATTAATGAAGGAATGTGTAGGTGTTATCTTCTTTGGAAAATCTAGAAAATATGCCTCCAAGTATGGCTTGTACAACTGTTTGATAGAATAGTCCTCATGTCATATTCCATATATGAAGGTTGATCATCTTGGTCAAGCAACCCTCATCACATTGTAGGATAGAATAGTACTCATATCGTGGTTTAATGATCTAAAAGTTCGAATAAGAAGAGGTTCATGGATATCATTCTTTGCAAAGTGTCAGCCACCCTGTTGGATTCCCTGTATATTTTTCAGTCCCACCTTCTGTAATTTCCTAAACCATGGCTAGAAGCCTAACTGAAATGATTGAGTTTCCCATAAACTATCTTTACATTGCACAACAAAATTAAAATTGGTATTCGTCATTCTAACGAAGTTGAATTCAAGGTTCTAATGCCATGTTTCTGTTATTCCAAATCTCCATCATAATTTCCACTGCATGCGAGATATTTAGTACCTACTTGCTTTGGTTGCTCAGCTAGGTTATTCTCTTGTTTTATCTATTGTTGTACATGCATGTATGCATTCAACACATACAGTCTTAGATTGCTACTTTGTCTACTTTTAGGCTTGTTCCGAATCATCATAATACCATTGTAGCATAAACCCACGAAGCACAGATTTAACTTTACTCTTACAAATTTTGTGCTAAAGATGTTTACTGTCACTTATATAAAGGAGCATAATCATATATCTACAAACTCAGAAGCACCTATCTATAATTGTCATCAGTCTCAACTTTACACTAATGGTACGTATAACATTAATCTCATCAAAGCATGATGCAGTTCTTGGTCAGCATGACTGACGCACCATCAGGTATGACCCAATGACTGCAAAATACAAAGGAAAATAACAACCGTAGACCAACCTCAGTAAATTGTTTACGTCCTGCCCGTCCAATCATTCGTTCTTCCCTACAACACAATTTGCTCTACAGTATTATTTTTATATCAGATTTATCTGTAGAATATACTTTTACCACCCAATCATCTTGAAGGATACAATCATTCTGTCATAATTTAGTATGTATCCCTTAAATCGGTATATTTTCTGATCATATGAACTTTCAGAACAATGCCACACAATTCGTTGGATTTCTTTGACAGTACGTCAGTACCACCCACCCCTTGCTACATACGCTGAAATATAATGTTTAATTAAGGAACAAAATGATAGTAATCAAGCCAAATGGTCGGTAATTTTGAGACTTATAGTAAAGTGATAGTAAAATGGAGGCGATCGTCTTTGATTAAATCGTATAAACAACAAAGTAAAATTTGTAGAGAATAAATACTTTGATCCTAGTTCAAAATCAATCTCAGTTAGCTAGTTCCTTTGATGCTCGTCTTCCCAAAGTATAAAATAAATATTTCTTATAATTGACTAATGGTTCCTATGAGAGAATAATTTTGGTACATCCAAATTCAAAAATTTGCAATTCTAGAAATATATATATATATAAAAAAAACTGATGCTTTAATTGAAGAGAATTTTGTTAAACCAAAATTAAAAGATTATTTATTAAAATCACATAACTAAAATTTATCCAAAATATGTTCAAAAATCAAAAGAAGTAAACACTATAACTTGGTTAAATCAATATGTTTACAAACCAAATCAATTGAACATCTTATCCAAAATATTGGTATTTTGTCAAAAGTTAAAATTAAATCTTTTGTTAAAAAAAAATAAAAATATAGTAACATAAGTAAAATAATGTCAAGAATTTGGATTGTGAGCTTGGAGATATAATTTACACTCCAAATTAAAAACGTCAATTTATATTATTTAAATTGTTAAGAAAATTATATAGGTAAACAAATACAGTAAATAAATCCTCAAAAAATATTATAAAATGCTAGTAATTTATTATTATTATTATTATTATTTCACATTACATCTTCGATGACTACACAAAAAATGAGAATCCAATTTAAATTAATTTGATCTAAAACTTAAAAATAAAATCTTTAAATTGGGACAACAATAATTTTATGGAAAATTCTACTTTCAATCAATTTCAATAGCAAAAATCAAAATCAAATTATAACATATAAACTTACATATAAAATAATACCCGTGCAGTGCACGGGTTAAATAACCCAATCTCTATAATCTCATTAAAACCCAATCTCTATAATCTCAAGTGCAAATCTTGACCGTCCTTTGTCTCTTTACCAAGTTTATAAGTGCCGGTTATAATATAGATATGTATATCAGATGTATAGATTTCTGTCATATGGGTTATGGTTGGACTGGGAAGTTAAGGCCTCAATGAGTGAAGCCCCAAAAGACCTTTCAATTTCCAGACTTCAGCAACTTAAGCTTTATCCTTTTGTTAAGTCGGTTTAGATAGTCTGGTTCACAGTATGTTAAGAACCAGTTTTCTTTCCTTGCTTGAGTTGTCTGAAACTAGAGAAACCTGGTGAAAGGGAGATAAGGAAATAGAGTTTTGGGTTGGCAGAAAATCAGGAATACAAGCTTGGAATTCTTATTTTGAATCAGGTTTTTCATGTTTAATTGAGGCAAGTGAAGTCTCACTCCCTCTTCTTACCTCTTGGTGTAGATTTATATTAGTTTGAATCGAGTTCCTTTTGGTTAAATTGCTTGTTTCTGTTGAGTATTGATTGTATTTGATTTTGGCTACCATATTAGGTGCTTTTAAATCCAAATTTTGGTTTATTTCATTGTTGCCCTGAACCTAGGTTATGAGAAGCATATTCTATTGAATTGTGTTGATTTGCTTATGTTGTTTTAAATAGAATTCAAAAACTAGTTACTGCTGAAATGAACAGATATGATAAACATGTTTCCTTGACGAATTATTATGTTGAAATACGCGTATAGTTGGTAAAAGTCTGATGTCGTTGGTGTGGTCTATGAGGAGATCATTTTTGTTCTGTTTTAAATAAGTATATTGATACTTGGAATGAGTTACTGACCTGCACAAATTTTGTGATCTGTTCTATGAGTGTCGCTCCATTTTATCGATTTGGCATATTTGTGAATTTTGGGAGAATCTTCACTTTGAACTTATTTGAATATTTTATTCAATATCTGAGTTGGTCGATATTGCGTATATATACACACTGTTCTTAGTATAAATGTAGGAATTCTTCCTATGCTACTTTCTAGGCTAGAGTCAGCTTGAAAGTGGATATGTTTTGAATTGTAAAAAGTGTGGTTATGCGCTCTTATGCGATTTGGGACTTCGGTCGTGTGTTGATTGAGGTCACACACACATTTATGAAATGGGGGCTTCGGCCGTGTGGTGGATGCTTTCACACACATTTATACAAGCTTGGGAGGAAGTGTTAAGTACATGGGTCTATATAATGGCAGTACCAGTCACTTGCGGGTGATGGGAGTGTGACCATGCGTGGGGCCGTATAGACTGTACCTCCAGCTATCCGTATATGGAGGGGAATTTACATGTGTTTACCTGCAGTGTAATGAGTACATGCAGGCGTACTCCCCAAACTAAATAAAGATAAATTAAGACACTAATAAATTGAATGACTAATATGATCTGCTGGTATGAGGTGAATTTAGTTTAAACTAATGTATTTCTATTCTTTGTGATAAGTTTAGTGAGTTGGATTTCATTTGTTGAGTTGTAGCTCATTTGTTGTTTACCATCTTTTTTCAGGAGATCATTGTCAGTAGCTTCGAGAGCGTCGTAGGAGTATTGAGACTTCAGAGTTATATATAGATGTACGTAGCTTTTGTTATAGTTGTTATAATGGAGTTTGTATATTTTGAAAACTAGATGTATATATGTGTGATATGGTTATGTAAGAAAACTTTTCTTTGTACATACAGTTTGATATTTAATACAAATACCCGGTTTTGGGTTTTAACCACTTGTTCCCCCTTGGTAGAGTTTTGCAATGGTATTATTTCTTGTTGACGTGTTATTTGGACAGGTGGGCTTTTGCCTGGTTGGTCAAGTAGCATGGGCGCTTTAATTCCTTATGTTCAGAGCGACCGACTGGGATATACGGAGTTGGGGTGTTACAGTTTTGGTATCAGAGCTGTAGGTTTATGTCCTAGAATTCGTCTAAGGTTAGGGGTAACCAGATAGAAATGAGTGAGGACGATTAGTTATATATTCGTTCTAATGTTATTTTGCTTCGTGGATGTGGTGTTTGTATATGTTTAATTGTGTATGTAGCTGTTTATTATCATCTTCGTATTTCAGAATGTCTGCTTCAGAGAGAGCAACTCGAACTCGTAAGACAGTCCGTTTAGCAGACATTGGGGTTGTGAATAATGAGAATCCTACATCAGAAGCGGGTACCTCGGGGCCTCCTACTCCTGAGTAAGTACCTACATGGGTTGGAGACCTTATTAGAATGTTAGAATATGTGAATCGGAGACTTGATGCGTTAGAGGCTAGTACAGATGCCCCTCAAGCACCATCAATTATTAACTTGGATGCAGCACCACCAGTTAATCATGTAGTACAAAATGGCCCAGAAGTTCCAATAAACTTTCAGGCAGCGCAAGATAATGAAGTTTGGAGAAGAATGGTAGAAGGTTTTATGAAGATGAAACCTCCTAGATTCAGTAGTTCATTTGATGTTACTGTAGTAGAGGATTGGAAGGAAGATATCGAGAACTTGTTTGATGCTATGGGTTATACCGAGGTTCAGAAACAGCGACTTGCGTCACTTTGCTTGTTGGGAGATGCTTCAATTTGGTGGAAATCAGTAACAAGGATTGAAAATCTGCATGATATTACTTGGGAAGATTTTTGTAGGCGTTTTGATTTGCGGTACTTTCCTCATTCTTTGAGGGCAGCCAAGGCAAGAGAATTTATAAATTTGAAGCAAGGGACAATGACAGTGTTAGAGTATGAAACTCGGTTTACTAGACTTGCACGCTTTGCCACTCATATGAATATGGATGAATTCCAGAAAGCTAGACAGTTTGAAGAAGGTTTGAGGGATGGGTTGCGACGGATGGTTAAAGGCCACCATTACCCTACAGTTAGGCAGGCATCAGATCTTGCTACTTTGCTAGAACAAGATTTTATGGACACACGGTCGACCAAATGATTATGCTAAAGGAAAAAAGGCGCAACATTCATGACCAGAAACATAACAACCTCCCTATAAGAAGCAAAACAGTAGCTCCTCTTCTACTGCCTCTACAGATGGAACAAAGCGCAATAAGTTTCTGGGGAATTGTTTCACTTGTGGCAAGGTCGGACATAAAGCTTTTCAATGCAGAGTTCCGGAAAGAAATTGGGTGAAAACAGATCAGGGAAAATCAGAAGGCAAACTGTATGAACAGAAAATGAATGAGCAGAAAATATCGGGGCAGAAATCATATGGATCTCAAGGATCATGGAAGGGACCAGCTGATCGTGCACCAGATAAACGACATGGTCAGATGTTTTCTATTGAACAAGTGGGAAGAGACATGGTAATGGCAGATGCATCATCTCATGTTGAACCTCCACAAGGTCGTGTTTATACCGGAATGTCCCGAGATGGAGAAGCTAGTGGAACTTTACTAGAAGGTATTTTTTCTGTCAATTCTAAACCCTCCAGAATATTATTTGATGCTGGAGCTGATCGTTCTTTTATATCTCATGCTTTTATGCTCATGCTTGATATTCAACCCGAGTATATATCACTAGTAGAAAAAAGCAATTTTATGACGGTTAAAAACTGTCATAAAACGTTAATAATGATGGTTTTAAAGTTTTTAGAAAACCGTCAAGATATGTACTGTCAAGAAATTTTTAAAAAACTGTCAAGGATTAATAATTACTCTTGACGGTTATAACAATAAATGTCAACCGTTTAATAAAGAAAACCATTATTTTAGTGATACAAATCGTCATAAAATTGTCATAAAACCGTCATATGTAGTATAAAACCGTCATAACATTCTGATAAAACCGTCATAAAATTCTGATAAAACCGTCGTCAGATATTGTTAGAACCGTCAAGGAATTGTTAAAACCGTCAAGGAATTGTTAAAACCGTCAAGGAATTGTTAAAACCGTCAAGATATTGTTAAAACCGTCAAGATATTGTATAAAACCGTCAAGATATTTTATTTGGATGTGGATTGTAAGAATAAAACTGTCAAGAAACCAATACTAAATTTGGATCTAGATGGATTCGAACCATCAAATACTGAGCGCTCTTGCCATTTTGAGCTTATAGATCCATCAAACTAATGTATTTAAGAGTTACAAACTAACACACAAATGGCTATGAATAACGTCAAAACAAATAAATATCTAATACATGTTAGAAATTAATTAAAACTCACTATATAAGAAATAGAATAACCAGGACGCTCCTAGTTATCAAGAAATTCTAAAGTAATCTTGAAATCCAACGAAAACATATGCGTGAAAGAGGCTTGGATGTTCAGAGCGTTACCATACATTTAATGTTTATGAGAAATTGCATGCCATAAAGCTTCCCAAATCCCAATGCTTCGAATGACAGAAATATGCTGAACACTCCAAGTACACCATTCCCTAATAATATAAGAAAAAAAAGGGTGATAAATACAAATCTATTAACATCTCTCAATACATTATATCTCGTACAAAGAAGCTTAATATTTTAGATCATGTACTTTCCAAAAAAAGAAAAATTGATGTATTGAGCTTAGCAGCAAACTAGTAGGAGTTAAAACCGACAATAATCTGCCACCTAATAATTAAGAGAGTGGAGTTTTGAACATTTTCAAGTTATTGTTCGACCGAGACGTACTCCTTAAAACAAAGTTATAGAAAGTACCATAGCGTGCAGCACACATGCATTTACTCTATCAACCAGAAAATTAACTAAACTATGTAGTCACAGAGTTGTTGCAACTGCATGTCAAGTGTCCCCCTTAAAGATAACTCTGCTGCATTCCAAGTAAGAGAGAGATAAATACAATAATATATATCCTATTTCTTTAGTAGCCTACATAAAAGATAAAAAGAGAATGTATAGGGGCAAAAAAAAAAAAAAATTGTTTCCCTTACATGCACAAGTTTTGGAACCATAAAATTAACAAGAATCCACTCCTAATTGATACAACTTACCTTAGTGAAAGTAGACGAGGGTGTACAACATACTGCAGAAGAGAGCAGTTGTATGTGGATGGAGAAGGAGCAGCAACACTGAAACAACATTTTTACATATAAAAAAAGTTAAGAAATTTATAGCTGAATGCAGGGCAGTCCATTTGCAACTGAGATTAGCCTTCCAATAGGAATTCTAACTTGCAAATAATCTATAAAATGAAGCATAATATTTTGGCATTAGATTTTTATCATACAACTCGATTGGACTCACCAGAAAGTTCAGGCAAGTAAACTGTCTTTAGCTGGATGTAATAAGATCATCATATTCTAAGAAACTCTGACTAACACTTCAAACTAAAAAGCCACCTTCACAAAATTAAGTTTCTTTTAATACCTGGTACATGTAGCGAGTTGGTCACTTAGCAAATCAAGACAGGGTTACAGGGATTTAACAAAACTAGCAAAGAACCATAAGTGATGTTAAAAAAAAAAGACATGGTTCTATATATTTAATATATAAAAATTGATTGGTTATATAGAAAATTAAACATGACATAAAAAAAACAAAGGTTGGATACTACCTTGGTACACATTTCCATTAACCACAAGAGGAATCAATTGAAATTACTTACCAGAAGTGGAAAATGAGATTTATACATGCATATTTAGGCGCAATCAAAACATTCCCTTTTCTAATCTAAGGAAATACCCATGAGCCTCATGACATTAACAGAACTTCTTCATTTGCGAAAAATACCACTCGTCTTCCTCCACACACACTCAAATAAGATTAATGTAATCAACAATTTGACAAATTTTCCATTTAATTCAACAATAAAATTTGATTTCTTGCGCGTATGTAAATAGAATTGAAAGTTCAGTTTTGTTAATTTAAGCTAATTAACTAATGAAAATAAGAAAAATCAAAACACATAAGATAGATAGACAGAGAGACATTAATTAAAATCCTCACCTTTGTTATTTCCCTTCAATTTCTCGCACCCCATCAATTGATTTTGTTGGTGATGTGCCCTAGGACAGATGACAAAGAAGAATAAAGCATATCACTGAGAGAGAGAGAGAGAGAGAGAGAGAGAGAGAGAGAGAGAGAGAGAGAGAGAGAGAGAGAGAGAGAGAGAGAGAGAGAGAGAGAGAGAGATGTTAGGAATTACATACAAAATTCCTATGTGAACAGTACTATACAAATAGTACTATACAAACAGAACCGTATACGAACAGTATACGATATGAACAATGCGAAACAGTCTAACGAACAGTAACTTAACTACAAAAGAACACCACAATTTTTAAGGTGGTTCAGCAAGTTGTTGCCTACGTCCACACGACTAAATTTGATAGAGAAAGGGTTAGAGGAAGTTACAAACTCTCACTCTCTTGTCTCTCAATCTCTCTCACAAAATCTCTCCAACAATGGAGGCTTCTCTCACACACAACACTTGTATTCTTCTCTGTGTTGTTCTTATTGTTCTCTCCCAACTTCTGAATTTATAGCCCTGGACAGTACATTCCAGCACATGGTTGGTTCAACCACCATAGCTCCAAGTTCAACAAAATACAACTACATTAATGTTAACCTTCATAATTCAAACCTTGGAACTGTAACACCTCTAGATAGTCTTTTCCTTCTAGAGGATCTTGACTCTCATGGGGAGGGATAACCCCAACAAATCTCCCCCTCCCGAGTCATGAGGGGGGTACCACCGTCAACCTTTTCTCAGGAGGTGCGTGCCACCAATCCGGCGATGGCACAACATACATCATGCTTGCTTTTCGGCAAAACCTTAGTCATCATATCAGATCCATTATCATCAGTATGGATCTTCTCCACAAATAGCTCCTTGCTCTCGAGCACTTCACGAATCCAGTGATACCGCACATGGATATGTTTAGATTTCGAGTGGAAACTAGCATTCTTGCTTAGGTGAATGGCGCTTTGGCTGTCGCAATGAATTACATACTTACTTTGTTTCAGTCCAATCTCACCAAAAAACCTCGTTAACCATAATATTTCTTTACAAGCCTCAGTGATGGCTATGTATTCAGCTTCCGTTGTAGATAGAGCCACACATTTCTGCAGCTTGGATTGCCATGAAACTGCTCCCCCTGCGAAGGTAAACAAGTAGCCTGAAGTAGACTTCTTGCTGTCAATATCTCCAGCCATATCTGCATCTGTGTAGCCTTCTAATATAGGTTTTTGACCACAAAAACATATACTTGCCTTTGATGAGCCTCTAAGATACCTTAGTATCCATTTGACTGCTTCCCAATGCTCTTTACCCGGATTGGATAAGAACCGGCTTACCTTTCCAACGGCGAATGCTATGTCTGGTCTTGTGCAAATCATTGCATACATCAAACTCCCGACAGCAGATGCATAAGGAACTTTGAACATTTCCTTCTTGTCTTTCTCGCTCTTGGGGCATTTGTCACTAGTCAGCTGGAGGTGACTAGCAAGTGGAGTGCTAACTGGATTAGCTTTATCCATATTGAACCTTTTCAATACTTTCTCAATGTACCCCTCTTGAGATAACCACAATTTCCTCATCTTCCGATCACGAGAAATGCGCATGCCAAGTATTTGTTTTGCCTGCCCTAAGTCTTTCATATCAAATGACTTACTCAGGTCCTTTTTCAACTTAGAGATTTTGTTGATGTTTGGGCCTACGATCAGCATGTCGTCAACATAAAGCAGAAGAATTATAAAGTCACCATCAGGGAACCTTTGTACAAATACACAATGGTCAGCAGTCGATTTCTTGTATCCATGATCAATCATAAACGATTCGAACTTCCTGTACCACTGTCTGGGTGCCTGTTTCAAACCATACAAGCTTTTTCTAAGCTTGCATACCATATCTTCTTTGTCCTTGACTTCAAAACCTTCAGGTTGTGTCATATACACATCCTCTTCAAGATCACCATGAAGAAATGCTGTTTTTACGTCTAGTTGCTCAATCTCCAGATTCATGCTTGCAGCCATACCTAATACAACTCGGATAGAAGTCATTTTTACCACAGGTGAAAATATTTCGTCAAAGTCTATGCCTTTCCTTTGATCGAAACCTTTCACAACAAGGCGAGCTTTGTACCTTGGTTGTGAGTTGCCATCTTCACTTTTGACCTTGTACACCCATTTATTCTTGAGAATCTTTTTCCCTTGAGGTTTCTCAACGAGCTCAAAAGTATTGTTCTTATGCAAAGAACTCATTTCGTCTTTCATAGCCTTCAACCATTCTTTACTCTGAGCGTCTTCAAGTGCTTCTTGGTAATACTCAGGTTCTCCACCATCTGAAAGCAACACGTATTCGTGTGGTGGATACTTGGTTGAAGCTTTACGATTTCTGGTGGATCTTCTCAATGCATCAGCTTGTTCTTGAGCATGGTGAGTATGATCTTGTTCTACCTGTGGTTGTGCATCATCATCTTCATCTACACGAACGTTATCATGGATCTCGAACTCATGATCTTCCGCACTTGACTCATTTGCCACTTGTTCCAAGGGTGGAACTACTGGGTCCAAGTCAACAAGGTCATCAACATACTTTGCTAGCTTTTCACCCTTCTCAAAGTCTTCAATGGTTTGATCTTCCAGAAATACCACATCTCGACTCCGGATAACTTTCTTTGTAACTGGATCAAGTAGCCTGTAGCCGAACTTTTCATCTGCATATCCTAAGAAGATACATTGCTTTGCTTTGTCGTCAAGCTTTGTTCGTTCATCTCTGGGGACATGAACAAATGCCCTGCAACCAAATACCCTCAAGTGCCCATAATCAACATGTCTGCCGGACCATACGTGTTCCGCTACTCCATTGTCTAATGCTTTGGAAGGTGATAGGTTGATTATATAAACAGCAGTACGCAGTGCTTCACCCCAGTAACTTCTTGGAAGTTTTGCATGAGATAATAGACATCTCATCCTCTCCACGATTGTACGATTCATTCTCTCGGCTACTCCATTGTGTTGTGGAGTCTTTGGGACTGTTTGTTCATGACGAATACCATGCTGCTTGCAATACTTCTCGAAGTCTCCAATATACTCTCCCCCATTATCTGTACGAATACACTTCAGAGGTTTGCCTTTCTCTCTTTCCACCATTGCATGGAAAGTCTTGAACACATCAAAGACCTGATCTTTGGTCTTTAATGTATAAACCCAAACTTTTCTTGAAGCGTCATCGATAAATGTCACGAAGTATGAAGCTCCCCCTAGGGACTTGACTTTCATTGGTCCACACACATCTGAGTGAACAAGCTCAAGTATATCTGTCTTTCGATGAGCGGGAGATTTCTGAAACGAAACTCTATGTTGCTTCCCGATTAAACAATGAGTGCACCTGTAGGAAGAGGTACTTTTGAGGAATGGCAAGGCTTGCTTTTTGACGAGGAATGCAAGTCCTTTATCGCTCATGTGAGCTAGTCGCTTGTGCCATAACTTCAATGATGATTCCTCAACTGCTACATTTAGTTCACTTCTACATAACTTAAATTGTGTCTTGTAGAGTGAGCAACATTTCCTCCCTCTTGCTACCACCATTGCATTTCTGCTGAGTTTCCATGTCCCATTGGCAAAGACATTGTGAAAGCCTTCATCATCCAATATTCCAGTTGAAATTAGATTCAACCGAAGATCTGGAACATGTCTGACATTGTTTAGTGCCAAACTGTACCCAACATTTGTTTCCACATGTATATCACCAATGCCCACAATCTTTGAAACTCCATGGTTTCCCATCTTTATTTCACCAAAGTTGCCTGACTTGTAGTTGGTGAAAAAACTCCGGTGAGGTGTGACATGGAAGGATGCTGCAGAGTCGACTACCCAATCGGTGTCTTGGCTTGAAATGCTAAGGCATGAATCAGTACATTCTGAGATTACCATAAGTTCACCATCAGAGACTACGGCGGTGGTTTCCTTTTCTTGCTTGTCGTTGGCGGTGTCGTTTTGTTCATCTCTTTTGAGCTTTCTGCATTCATACTTGAAGTGGCCCTTTACGCCACAATAATGACATGCTAAGTCTTTCTTTCGTAGTCTAGACTTACTTCTAGAGCTTCGGTTGTCACTGTTCTGTGGCCTTCTACTTTTGCTTCTTCCTCGCTTTTCTGTGACAAAAGCTTCTGTGCGGGCTGCCCCTTGAGAGCTTCTTCTGGTTTCTTCATTGAATAAAGCATGTGTAACTTGCGCAACTGTGAGAACTCCATCTTGCGTGGAATTGCTAAGTGACACTGCCAGGGTCTCCCAACTATCTGGAAGAGAACTTAACAGTAGTAGAGCATGTACTTCATCATCTAGAACTATCTTCATCTGAGAAAGTTGATTGATGATGTTTTGTACTTCGTTCAGGTGTTCTGCCATTGATGCACCATCCCTGTACTTCATATTGACAAACTGTTTAATTAGTAACACCTTGTTGCCTGCGGTCTTCCTCTCATAGAGATCTTCTAGCTTTTTCCAAAGTTGGTAAGCTGTCTTCTCTTGAGACACATGATGAAATACACTATCATCAATCCATTGTCGAATATAGCCAATTGCTTTTCGATCTAAGAGCTTCCAGTCTTCCTCTTTGATCTTTTCTGGTCGTACACCTTCATTTTCTATGGGCTGAGCCAAATCCTTGCAATATAGCAAGTCTTCCATCTTAGCTTTCCATATGATATAATTGCTCCTGTTTAGGCTTATCATTCGCGAGGTTGAAGTGTTTTCCATGTTTCGCAAAATTACGAATTCGATTGAACCACAGCTCTGATACCACTTGTTAGGAATTACATACAAAATTCCTATGTGAACAGTACTATACAAATAGTACTATACAAACAGAACCGTATACGAACAGTATACGATATGAACAATGCGAAACAGTCTAACGAACAGTAACTTAACTACAAAAGAACACCACAATTTTTAAGGTGGTTCAGCAAGTTGTTGCCTACGTCCACACGACTAAATTTGATAGAGAAAGGGTTAGAGGAAGTTACAAACTCTCACTCTCTTGTCTCTCAATCTCTCTCACAAAATCTCTCCAACAATGGAGGCTTCTCTCACACACAACACTTGTATTCTTCTCTGTGTTGTTCTTATTGTTCTCTCCCAACTTCTGAATTTATAGCCCTGGACAGTACATTCCAGCACATGGTTGGTTCAACCACCATAGCTCCAAGTTCAACAAAATACAACTACATTAATGTTAACCTTCATAATTCAAACCTTGGAACTGTAACACCTCTAGATAGTCTTTTCCTTCTAGAGGATCTTGACTCTCATGGGGAGGGATAACCCCAACAAGAGAGAGAGAGAGAGAGAGAGAAACCTTTGCATAGCTCCGATCGGTAGAGAGAGATGAGAGAAATGGATTAAGGAATACAAGATTAAAAATAAAGTGGCATGCAAGTACATGTTAGGGTGATGATCACCCACTATAGTTCAATGAGAATGCAAGGCAGACGTCATTGAGAATGATCAATGGGCTTCTATTATCCCTGATCTTCCAGATAGATAGCTAAAAACTAAAATTATTCATTCTACATAGGTCAACACAATTTGGAAAACTCATGATACTTAAGCACTCCTTTACTAATTGGTCATTGTTTGGAGGCTCTCTACCTATACTAATAGACTGTAGAGAACTCCTTCGCTAATTGGTCATTGTTATTTATATAACTGTCACCCAGAGAACTCTTAAGTATTTATTCCTCACACAGGGAGAGTATTACAGCTGCATATATTGCTCATGACCCGAACTTCAATTGGTTTATAATTGTTTCATGAATACCATGAAAATGAATGCATACAACATTGTATACCACTGCTTTCATTTTATCTGCTCAAACTTAATTTACAAGTTGATGAATGAAATGAAAATAGTTGTTAACCCTGCTCAAAAGGTCCCCACCCAAAATAGCCTGGTATATTATGTCCTTGGTTATAAACATTATTTCCTACAGACTGCTACTGGTAGCCCCCACCTAATGGTGTAGTTATAAACTGAACACAAATGGTTCCTCTGCTGGAAATGCAGGGATGGCAGTCCGGGGATGTCTATACAGAGATCATACTTGCAGAGTACTAGGAGTCCTTACTGGAGGTCTGGGCATTGACACCAATTATAATGCAGAAGTTGCTGCTGTGATTCATAGTCTTGAAAGAGCAATTGAACAAGGTTGGCTACAGGTATGGGTTCAATGTGACTCTACATCAGTGGTACAAGCATTCAAAAGCTAGGACCAAGTACATTGTACTTTAAAGAAAATATGGCCACTGTTCTTAAAGGTAAAATTTGTATGGCTTAACATCACTAGTGCATGGAGGGAGGTCAATTTTGGAGTTGACAGTTGTGCAAAGTTTGGCTCAAAACTGAGCAAAAGGGCTGTGCAGTGGTGGGATCTACGACCAAGTTTCTTAACTTCACTGGAGCATCGTGCACTTACCTATTACAGGGAAGTTCGGCCATGATGCTTTTTGATGACAATAACTAATAGTCTAACACAATCAAACTTGCGGACTAATGACCAGTACCTTAAGCACTAAAAAACTGTTTCATCAACTATAGCTTCGCTGCCACATATAGGTGGCAATAACTAATAGTCTAACACAATCAAACTTGCGGACTAATGACCAGCAGCAACAACCAATGGGTAAGGTAATGTTGAAGGCCGGTATGCAGGTTACAGGTGTCTAAGGCCAAATAAGAGGCAGGGGGTTATTGCAGCAGCCAAGTAGACTGTTATTGTTTATGGGAAGTCAGACTTTGTTTAAAGTCGGACAAAATAAAGTTCTTGGCTTCTCGCCCACGATTTTATTGTTTTAGCCACATAGGTCAAGGTACCAGTAAATATATCTACAATTAAAAAGAAAATTGGAAAAAAAAAAATAGATTTTGATATTATTACAATTCATAAAAGAAGCAAGTTTCAATCAAAAGAAAGCATCTCTAATTCATCATCAACAAGTTCAAAATTGAAAAGAAAGCATCTCTAATTCATCATCAACAAGTTCAAAATTGAAAAGAAAGCATCAAGGGTGTTCAATTGCAAAGTTTAACAAACCAAAGAACCCAAAATTTAACTACAAAAGTAATTACAATAGCAAAGAAGAAGAATTAATACCTAGAAAAAGAGAACAAGAGCAGTGATTGAACTCCAAAACAATAAATGATGGTGTAATCGCAATTGAAATTACCAAAGGCAACAAGGTGATTTCTTCTTCGCGACTTCTTCTTCAAACAAAACAATGGAGAAGAAACCTTAAATTTGCAGCAAGAGGCAATAGAGGAGAAACCTTAATAATTTCGTGTTGAACCAGGAGTAGTGGTGGGAGTGGGAAACCGAAATAGAACGCGGGCTTATTAGAAAAGACTTTGCTCTTTAATTTTAGCTACTCTTGACGTTTTTACAGTCAGCTTATTTTTCTAGGTTAAACAAACATACGACAGTTTTAATTTAATTGTCAAAATAATTTTATTTTCTTTTTCCAAAACCGTCAAGACCAGCATATTTTATAATGGCGTTTTATAGTAAACTGTCAAGTGCATAGTTTTTCCAATTAATGTGATGACAGTTTTTCTAAAACCCACATCTAATTGTTTGTTAAATTAAACACATTAATATCATTTCTAAAAACTGTCAAGAAGTCCAATTAATGTGATGACGGTTTTTTTAAACCCCACATCTAAAGTTAAACCCGTTGATATTTTTCTAAAAACTGTCAAGATATTTAGTAATTGGATGACGGTTTTTCTAAACCCCACATCTGAAATTAAACCCGTTGACAGTTTTTCAAGAAGTCTTCAAAAAACTACACCCGCTGACATTTTTTGTTGTAACCGTCAAGACTATAATATTAAAACCGTCAAGACTATATGCTAGAATCTATGTTTGTATTGTTGCCCGCTGGGGATGGAATTAAAGTAGCAGATAAAATCTGTAGGAAATGTATGATTAGCCTCGATGATCTTAAATTTCCTTATGATTTAATTGTGCTCATTATGCGTCGGTATGATGTGATTTTGGGAATGAATTGGATGGAGGATTTCCATGGCAACATAGATTGTATTGCCAAGACATTACGTCTAGATATTCCTGGACATCAACCGATAGTTATTGCGACTGCAAAGGGGAATGTTTTGGCGGAAGCTTATTTAGCTCATATAGAACTTGAGATGGGTAAGAATGATATTGCATCAATTGACACTGTGGCAGAGTATGCTGATGTGTTTAGTGAAATTAAAGGTTTGCCTCCTAATCGAGAAGTTGAGTTTAACATTGAGCTGATTACAGGGGTTGCTCCAATTGCTAGAGCTCCATACCGTATGGCACCTACAAAACTTAGAGAATTGAAAGTTCAGATTCAAGGTCTTCTTGAGCAGGGTTTTATTCGACAAAGTACATCACCTTGGGGTGCACCGGTTCTCTTTGTTAAGAAGAAAGACGGATCTCTTTGCCTATGTATTGATTAAAGAGAATTAAACAAGGTGACAATTCGAAACAGATACCCTTTACCTCGTATTGATGATTTGTTTGACCAACTCAAGGGTGCACAATGGTTCTCTAAAATTGACTTGAGATCGGGTTATCATTAGTTGAGGGTTCGAGAAGCAGATGTGCGTAAGACTGCTTTTGTGACACGTTATGGATCATATGAGTATCTAGTAATGCCGTTTGGATTGACAAATGCCCCTGCATTTTTCATGGATCTTATGAACCGGGTGTTTAGAGGATTCTTAGATCAGTTCATAATTGTCTTTATAGATGATATTTTGGTTTATTCAAGAACTCGCGAGGAACATGCTGACCATTTAAGGATCACACTCCAAACACTTCAAGAACATCAGTTGTATGCTAAGTTCGAGAAATGTGAATTTTGGCTCGAGGAAGTTAAATTTCTGGGGCATGTAGTATCTGAAGGAGGTGTATCGGTAGATCCCTCTAAAGTGGATGCAGTATTGAATTTGGTACCGCCTAAATCAGTTACAGAGATACGAAGCTTCCTGGGGTTAGCAGGTTATTATCGGTGTTTCATAAAAGATTTTTTCTCGTATTGCTGCTCCTATGACACAGCTGATTTTTCATTTGTTTGGACTGATCAGTGTCAGAGATCTTTCAATGAATTGAAGACCAAGTTAACTACTTCACCAGTTTTAATACTTCCTGAAAACGGAGTTGGATATGTGATTTATACGGATGCATCACACCAGGGTTTAGGATGTGTTTTAATGCAGCGTGACCGAGTGGTAGCTTATGCCTCACGACAATTGGGAACTCATGAGAAAAATTACCCGACACATGATCTAGAATTGGCGGCGGTTGTCTTTGCTCTTCGATTGTGGAGACATTACTTGATGGGTGAAAGTTTTGAAATATTTACTGATCACAAGAGTTTGAAATATTTGTTCTCACAAAGATATCTGAATATGAGACAGAGAAGATGGCTAGAGCTCATAAAAGATTATCATTTATCTCTTCAATATCACCCGGGAAAGGCCAATGTAGTAGCGGATGCACTAAGCAGAAAATCCCACACCACAGTAGCTTTCGTGATGACCAGTTGGTGGACTATGGTTGATACACTGGTTGATTTTGATATACATCCCAATACGGAGAAGTATACTGCATACTTGGGGGCAATGATTGCACAACCCACTTTAATTTCCAGGATTATTGAGGAGCAGAAATTAGATACTTGGGTGCAGGCCAGGATTGCCGAAGTTCCAGACAAAGGCAATTCTAATTTCTCTATTGGTACAGATGGTGGTGTAAGGTTCCAACAACGACTGGTTGTTCCTGATGTCGCTAACTTGAAGAATGAAATTTTAGAGGAAGCTCATCGCTCGAGGTATACAGTACACCCTGGAAGTACGAAAATGTACAAAGACCTGAAACGCACGTTTTGGTGGAACGGGATGAAGTATGACATTGCAGACTATGTCTCTAAATGCTTCACTTGTCAACAAGTCAAGGCCGAACATCAGAAATCTGCGGGACCATTGCAGCCATTACCAGTAGCTGAATTGAAGTGGGAACATATTACCATGGATTTTGTGGAAGGTTTACCTCGAACTTCACAAGGTAATAATACTATCTGGGTAATTGTTAATAGACTCACAAAATCAGCTCATTTCCTACCAGTGAAGAAAACTCATGGTATAGATGTATTGTGCGCTAAATACATCAAAGAAGTTGTTAAGCTCCATGGAGTACCTGTATCTATTGTATCCGATCGAGATAGTCAGTTTACTTCTCACTTTTGGCGGAGTTTTCAGAAGGCAATGGGTACATCATTGAATTTCAGCACAGCGTTCCATCCACAAACAGATGGCCAGACTGAAAGGGTCAATCAGATATTAGAAGATATGATCCGAGCGTGCATTCTTAACTTCAAAGGTAGTTGCGAAGATCATTTACCTTTGGTTGAATTCGCTTACAACAATAGCTATCAATCAACTATCGGCATGGCACCTTTTGAAGCCTTGTATGGCAGGCCTTGCAGATCGCCAATGTGTTGGGATGAGGTTGGTGAAAGAGCTTTGTTAGGACCAGAGTTGGCTCATAAAACTGTTGCGTATGTTCCTATGATTCGAGATAGGATTCGTACTGCCCAAAGTCGATAGAAGAGTTATGCAGATAAACATCGTCGGGGTTTAGAATTTCAAAAGAATGATGAGGTATTACTTCGGGTGTCACCTATGAAAGGGGTGAAACATTTTGGGAAAAAGGGAAAGCTTGCTCCTAGATATGTGGGACCTTTTCGAATACTAGATAGGATTGGTCCAGTTGCTTACCGGTTGGATTTGCCCGAAAAACTGGCAAGTGTGCATAATGTATTTCACGTCTCCATGTTAAAGAAACCGAAGACTCTATGCCAAGAAGAGGAAACTTTGAAGAAAGAAGAAAGAACCAAGTTTGTGAATCTCGAAGAGTTAGATTTTCGGCCTGATGCTAGCTATGTTGAGAAACCAATTCGTATCCTTGAGAGTAAGGAACATCCTTTGCGCAACCGCACTATCCGTTTAGTAAAAGTATTATGGAGTCACCATAATGAGAAGGAAGCGTCTTGGGAACGTGAAGAAGATGTTAGAGCATCATACCCTTATCTTTTTGAGTAATGGGTAAGTAAAAATTTCGAGGACGAAATTTCTTTTTAGGTGGGTAGATTGTAATGCCTCGCAATTTCATTTTTCTGCCATGTTTAGTATATGTTTTGTTGTATTTATTTATTTTTGGTATATAACCTTGCATTTGTTGGGCTTGTTATATATATATGTATATCAGATGTATAGATTTCTGTCATATGGGTTATGGTTGGACTGGGAAGTTAAGGCCTCAATGAGTGAAGCCCCAAAAGACCTTTCAATTTCCAGACTTCAGCAACTTAAGCTTTATCCTTTTGTTAAGTCGGTTTAGATAGTCTGGTTCACATTATGTTAAGAACCAGTTTTCTTTCCTTGCTTGAGTTGTCTGAAACTAGAGAAACCTGGTGAAAGGGAGATAAGGAAATAGAGTTTTGGGTTGGCAGAAAATCAGGAATACAAGCTTGGAATTCTTATTTTGAATCAGGTTTTTCATGTTTAATTGAGGCAAGTGAAGTCTCACTCCCTCTTCTTACCTCTTGGTGTAGATTTATATTAGTTTGAATCGAGTTCCTTTTGGTTAAATTGCTTGTTTCTGTTGAGTATTGATTGTATTTGATTTTGGCTACCATATTAGGTGCTTTTAAATCCAAATTTTGGTTTATTTCATTGCTGCCCTGAACCTAGGTTATGAGAAGCATATTCTATTGAATTGTGTTGATTTGCTTATATTGTTTTAAATAGAATTCAAAAACTAGTTACTGCTGAAATGAACAGATATGATAAACATGTTTCCTTGACGAATTATTATGTTGAAATACGCGTATAGTTGGTAAAAGTCTGATGTCGTTGGTGTGGTCTATGAGGAGATCATTTTTGTTCTGTTTTAAATAAGTATATTGATACTTGGTATGAGTTACTGACCTGCACAAATTTTGTGATCTGTTCTATGAGTGTCGCTCCATTTTATCGATTTGGCATATTTATGAATTTTGGGAATATATGTCATCTGAATCTTCACTTTGAACTTATTTGAATATCTTATTCAATATCTGAGTTGGTCGATATTGCGTATATATACACACTGTTCTTAGTATAAATGTAGGAATTCTTCCTATGCTACTTTCTAGGCTAGAGTCAGCGTAAGTGGATATGTTTTGAATTGTAAAAAGTGTGGTTATGCGCTCTTATGCGATTTGAGACTTCGGTCGTGTGTTGATTGAAGTCACACACACATTTATGAAATGGGTGCTTCGGCCGTGTGGTGGATGCTTTCACACACATTTATACAAGCTTGGGAGGAAGTGTTAAGTACATGGGTCTATATAATGGCAGTACCAGTCACTTGCGGGTGATGGGAGTGTGACCATGCGTGGGGCCGTATAGACTGTACCTCCAGCTATCCGTATATGGAGGGGAATTTACATGTGTGTACCTGCAGTGTAATGAGTACATGCAGGCGTACTCCCCAAACTAAATAAAGATAAATTAAGACACTAATAAATTGAATGACTGATATGATCTGCTGGTATGAGGTGAATTTGGTTTAAACTAATGTATTTCTATTCTTTGTGATAAGTTTAGTGAGTTGGATTTCATTTGTTGAGTTGTAGCTCATTTGTTGTTTACCATCTTTTTTCAGGAGATCATTGTCAGTAGCTTCGAGAGCGTCGTAGGAGTATTGAGACTTCAGAGTTATATATAGATGTACGTAGCTTTTGTTATAGTTGTTATAATGGAGTTTGTATATTTTGAAAACTAGATGTATATATGTGTGATATGGTTATGTAAGAAAACTTTTCTTTGTACATACAGTTTGATATTTAATACAAATACCAGGTTTTGGGTTTTAACCACTTGTTCCCCCTTGGTAGAGTTTTGCAATGGTATTATTTCTTGTTGACGTGTTACTTGGACAGGTGGGCTTTTGCTTGGTTGGTCAAGTAGCATGGGCGCTTTAATTCCTTATGTTCCAGAGCGGCCGACTGGGATATACGGAGTTGGGCTGTTACACCTTTGCATCACAGAAATCTGCAGCAAAATTTACTTCACGTTTAGTAGATGTGATCAACAGCCAGCTGAACTTCAGTCTCAAGAGCTCTCCTCTTCTTTAGTATGCATCTTAGTAAGTAATAATCCTCTTAAAAGTTTTTATGTTGTTGGTCTTTTATAAATTGTTCCAAGGGAGATCATATTAGACAATAAGACTATGACCAATGTGCTTCAATGGCCTGTGAAAGAGCTAGAGAGCTTGAGAACAAACAAAAAAGAATTCAATCCGGTGAAACTTGGAGCTGGATCAATTTTGCCTCTTAAAGTTGGCCGCCAAGCCTCACAGGTTGCCAAACTTTTTTTACTTTAAGAATTATCTTCAAATTTTGAAAACAATCTTAGTGTTACTCACATTTGTAATGGTGACAGTTGGATATAACTGTCGACTTTGAAATCGATAAGAATGCATTGGAAGCTGCAGCTGGTCGACCTGATCGTGTTGGCTACAACTGTACCAGAAGCCACGGAGCTGCTGGAAGAAGCGTTTTGGGACCATTCAGTCTATTAGTTCATGCAAATGATAAACGTTCTGAGCAGACAGCTATTTACTTTTATGTGACAAAAGGCACAGATGGAAATCTCAAGACATTCTTCTGCACTGATCAGTCCAGGCATGAACCTTTTCTGTTTGTTGCAAAATATTAATCTGCTAAATCTTTACCAACAATTTTCCCTTGCCATCGATGATATTAAATTAATTAGTACAATTTCCATGTCTGTGGTACATTTCCTTGAACATGAATTTCGATAAGTATCTTGCCAAATTTATTAGTTTTGACTGAAACTGTATTTCCTGCAGATCTTCAAAGTCCCCCGATATCACAAAAGAGAATTATGGGAGTACAGTTCCGGTGCTTGACAATGAAAAATTCTCTTTGCGAGTATTAGTAAGTTGACAATTTGCTTTATATACGATGCTCAACTTATTTGAGATGGAGAGGTATTTAATTTGCTCAAACTATATTCTTTTTCTTGGTTGATCACTCAATAGTTGAAGCCTTTGCTATGGGTGGGCGGAGAGTTATCACGTCTCGATTATATCCAACAGAAGCTATCGCAGGAGCAGAACGAGTGTTTCTTTTCAACAATGCTACTGGCACTAGTGTTACTGCCACTTCCATCAAAATATTAGAAATGAATCCTGCATCGATGAAATTCTACTTTGATGATCAGAAAAACTCGTAGTATCCGTGTAACCTTGTTTTGTTATGATTCCCATCAAATGCATGTATTCATTTTACCAAGAACCTTATTGTACCTTGTCAGTTTGTTCCCTTATATCTCTAACCATAGTTAAAAATGTCGGCATATTTCGCGAAATTTCGGGCGGAATATATCGGATTTTAGAGAATCGGCATATTAAAATCCGGGAATAATCGAGAGTATTCCCGATATTTCAGATGATTTTTTTATTTCGAGTGTTGGAGTGTTGGAATGTCGGAATTTACCATTTTCTTCAAATTCGGGAATGTTCCTGATGTAATATTATCGGCGGAAGCAAACAATAATAAGAACACCAATTAAATAAATGGTTTGAACACTCAAAAACTAGGGTTCTTCACAAAAACGAATTTAATGTCTCAAGACATAAACAAATCTTCAATCTAACCTCCTCAATAGGGTTTGCAATCCCCTATTTAATTATAATAACCTAAACCTAATCCTAACTACACTAGAAAGCTAAGTAAATAGAAACTACTACTAGGGATGTTCGAATCCATATAGGAATCTGCAGGAACTATGAGGCATGTGCCTTGCACATGCTATCTTTATGCATATGCATCAGTTCGATTGGGCGCCACAGACTGCCTTGGTCAGGGCGCTATAGTCAGTGCCGCCTGGCGCCTTTATGATGGCATACAGGAATTAGCTGATATGTTTGAAGAGAACTGGGAGCGGAGCTCGACTGGCGCCTTTATGATGGCATACATGAATTTGCTATTTTAGGAAAGTTTTGTTTTGTTTATATCTCTTTCTAGAGAACTCTGTTTTGCATGCCGTCTGTGGCGTTGGATTCCTAGAGATGAGTAGAGTGCAGGTTTGATCATAACTCAAATCTTTCTATTTTTAGTAATTTTCGTCTTATATTAGAGTTGGAGGTTAGTTGCGTCCTTTATACAGTATTAGGGTTTGATTAGGATTTGGAAACTGTAGCCTATATAAAGGCCTCTTGTTAGATGTAAGGGACTGGGTTCTTCTTAATATTGGTGTGAGTTTGTTTGTGTTCCAAGATCTAGTTCCTGCATCAGTTGGTATCAGATTTCTAGGCTACTATCCTGTTTCAATGGTCCGTGGTGGTGGAAGAGGACGTGCTGTAGTGATTCGAGATGCCCCTTTAGATGATGTGTATGTGAGAGATAGGATTGCAGAGCTTACCCGGTAGGTTGAAGCGCTCACCCGTCAGATGGCTGGTTTGGAAAATCAGCAAAGAGCGTCGTCGTGTTCCAGAACCACAAGATGCAGATGCTGGAGACGATGAAGATAGGCTTGACAACCCCTTTGCAGAAGTTGATCGTGAGGTTGCTAGACAACCTTATGAAAATCGTAGATGGGAGGCTGGATTGAAAAAATCGATATTCCAGAGTTTCATGGAAACCTACAAGCTGATGAATTGATTGATTGGTTGGGTACTGTTGAAGAAATTTTGGAGTTCAAAGAAGTTCCTGAAAACAAAAAAGTTCCTTTAGTTGCTACAAGATTTCGTGGAAGGGCTTCTGCATGGGGGCAAAAACTTAAGTCAACTCGTAGGAGGCAAGGGAAAGCTAATATTGTTGTATGGGAGAAACTGAAGAAGCACATGCGCGCAGATTTTTTGCCTTGCAACTACGCCAAAGAGGTTTTCCATCGTTTGCAGAATCTACGGCAGGGTTCTAAAACGGTTGAAGAATTTACTAAAGAATTTTATCAATTAGTATTTCGGGTTGATAGTGCAGAGACGGGTTTTGGTTACTCGTTATATTGGGGGTTTACGTCAGAATTTCCAGGATACACTGAACTTGTTTGATTGTTGGGATGTTTCTGAGGCACATCAGAGAGCATTGACTTTGGAAAGGCAGTTGCAAAGGAGGGGTGGTTACATTGCTAGTCTTGATAATAGGTTTGGTGTTCGTAACAATACAACACCTACTAACATACCCATAAACATGCAGGGTGGAGGAACACAACCAGTTAAAGCACCAACTTTTAAGTGTTTTAAATGTGGCGAACCTGGACATAAATCTCTTGATTGTAGAAAGGGTGATAGGCAAGGAAAAAATTATTTATTGATGGTGATGATGGTGTAGATGAAGGAATGGAGGGTTTTGAGGGTTCTCCATTGTTTGATAACCCACTATTTGACAATAACGAGGTTGAGGAAGATGTTGTTCATAGTGATAGGGGTGAATGTTTAATCACTCGCAAGATCTGTCTTACTCCTAAAGACACGAAAGGAGATGCGTGGTTGAGAAACAATATTTTTCGTTCAAGTTGTACTATTGGGGGCAAAGTCTGTCAACTGATTATTGATCCTGGTAGCTGTGAAAACGTGGTTTCTGATGAAGCTGTTTCAAAGTTGAAGCTGGCAACCCTGAACCGTATTCCCTTTCATGGCTCAAGAAAGGGGTGGATGTATCTGCCAAACGTTGTTTAGTTGCTTTTTCTATTGGTCCAAAGTATCGGGATAAAGTTTGGTGTGATGTTGTCCCTATGGATGCATGTCATTTGTTGTTAGGTAGACCATGGCAGTATGATCGTTATGTTCACCATGATGGTCATAAAAATACTTATAGTTTTATGGTTGGCTCTGTTCGTATTGTATTAATGCCTAGCAAATATGTTTCTTCTAAACCTACAACACATAGCAATTCTAATTTTTTAACAGCAAAACACTTTGTTAAGGAGATGGAAGCAACTGGTATGGTGTATTTGTTGATGGGGGAAGATCGGCGTGAATCTGTGTTAGTGCCTGAGTGTGTCAAGGGTGTAGTTGACGAATTTGCAGATGTTTTTCCTGATGAGTTACCTAACGGTTTGCCTCCTATGCGGGATATTCAACATTAGATTGATCTTGTCCCAAGATCTAGTCTGCCTAATCGTCCCCATTATCGTATGAGTCCACGAGAGCATGATGAATTACATCGACAGGTTGTTGAGTTACTTGAGAAGGGATATATTCGTGAAAGCTTGAGCCCTTGTGTTGTTCCTGCCTTATTGATACCAAAGAAGGATGGTAGTCGGCGTATGTGTGTTGATAGTCGTGTTGTCAACAAAATTACTATTAAGTATCGCTTCCCAATTCCTCGCCTTGATGATTTACTTGATCAATTGCATGGGGCTGCAGTATTTAGTAAGCTGGATCTCAAGAGTGGGTATCATCAGATTCGAATTCGTTTGGGGGATGAATGGAAGACGGCTTTTAAAACCCGTGAGGGCTTGTATGAGTGGCTTGTGATGCCATTTGGACTCTACAATGCGCCTAGTACCTTCATGCGTACTATGAATCAGGTTTTAAAGCCTTTTATTGGTCGTTGGTTGGTTGTGTATTTTGATGATATTCTTATTTATAGTGCAGATTTACAGTTGCACCTCCAACATCTACAGGAGATTCTGGCAGTTTTGCGTTCCCAACAGTTTAATTCTGCAGCAACTCAAAAGTGTGTGTTCTGTACTGATCGTGTTTTATTCCTTAGGTATGTGATCTCTAAGGATGATATCTCTGTCGATGAGTCAAAGATTGAGGTTGTTGTTAATTGGCCTACTCCGCAGACCTTGCATGATGTTCGTAGTTTTCATGGGTTTGCATCCTTCTACAGGCATTTTATTCCTCATTTCAGTACGGTTACTGCACCTATCATAGATTGTATGAAAGGAGGAAAATTTTGCTGGACTGACGCAGCTGAGGCAAGTTTTCAACAATTAAAACACAAATTGGTGTCTGCACCAATTTTGGTTCTTCTAGATTTTTCTGTTCCTTTTGAAGTACATATAGATGCTTCGAAAGTGGGTATTATTGGTGTTGTTCTTAGCCAGAATGGAAGACCGGTCGCTTATTTCAGTGAAAAGTTGTCTGGTGCGAAGAAGAATTATAGCACTTATGATTTAGAGTTTTATGCGCTGATTCGAACTTTGGAGCATTGGCGTCATTATCTTATTCATTCTGCTTTTGTCGTATATACTGATCATGATGCATTAAAGTATACTGGCAGTCAGGATAAAGTAAGTTCTCTACTATTCTGGATGACGTTGAAGCTGGAAAGCGTTCTGAGTTTCTATTGCAAGATGGGTTTCTTTTCAAAGGGAAACGATTGTGTGTTCCTACTTGTAGCCTTCGTTTGAAGCTTATCAAGGAGTTGCATAGCGAAGGACATTTTGGGCGTGATAAGACTTACAAGCTCCTTTCTGAGTCTTATTTTTGGCCTAGTTTGTTTAAAGAGGTGCAGAAATTTGTTGATCGTTGTCATATCTGCCAGGTGTTGAAGGGACATGCGACAAATGCGGGATTGTACATGCCACTCCCAGTTCCTTTACAGCCATGGACTGATATCAGTATGGATTTTGTGCTTGGATTACGACGTACACAACGGGGTCGAGATTCTGTTTTTGTTGTGGTTGACAGGTTTTCTAAGATGGCTCATTTAATTGCCTGCAAGAAAACTGATGATGCAGTTAATGTTGCTCGATTATATTGTTCTTTGCGGAAGTTTACCGTCTTCATGGTTTACCTCGGTCATATTGTTTCTGATCGTGACTCAAAGTTTTTAAGTCACTTTTGGCAGAATTTATGGAAATGTGTGCGTACTGCGTTGGATTTTAGTAGTGCATATCATCCACAGACTGATGGACAGACAAAAGTTATTAACCGTTCTTTGGGCAACCTACTTCGTACTTTGGTTAATGCTCATGCGACAAGCTGGGATCAGTTGATGTTTCAGGCAGAGTTAGCTTTTAACCGTTCTGTGAATAGGAGTACTGGGTTTAGTCCATTTCAGATTAATTATGGGTTTAATCCTCGTTCTGCTACTGATTTGTCTTTTCCAAATTTGGAGAATGGTCATAATAAGGCAGATGATTTGTTGCAGAAGATTCAAGATATTCAGTCTACTGTTCAGAAAAATTTGCTTGAGTCTAATGCTAAGTACAAGCAAGCGGCAGACCGTCACAGGCGTTTTGTGGAGTTTGAGGTTGGTGATTTTGTATGGGCTGTTCTGACTAAAGATCGCATACCTGCTGGTGAATACAGTAAGTTGGGTGCTCGAAAAATTGGTCCTTTTGAGGTGATTGAGCGGATAAATTCTAATGCTTACAGGTTGCGTACCCAGTCACATTCGTACTTCTGATGTATTCAATGTTCATCATTTGTTGCCTCATTTTGATGTTTCTGATGACGATGAGCCAAATTCGAGGGCGAATTTCGTCGAACGGGGGGAGTATGATGACATACAGGAATTAGTTGATATGTTTGAAGAGAAATGGGAGCGGAGCTCGACTGGCCGCCACCAGAAGTTGCCCGAGGCTCGCCTGCACGCAAGTTGAGATTTTGTCCAGTTTACCAAAGTGGTATCAAAACCCCTTTTTCTAAAGGAAAGCAGGCCAACGATCAAGGCTCGTAGCTCGTGTGCTCTTGCGTTTTTTTGGGTTCTGACATCGTTTAGGCCTTTAAAAAGCCAATTTTGTTATTTTAGGAAAGTTTTGTTTTGTTTATATCTCTTTCTAGAGAACTCCGTTTTGCATGCCGTCTGTGGTGTTGGATTCCTAGAGATGGGTAGAGTCCAGATTTGATTATAACTCAAATCTTTCTATTTTTAGTAATTTTCGTCTTATATTAGGGTTGGAGGTTAGTTGCGTCCTTTATACAGTATTAGGGTTTGATTAGGATTAATGAAAAAGAAGTGTTCTTTTTAATATTGGTGTGAGTTTGTTTGTGTTCCAAGATCTAGTTCCTGCATCACTTTATCATGTTGGCACCTTGCTCAGGGTTTAACTTGTGATCTTTAGATTGAAACCTTAAACACATACTAAGAAATTTCGCAGAGATTTTATTTTGTCATTATTATAAAGGTGTTACCATAAACGTGGTGAGTTCAGACCCCTAAACATTCTTCACTGTTGGAAAATTTCTATATTAAGTGCAGTGAAACTCTGTGTAACATTTGAAATCCCGAACTTCCTTCCATGGTTTCTGGTATTCTGTATCCTGGTCAGAATGCCTTGTTCTACCTCCGGGTCATTGCAGGTTCAATGTCAAGCCTTGTTCAATCCTTGCTCTGATAGCAACCATCTCCAATGCTCTATTTACATGTAATACTTTGTATTTCAATACACAGTTAGCATACTTGGAAATGAGTACAATTAATTCATTAACCTCTTCAGTAGTTCAGTATCATATGGTGTGTAATACCGTAAAAAAATGGATATAAATGAAAACAGATGTCGTAGACAATCTGCATTTCCAACTTCTTATATATATCAAGCTAGAGCTGGAGAAGTTCCTTCACATTCATAGGGTACATGCCTTGTATGATTCCGTCGTATGCTTGCCTTGCAACAATTTTATTTGTAGCATCTGACGAGTGAAACCAATCCCAAAATACAAACTCAGATCGATCAAGACATAAATTTGACGTAGGAACACACAAAAATAAGGCATTTGATGGCCCTTCACCACAACACGCACAGTGCGAATACTTGAATCCTGTTTGCAACAGAAAACACGCCTACATATTATTACATGCATAATGTATATTAATTAATTACTCCATCGCAAAACAAAATGTATGTACATACCATATTGTGAAGGACTATCGATAATTTGCCTTGAATAAGAATAGATATCCCAGTAAAGTACATATGCTCCAGGGAGATCTTGGTTTAATTGTTGAACCATGGTCTTGATCTTAATACTGTACTGGATTACAATCTCGTTGTGATCCTCATAACATTGATTACGATCTTGACTATACGAAACTATAGCATAAGGAGTACAGTCTAAGGGACCTAATCCAGTCACTAAAAACTTCCTTGCACCGTAACTGTATAATTTCTGCGTACATCATGTAGCAACAGAATTAATAAAACAATCGAGACTTAATGCCAGAGTCGCACACACACGCAACGTACCTTAAGTTGATTACTATATGCTATGATCACAGAATCCCAAAAATGTGGTGGAATTGGCTTATTGAGTGGATTTGCAAATCGACTTAAGTAATTGTTGATCAAGTCATCATGTCCTATGCTAGAGAAAATGAGAGACTTGGCTACGAAATGTTCAAATGAATTGGTAGCTGAATCTTCTACATTGCTATTTTCCATCAGTGATTTCAGCTCTGGGAGTATTTTCTCCCCAAAGAGCTCAACTTGTCGTGACAACGCTATATTTTGTCCCTATAAAGCAAATTCAGCAACGTGTCGTCAACATTAGTTCATGAAAAATGTGACAAAAGTGGATGGACAGACACATTATCTAGTCCCACTGATTCAGAACAGACTTCCAACATCCTGTGATTATACATTTATGGATAAAATCCTGTCGCAGTAAAGAAATATACGTAATGCTAAATCTTAGTTAACTATCCCAGCTGAAGACGAAGCAAAATTAACTCCTCGCAATAAATTTGACCCAGTTGTTCTTGGATCGTTACATCCTGGGATCAATTCTATCCCAAGCAAGTAACCTGAAATAATTCATTTGTACCAAAACTAATAAGTCTAGATCAACAATAAGATTTATATGAACTGTGTTTGATAAACGTACCTAAATGATCTGCGATAGTAGCACCATTACAAAACCTCCCTGTTACACCATATGGAAAATCAATTCCATTTGGAACAGTATTGGCTTTTGCTAGGGTTCTATAATTATTGTTATTTCCTGGATCACTTAAAGAATCTCCAAACACAAACATGGCTGGAACTTGCTGCATTGAACTCAAAGTGGAAGAAGGCATTCCAACCAATATAATTACATGAAAAACAACCATTAAGCACCATACTGAAGAAGTCTCCATTTCAGTAGTATAGACAGCTTGATGAAGTTGCTCAGTGATGGCAGCCGGCTGGTAGTGTTATTGTGTTGGTTGAATGCCTAATGTGCAATCTTTATAAGGAGAAAAGGAGATTGCATGGTAATTCAAAAGGTGGAGTACTAATCATCTCCAATAAATTTGATTTCAAAGCATTTCCACCAAAATGAGGCCTAGGATTGTCTAAATGTAACGAGATATGTGCAGGAACCATTCATATTAATCAGCTGATCCACTTGTTGAACTTGTACCAGCTAGAATTCGCAGAGAAGGTGTCGCTGACAGGTTATCAAGTGTAGTACACAAGCATTGCAATTCAATTAGTAAATATCTATATTTGTATTTTCTCAACATAAATTGATATTCTTAGTTATTCAATGAAAAGGAGAAACCCTAGATCTTAAACTTGAAGAGAAATATATGGATTCCCGTTTTTGATAACACCCTATTAGTATTTCGGCCATAACTCTCTCTACAGAACTTGGAATGACCTGAATCTTATGTCATTAGAACTCTATTGAAAATACGCATCTGAGAATATAAAGTAGAGGATGAGAATCTTCCGGAAGTGACCTGTGTGACTGATTCTTTGGAGCTTAGAAAAACTGTGGCTGATTTGTAGTATGGTTGTTTTGAGTTGTGTGCTTCGCATCTTTGGTATTTGGTGGCCTTCTTATGAGGAAAATTATATTACTTGATGTTTTCTCTTAATTTTCAGATTAGGTTGAAGTGTTAGTTTGGTTATCATGTTTAGTTAGTAGAATTATAATTGATTCTCATGAAAATACATGTTTTAATAATTAGAGTTTGATAAATATGCAAACTTGTTAATATTTAGTTATTAATATTGCTGAAATTTATCTTAGGATCATGTTAGTATTTTTAATTTGTGGAATGGAAGCATGTGTATTAAATTAGAATGTTCTATGACATATCAGATAGTTTAGTTATTTAATTAGAATTGGAAAAAGTGAATTAAGCATATACGTACATTAATGTGTTAGACTTACTGTTAAAAGTTAATTCATAATTTGGGTTGGTTTATAACGTTTCTCTAAATGAATTACAAAGAATGAAACACCGTTGAGTTGACTGAACAATAAATAGTTAGAGTGGACCGAAGGATAATTACACTTCAGAGATGAGTAAGATATTAGCTTTTGAAAATGGATGTTATGATTATTGTTATTGTTGGTACATTTTTTATCTGATCAGATTGGAATGATTTTGAATGATGATTATGAATCAGATTGGACTTTGTGGGAATGAACTGGATTTGATTATTAGATTAATTTGGGCGTGTTAGTTATACTAACATGAGACCCGTGGATTTTGGGCGTGTAAATTATTCTTTTACAGGACCCGTTGGGAGACGTCCCTAAGTTGTGTCGAATGACATAGCTTGATGAGTGTATAGCTGCGATGTGTACGACTCGATGCTAATGCACAACCTGGCAATTGTTGGATGGATTTGGATTAACGTAATATGATGTATTGGAATTACTGGATAAAGACTTGATCTAATATTGCAGATTGATCGATTGATTGAAATAGATTTTGATTATTTGATTATTGGAACCGGAAACATGATTGACATTGCACATTACCAAAGAATGATCTTGTTGAATTATTTATCATTGTGTTAAATGTTAGAATAAATTGATTAGTATTTATTATTGTTTATCATTAGGATGCGCGGATTCCTTTTCTGGGAATTAAGATCGAACCTCAAGTTCTGTAACTTGTTGGCGTTTAACATCTTTCATTTTCCCCTTTCAGGATACAAGTGTTTTAGTTGGCGTTTAACCTCAAGTTGCTCATAAGTCTAGTTGGAGTTTGATGAGTTTAAAACCTTCGGGCATGACTCTGATTTATATTTATATATTATGTTTAGTCTCCCGCCGTTAGTTTAGTATTTGTTGTTTATTTTATTATGTTCTTTTGTGGTCTAGAGGTGTGATGTCACGTGACAGTAGTGTGACCCATTGGTCCATAGAGGACATATGGTGATCATTATGACTCTGTTGCCCGGTTTTGGCCTAGCCAGCTACGATCAGATTTCAAGGGCCTTACAATAACCTAGTTCTCCATAGGTCATGCTTCAGGACGTTACACGACTCTGATACCAACTGATGCAGGGAAATAAATTAAAGAATACCTCATGAAATAACCAACATATATAAATGTGGTACTTCCTCATAAAGAAAACACACTTCTTTCAATAATTAAAGGGAGGGGTTCCAGGGACTCAGGAAATGTTTGACTCAATTTTGACTCAATCCTATTTACGGTACTTGTACATATTGGATTGGCATGATTTTTGGTAGATATGATCTCCTTAATATAAAGATCTACTACATAAAAAATCAGCTCGTTTGAATATATTTAGACCCATCAAATGTAATATTGAATTCACCGGTAAAAATGAACCTTACACATTACATTAACTTGTAATATGATTTTTCTAGGGTTAGAAAATTCAGATTATGATAATATTTTGGTGAAGATGTCGTACATAATGAGAACATTCATCCTACCAAAAATCATGCCAATCCAACATGTACAAATTTTATGATCCAAGTTTTGAATCTCTTAAAACTCTCTTAAACTACATGCTTAATTTAGCTCCCAAAACCTTAAGGTTTCCTACACCATCATGGCTTTATATAGTGTATTACAAGATAAATTAGGGTTTACCACATCGTGGGCCCAAAATAGGCCCATAGACACTTTACCCGCCAGAGGCAATAAATCTGTCAGAACTACGGTCCAGAGGCACTTTTCCTATCAGAACTTCGGAGCCGTTTTCCTGCCAAAATACTTATTTTCAAACGACTTGCAATATACCATTGGAAAGATGAGAGAATAAAGTTATGACTGTTTCTACAACGTGTCAAAACTGAACATAGCAAACACTGAACAAATTTTTTTTTTCTCTGTAGTATTCATGTGTGTGTGTGATGAGGCGAACAATACCCATATCACCGATCCCCACGCAGATTCCCACCACCGATAACAAAGTCCTATATATTTAGGACTACTTTAATGTCTAATGTATTAAAACCATAGTCCATATATCAGGCACATGTCAGAAGTAACGAGCGAGGAGATGATATCATCTATAGCTGCAAAACTACTGAATCCAATGGGTGCAGGCCAGGATTCCCATGACATACTATTTATATCATACGACAATATGTCCTTCGTATATTTTCCTCCTATAAGGGTGGCCTTCTGGTTTCCTAACGTTTGCCTTTCTTGGTTGCTTTGGAACATTACAATGCTCATCCGTAGGTAACGATGGACGTGAATGTAGTTCTAACGATGGACGTGAACGTTACCTGGATAGATAATATAATTCTTCAAACCGTCATTCTAACTAGAACGATTGTCCTTCCAGTACGTAAACATCATATAGTTTTTGTAAAACCATAAAATTAAATAAATATATATTAATAAAAATAATTTTAAGAAGTAATATTATAGTTGCCCCAGCCGGGAATAAAACCTGCGTCCATACCGTGGCAGGGTACCATATATTCTACCACTAGACCACTGGTGCTCCCTTGTTTACCCAAGGGGTTTGAATTAAACCATGAAAATCTTTTGAAGTTGAAGAGATTTTTTCGATATTTTGTTGGATTTCTTCTTGGAAATATTTCAAAGACCATTACAATATATATTCTTCACTATTTCAAGAAGTTTGATATCATATTTATATTTTGATCGTATAGATTCTATAATTGATCAGACACTATATACCAGCAGGGATGTAAAAAAACTTCAAATTTTATTAATGTACTATAAAATGTCAATTACAACTTCAGAGGTCAGAACATATAGTTCCGTAGCAAAAAATAGAACAATTAAATTTTGCAGTAATCATTGCCTTCAAATTGATTGTTGTAGCATAGGTGAGAACCAAGAGTAGTCTTCTGTCGCGAACCCAGCATTCAAATCATCATATACTAGCTGCATTCCTGAATCTCCTGTGGGGTTCTGTACGATGTTGATGAGGGATCCCCCCCAATATCTGACATCGAGGTAGTTTCTGTGCATTGTTGATGAGGCTGGAAATGTTCGTATGATATTGTTGCATCTGTAGCTTCGCCTTCCATTGTCTCTGGGACTTCGACATCGTTCATTAAAAGCTCGAAAATTTCTGACATAAGAGCATTTCCCTCAATATTTTCAACATAACTTGGGAGTTCAATGGCGGTCGGATTTGATGCATCAATTGTAGAAGGTTGAGTCCATGTTACTGAGTTCTCATACGATGTTGATGCAAGTTCTCCCTCATTGATCATGCTAACCAAATAATCATTGCCGCATGCTTGAAGCTGTTGATCATCATCATACAATGTTGATGCAAGTTCTCTGTCATGTTGCTGTAGGAGTAAGAACCCCTCATCTTGTTCTCCCTCGTTACACGCTTGAAGTTTATCATCATCATGTTGCTGTAATGGCATGAATCCCTCATCTTGTTCTCCCTCATTGAATCCTTGAAGTTGTTGATCATGCTGCTGTAGTTGTACAAATCCCTCATCTTGTGGCATTGTTGTTGCACCCCAACAGACCTTGGAGGAGTACTCTACTGATGTCTTTGAAGATGCTGGCTGCAATAATGCTGTCATGTGTGGTGATCCAGCCGATACACAAGGACGTTTGATATTCTTGTTAAATAAATCTTCATCTACCTCATTGATCTCATGTGACGATCTTCTCAACGACGTTGGTATTGATACTTCCTTGTTATTAATGCAGCTACCTCTCTTAACCCCAGAAACAACCCAGTATTCATTACCTATTGGATTTTTGATATATAGCATCCTTCATGCTATACTCATGCATGGTCCAATTCCATTGTTTGGCTACATGATTTTTGTCGAACTTGTTATGATCAACTATTAATGTCAAAGTTGTCTTATAGCCAATTACCTTTCCGTTACAATCATGTACCGGCTTAGTGTTTTCCATCTTCCATGTTCCATCTTTTGTAACCCTATCGATATTCTTCCTACCATGCTTCTTCTTAACTAATGTAAAGTAATATAATTCTTCGTCTTTTGAACACCCTTCAAGTAGCTCCCATGGAGCAGCAGCATTACTTCCATATAAATCCTTGTTGACAATAACCTCAGGTAATATTTCTTCTCCTACAAGTTTCTTATACAAATAATATTTAATCAGCACTTGTGGGGAGGGACGAAATTGATAACCCAGTGGTAATCCAAGTCCAACTGGTTGTAGTTGCATGTTCATCACCTTCGCAATTAACTTTCTTCTTTCTTCTTCTTCTTCTTCTTCTTCTTTCTTCTTCTGCAGTTCTGCTTGTCTTGTCTTGCTTCCTTTTCTCTGAAAATAATTGAAATATATATAGAGAGAGAGCTAAACGGTGTGAGCAAGGTGGCGGCAACCAAGGTGGAGTCCTAAAAGGACTCAAAGTTGTATAGGGCTTTTTGTTGTATTGGGCTTTTTGTAAAATGGGCTTTTGTAAAATTTGGGCTTTCAAATTAAGGCCCAATAGCCCACAAGATTATAGCCATTTCCCAGCAACCTTTAGGGTTAGGGTTTTGTATGAAAGAATTCCGTACCAAAACAAGTTAATTATGAAGGGATCATCCTAATATCAATTTTTTTTTTTTTTTTTTTTTATCTGAGAAAAACAAATTTTATTGATAAGCTAAACGAATTACACAAAAGTAGAGGACAAACGCGCTACAAACTGCGCGGCAAGTCCTTTCTGGATAGCAAACCCGATTCTCCTAAATACATATTCGTTCGAACCGCAGTCATTACGTTACTATCCATTACCTTATGCACTCTCCTGATGAGATCAACTGCTTCTGAGCCTAGCAATCCAAATGTATCAAATGCAAAGGGGATGAAACTATGTTGGTTAGCCCTACAAGCTCCGTCATGTTTCTCCACTTTTGTTGTTGCTGCATTGCTAGTTGCTAGCCCCACCTCGAAAATCCCAGCACCCAGCCCAACCATCGGAGACGCCCCTGTAACATCAACACACGCATGTTTACCTTCAGACCAGTTGTAGACCAGAATATCAGCAGGGCGTAATGTCGATCTTCCTTCCTTAGGATCAGTAAGAAAGTTAACAGGAGCCTCCTTCTTAACCTGTATTCCAGCCCGCCAGAACACATCACACAAGATATCTCTAACATGGTCATGCCTGTACTTGAAGCCGGGGTAATGCTTACAATAGGCTGCATGGTCCCCGAATGCAGCAAGTCTGCTCTTCTTGCACACTGGACAAAGCTCACCATCTGAATATAAAGGGATCATCAATCGATAACGAAGAATGACACGATATTCTACAGGCGTCATGCGTTGTCTAAGCCCTTCCATCGGGATAGCAAGGAGAAAATGTTATTTATAATTTTCAAAATGTTATTTGCTACTGTCCTTGGCCGTGGCAAATTTTGAGCTTTCGCCACTGCCAGAGGCTGTGACAGAGTATTTGCCCCAAATGTGAATGAAGTCTGCATGGTAGCTTCCACGACCAAAACTACAAACTTGTTGGCTAAGAGATCCCATGGAGAAGAGAAGAAAAGATGCATTAGTACTACAAGTTGGTTCAATCAATTCACCATCCTACTCCAAAGAAGTCTCAGAGAAAGGAGACATGCATCATTCAGCTCCCTAAGAATATTCCAAATGATAGCAGCAGCTTTATTAGCATGGAATTATGTGGTGGCAATCAGACAGTCGAAATAATTAATTTTCTCCAAAATGTTTAACACTCAACAGTAAATTTTTCCTAATAATTGTCGTAGACGCAAAGAAAGAACACAATGTATAAATTTTTCTATAGTAATTGAAGAGAAATCTTGAAGAAACATTCACCTAAAACCTAATTCAAGAAGATATATTACCACCCTAAGGCCAAATTATCTGTTAATAATTAATGATAAAAATGGACATGTTTCGACATAGAATTCAACAAGAGGAAGAAAAGCAAGTACCATTATGATTTCCCAGCTATTAGACAGACTTGTTTACCTAAAACTTACTTAACTCCAATGATTAAGAAACTCATTATCTTTAGCAAGTGGGACTAAACAATCAAGTAAATAAGAAAAAGAAAAGAGAATAATTAGTGCCGAAAAAAATGAAAAAGAAAAGAAGCAAGAATATTATGAAAAAAAAAAAAAAGTCTAAAGTTTATCTTATAATATTATTTTAGGTTAAATATAGATATAATTAATGCAAGTCTTAAAGCCTATCACTTTGCATCTATAATGTCATAAATCATAATATAGTTGAGATACGAATGTTGAAGAAAACAGTTAAAAGTTGAAAGATGAAATCAACACTTTTAAGCAGCATATAAGAATCTGTTGCCCGGCTCAAAAAACATATTGCTGGTACTAGGAGCCTCATATTCCATTTTGAATGGTGTCATGGACCTGGAGTGATCATCTCATCACCTGGTCTGGTCTGGTGTACTTGGCCAAATCAGCTAGCTAGGTATGTATTGTGGAGAGCATAATGCGAAATTTTTGCGATCTCTATTGATTCGTCATTAAGACTTACTAATCTATTAGAAAGCTAAGTTGTTGTTGATTTAGGAATGGGGTTACCAATTGGATTAACCAAAGAGGTTATAAATATTGGTGTTGTGTAACCATAAGTATGTGAGCAAAGAGGAGCAAAGAAGAAAGTATGTGTGAGGAAACCTAAACTAAGGTTTCATTAGTTATTGTGTAGTTCACTTCTCAATTATCAATAAAGCTATCTCTCTTTGTCCCGTGGATGTAGGCATATTGCCGAACCACGTATATTATTGTGTTTCCGTATTTCTGCTTTAGTTTAGATCTTTTGTGTTTGTTTCTTCATTAATCATATCAAGATCCTGTGTATTTATCATAACAATTGGTATCAAGAGCCGAAGTTTATTCCTTTGGGTTGAAGACGGGATTTCGGAACGGTTTTGTTGGGTTTTAGGAATCTGTCCAGATTCGACACCCTGTAGTAAATCGGCCATAAAGTTGTGCACGGATATTAAAACGTCGATTCGTTTTTTGGGTTGAAAGTAGACTCTTCAGCCTTTCTAACAGTATATGGTACGTTCTGTGGTTCGAAGTATTCTGTTCTCAGTACTTCGTTGAAGTTGACGGTTCCGATTTTCTTAGTTTGTTGAAAATCCAATCTTGGGTTTTTTTAGTGGTATTGATTATTGAAGAGAAGATGGTTGATTCGAATTCTTCGAATTCCAGCATTAAGTACACAAAGGTGCATGGATTTGATATTATCAAATTCAATGGGAAGAATAACTTCACATCGTGGCAAACGGATGTGAAAGATATTCTTGTTAGTATGAAGCAAATCAAAGCCCTAAAGGGAAAACCTGAAACGGCAAAGTTGCTAACAGGTTGGACGAATGATGATTGGGAAGAGTTTGATCAACAGGCCTGCAGTACGATTAGGTTATGTTTGACGAGGGATATCACACACAATTTTGCCGGTGAAACCTCGGCAAAGGAGTTATGGGAGAAGTTAGAGAATCTCTATCTTAGTAAGGACTTGACGTCAGAACTCTATCTAAAGAGGCGTTTGTATTCGACAAGATTTACACCTGGTAAGTCTGTGATTGATCATATTAATGATTTTAATAAGATCTGTTCTGATTTAGCAAACATTGATGTGATACTACCTGATGGTGAGAAAGCTATAATTTTATTATGTTCATTACCATCTTCGTGGGAAACAACAGTTGATTATTTTATTGCAAACAAAAAGACCACAAAACAGTTGGTCTATGATGATGTTGTTTCGATGTTACAATCCAAAGCCATTAGAAAAAAGGAAGCTGATGATGAAGTTCAGGCTGAGGGTATGTTTGTGAGAGGTAGATCATCACATAGAGGTTCGTCGAGTTTTAAAAGTCGCTCTAAATCTCGGAAAAGAGATTTGAAGGAGGTTGAGTGTTATTATTGTCATAACATGGGTCATTATAGTAAAGATTGTCCTAAGGTTAAGGCTAAAGAAGAGAAGAAGAAGAAGAAATCTAATCCGAACACTGAAGTTGCTAACATTGCTCAAAGTAGTAAAGAGGTAGCAAAGTCTATTGGAGACAATGAGGATGAGGTGTTAACAGTTACATCAAATAGCTATTTAGCTGAAGGATGGTGTCTTGATTCAGCTGCTTCGTATCATATGTGTCCTGATACGGAGTCTTTCACAACTTACAGAGAAGTAAATGGTGGTAAAGTCTTTATGGGCAATTCGAATGTCTGCAAGACAGTTGGTGTTAGTGTAGTACGGATCAAGGCACATGATGGAGCTGTAAGAACCTTGACAGAAGTCAGGCATGTTCCTGATTTGAGAAAGGGTTTGATTTCTTTAGGTGTACTTGAAGATAGTGGTTTCAAGTTTACCAGTGAGAATGGTCTCTTGAAGATTTACTATGATGACAGGTTATATTTGATGGGCGAAAGACATGGAAACTTATATTTTCTTATTGGAGATATAGTTTCAGGTGGAGCTATGGCTATGGTTTCTCAAGCGGTTGATGAGAAACAATTAACTTCTACTCAGTTATGGCATATGCGGCTAGGGCATATGAGTGAAAAAGGTTTGTCTATATTGAGTAAAAAAGGTTTGCTTGGTGGCCAGAAAACTTGCAAGCTCGATTTTTGTGAGCATTGTGTATTTGGCAAGCAGTGCAGAGTTCGTTTTGGTACCGCTGTTCACCGCACTACGGGTACTTTAGATTATAGACACTCAGATGTATGGGGTCCCTCTAGAACAGTTTCTAAGGGAGGAGCAAGGTGGTTTGTGACCTTTATCGATGATTTCTCGTGGAGAGTTAGGTTGTACACCATGAAGCACAAAAATGAAGTCACCGATTTGTTTAAGAAGTGGAAAGTTATGGTTAAAAAACAGACTGGCCGTGTTGTGAAAAGGATACGTTCTGACAATGGTGGAGAATACACTGAAGACCCATTGAAAGTTTATTGTGCCGAACAAGGTATCGTTAGACACTTCACAGTGAAAGGTACACCACAACAGAATGGGGTAGCTGAGCGTATGAATCGCACACTACTAGAGAAAGCACGGTGCATGTTATCCAATGCAGGTTTGGGTAAGGTATGGTGGGCTGAAGCAGTAAATACGGCGTGCTATCTCGTGAATCGATCACCATCTACAGCCATTGATTGTAAGACACCTATGGAAGTTTGGTCTGGTACACCTCCTGATTATTCAGATTTGAAGGTGTTTGGTTGTCCTTCTTATTTTCATATCAGAGAAGATAAGTTAGGAGTCAGGGCCAAGAAAGCTATTTTCTTGGGATATCCACAAGGTATTAAAGGTTATCGTTTATGGTGCCTAGAATTGAATAAATTCCAGATCAGTCGTGATGTGACCTTTAATGAGAAAGCAATGCTTAATTCAAAAAAGTTCACAGGTTGGGACTCTCAACATGAGGGTGATGATAATGACAGTGATGGTGACAATACCATGCAGGTGGAGCATAATATTCTATATTCATTTACAATAGATAAAGAGGTGACTGTTGTACAGATACCTACAAGTTCAGAGGTTACTATGGATTCACAGGTAACTACAGACACAGAGAATGTAGATGATGAGATTGAAGAGGAAGTTCCTCTTGAAGATACTTTACAGCAGCAACAATTAGAGCAGCATCATGAGTGGCCATCTTTAGCATCTCAACGTGAGCCACGTTTGAGAAAAGCACCAGTTCGACTTGGTTTTGGGGATATTGCATCTTTTGCATTGTCAGTATTTTGTGATGATGAGCCTTCTACCTTTAAGGGGGCAATGAGGAGTTCTCATTCTCACGAATGGAAGTCAGCGATAGATGAAGAGATGAAATCTTTTCACAAGAACAATACTTGGGAACTTGTAAAGTTGCCTAAGGGTCAAAAGTCGATTGGTTGCAAGTGGGTTTTCACAGTGAAAGATGGTATTCTAGACTCCAAGGGTACAACTAGTGGTGTACGTTACAAGGCAAGATTAGTGGCGAAGGGATATGCACAAACGGAAGGTGTGGATTATAATGAAGTTTTCTCTCCGGTATTTAAACACACTTCCATCCGAGTCTTGTTAGCTTTGGTGACGCAGTTTGATTTAGAGCTCGAGCAACTAGATGTCAAAACTGCTTTCTTGCATGGAGATTTAGAGGAGGACATATATATGTTACAGCCCGACGGTTATAAAGTTGTTGGTAAAGAAGACTATGTGTGCAAACTGATGAAGTCCTTATATGGATTGAGGCAAGCACCACGACAGTGTTATAAGAAGTTTGACACATTTATGTAGGCATATTGCCGAACCACCTATATTATTGTGTTTCCGTATTTCTGTTTTAGTTTAGATCTTTTATGTTTGTTTCTTCATTAATCATATCAAGATCCTGTGTATTTATTGTTATGATAAATGTGTCAAACTTCTTATAACACTGTCGAGGTGTTTGCCTCAATCCATATAAGGACTTTATCAGTTTGCAAACATAGTCTTCTTTACCAGCAACTTTATAACCGTCGGGCTGTAACATATATATGTCCTCTTCTAAATCTCCATGCAAGAAAGCAGTTTTGACATCTAGTTGCTCGAGCTCTAAATCAAACTGCGTCACCAAAACTAACAAGACTCGGATGGAAGTGTGTTTAACAACCGGAGAGAAAACTTCACTATAATCCACACCTTCCGTTTGTGCATATCCCTTGGCCACTAATCTTGCCTTGTAATGTACACCACTACTTGTACTCTTGGTGTCTAGAATACCATCTTTCACTGTGAAAACCCACTTGTAACCAATCGACTTCTGACCCTTAGGCAACTTTACAAGTTCCCAAGTATTGTTTTTGTGAAGAGATTTCATCTCTTCATCCATCACTGACTTCCATTCATGAGAATGAGAACTCCACATTGCCCCCTTAAAGGTAGAAGGTTCATCATCACAAAATACTAACAATGCAAAAGATGCACTATCCTCAAAACCAAGTCGAACTGGTGCTTTTCTCAAACGTGGTTCACATCAATGTTTGCTAAATCAGAACAGATCTTATTAAAATCATTAACATGATCAATCACAGACTTACCAGGTGTAAATCTTGCCGAATACAAACGCCTCTTTAGATAGAGTTCTGACGTCAAGTCCTTACTAAGATAGAGCTTCTCTAACTTCTCCCATAACTCCTTTGCCGAGGTTTCACCGGCAAAATTGTGTCCCTCGTCAAACATAACCTAATTGTACTGCAGGCCTGTTGATCAAACTCTTCCCAATCATCATTCGTCCAACCTGTTGGCAACTTTGCCGTTTCAGGTTTCCCCTTTAGGGCTTTGATCTGCTTCATACTAACAAGAATATCTTTCACATCCGTTTGCCACGATGTGAAGTTATTCTTCCCATTGAATTTGATAATATCAAATCCATGCACGTTTGTGTACTTAATGCTGGAATTCGAAGAATTCGAATCAGCTATCTTCTCTTCAATAATCAATACCACTAAAAAAACCCAAGATTGGATTTTTAACAAACTAAGAAAATCGGAACCGTCAACTTCAACGAAGTACTGATAACAGAATACTTCGAACCACAGAACGTACCATATACTGTTAGAAAGGCTGTAGAGTCTACTTTCCAACCCAAAAAACGAATCGACGTTTCAATATCCGTGCACAACGTTATGGCCGTTTTACTACAGGGTGTCGAATCTGGACAGATTCCTAAAACCCAACAAAACCGTTCCGAAATCCCGTCTTCAACCCAAAGGAATAACCTTCGGCTCTTGATACCAATTGTTATGATAAATACACAGGATCTTAATATGATTAATGAAGAAACAAACACAAAAGATCTAAACTAAAGTAGAAATACGGAAACACAATAATATACGTGGTTCGGCAATATGTCTACATCCACGGGACAAAGAGAGATAGCTTTATTGATAATTGAGAAGTGAACTACACAATAACTAATGAAACCTTAGTTTAGGTTTCCTCACACATACTTTCTTCTTTGCTCAAATTCTTATGGTTACACAAGACCAATATTTATAACCTCTTTGGTTAATCCAATTGGTAAGCCAATTCCTAACTCAACAACAACTTAGATTTCTAATAGATTAGAAAGCCTTATTGAATCCTAATAGAATTCCACCACACTTGTTGCCAAATAAGGAAACCGATTCCTAATAGGAATCCATTACATGTAACCTCCACATGTCACTTTTCTACAATTTTAGCCGTCTATCATAAAACTCACCTACGGCTGTAAAGCTCTTCTGTCTTGAATTGGGGTATCTTAATTTTTTTTTCAAATGAGTATCTAAAATTTCGACTTTCAATTGGGTATGTCCAAAAATCTCAATTCTAATTATTCATGACCCATGATCTGCTGCGAAGGTGTTACGTTCATCTGGCCCGCTCATTACCTATCTACCTTTGAAACACTAATTCAACACTAACTAGTTGTTGACCCTGTGCTACGCACCGGGACATGTGTGAATTATGATAGATTGGTAGATGTATATTCTTTTATGTTGTATTTTATTTATTTGATTTATGTTATCTTTGATCTATTTGAAGATGATGTTGTTTGAACCACTCTATCCAAAGTTTTTGTTGCAAATCCTTTCTGTTTCTGTTTGGGGATAGAATTCCAACAACCAAACAAAATCTAATTGACCATTTATCCAATCCAAGTCTCATAGTAGACAAACCAATTCTAGTTTTACAATTTAGAGATTTTTGGACATACCCCCAAAAGTCGAAATTTGAGATACCCCATTTGAAAATAAATTTGAGATACCCCCATTTCAAGACCGAAGAGCTTTACAACTGTAGTTTAGTTTTATGATGGACGACTAAGATAACACCACATCTTGAAATGGGGGTATGTCAAGACAGAAAAGCTTTACAGCTGTAGTTTAGTCTTAACGGTACCATCCTGCAGGCAGTTCTAGCATGATAATTGTTCAGAGTTGCCTCTGGTGAACACCAACTTGATAGTAGATTATCTCACAAAACACCACCAAACCCTACCTTTTCAAGCCAACTGCACTATCACTATAATGTTTATGTACTCTAGAAAGGTGATGATTCTCAAAAGGATTGCTTAATCGCTTGTGGACTCAAATCTAAAACAATACCATGGATCTTGGATGTCATCTATCTTTAAAATATGATTGGTGCTCGTTGATAAAGTAAATGCGTGCATAATGTCTTGTTTTACTATATGCTGTCAGGGGCACCGCCTGAGCGCCGCCTAGGCGCTGTTTTCTAAGAGGGACACTCCGCTCTACTGAATTGGCGCTTAAAACGCTCTGGGCCGCCTGGGCGACGCTCAGGCCCGACGCTCTGTGTAGAGCGACCCATACAAACGCGTTCAGGGGTGGCCCAAACCTTAAAAGCCCAAATATTAATTTAGGAAAAAAAAAATTCTCTAATTCGTTCTCTCTCTACTGCTTCCTTGCTATTGCTTCGTTCTCTCTCTATTGCCTACTACATCGTGCTCACAGTAAGTTCAAAATTAATCAAATCAAATTGTTATTTTTATAATCAAATCAAATTCATAATAAATCAATTCCAATCCAATCAATATCAAATCCAATCCATATCAAATCAAATCCAATTTTTTTTGTTCTTCTTCTAAAGTTCTAATCAAGTTTTTATACTATTATACATTTATACCGTGATCTGTATAATACACAAAGTTTACATACTTTTCAGAAATTCAGAGTTTATACTTCATATACAATATAAAGTGATCTGTAACTTCTGGCCGGAGCGCTGCCTGAGCGGTGGAGGCGGTCTGCAGAAATCCCAACGCCTGGCGCTCCGCTCCGGCTTTGACAGCATAGGTTTTACCTGTTAGTATATCTATAAAACAAACATATACTATATAAGTAAACACATCCAATCCTTTTGCACTATTTTCCCCAACTCATTATTCAAAACCAATCACAAAAATTCTATATAATGATAAATACTCATTTAATAAAGAGGTTTATTTATTTATTTATTTTTGTCAATAAACAATGAGTTTTTATTTTTTTTCAATAAACAATGAGAAGATTTTGGACTTGAATAATTTTTTTTCCCTTCCATATGATATTGATTGTAGCTACTCAATTAAACCTTGTACCTGTTCTGCTAATATGAATCATGAATGCTTGCAAATTGTTGTAGCGGGTAAAGCGTCGAGTCACTTGAACATGTTGATAGAACACAATCTAAACCCCCGCAGTGCAAAACGGTAACATTAGAATATATCATACCTAATATTTAGCTTAGGAGGGCACTTTATGAGCATCCTCTTTAGGCAAATAGATTAGGCAGATCAGTAGCATATGTAGTGACAAAAATATTGCGTTGCAAATACCCAAATCTGTTGTAGTGAGGAATTTGGGTTGCAGTTCATATGCAATACTTTGGACACTCTGGAGCATGAGAATTGCAACAATATTTAAAGAGGGGAAGAGTTCACAGTGACGTTTACACTTTACACTAATATGTTGGAGTTAAAAAAAAATTAAATTTATAAGAAAAAATATTTAGTTAACTCCTAATATTAGTAAATTAAAAATTCATAATTCAGAGAAGGTTCAGATTGAAGGACAGAGAAGGACAGAATTCAGGCAACATCTTGGGCATAAATGGCAGTGAGCAAAGGACTGAAGGTCATAACTTTTATGAGCTCCGAATAGGATGGACAACAATTTACGCATATCAGTAACGGAGGAACAGAGCAACACCAAAACATGGCAACAAACACCTCTGTACAGGTAGTAGCGATGGACTGGTACTGGTACTATCAACAACACAATTTGTACCACTGTGGGTCTGTGTAGTAAGGTTTGAATTGTATTTCTTGTGTTCGAGTATTATCACCTGACAGGATTTATAAACACCCTTTGATCACGATTGTAACTTGGATTTGTGTTGATTACTAAAATATATATTTGATCAAAAAGAAAAAATTGATCCCATAACAAAATTAATAGAGAAAGTGAGACTAACCCCTATAACCAGGGTCTTTAGACTTGAGAGTACTAAGAAAAGACCACGTGTTATTAATAAAAAATCCCCTCATATAGCTATATCACCAACACCTACATTATGTAAAGTTGCGAACAATGTAGATAATCACCAAGAATATAATCTATATCATAGCTCTATCTATTATAGTAGTATGTATGTTGTCAATTTGCATATATTGTACCTGAATGGTATCAACTACATAATGCTGGATACTTTAGTACATCTCCAAGGCTAACACGCATCTTTAATGATAATCCCTTTGTTCCACCAACTTTTGACCTGTTGAACTCATTGTTAATGATTCATAGATACACTCAGACATCTGAAAAAGATTTTTTAGTGTATATGCAAATTGACATAAAAGTTTTTATAAAGAATCTAAAAAACGATATAAAAACGGATTTTTTTGGGCTAAATATGAAATTCCCAGTGTACTTGAAAGAATCCAAAAAGAAAATAATGTTCGACTAAGCGATTAATAGATGTTTAGATTTGCATCTACAATTCAATACATCGATGACAACAAAAGCAGGAAGATGAAGTGGATCTGAAGAAACACTACTTGCCCAAGTATATATGAAATAAATAAATAAAATAATCAAAGAATAAAAACATGAATTAAGACAAAATATGAGGAGATAAATTTAAAGAGACTTCACAAAGAGTATGTGTAAACAAACTTGTCTGCAACATGACATAGGAGAAGTCAGATACGCCATCCGATGAATAACTTGTCCAATAAATTGAATTTGTTTTGTGCTTTTAGTGGAACGTTACCATTCGCAGAGTTAACTTCTCCACCGACTTTGCTACCGCTAAAAAAAATGCACGGAGTGGTCGAACAAAAAAAACTTAGTTGCTAAAAATTAAACCAAAATTTGAATGGGCTGAGTAAGAAGGCCACCAGAATTAAAATTGTCAATTTATTGGTGAATAATATATGATATGTTTGAGGCTCTTCAAAGAGGATGTCTCCATAAAAAGGTTGACTTTGTTTCAATATCTTCACATAATATAAATCTATAAACTATATTCTGTAAGAGAAACATTATGAATAAACCTGTATAACAAAGGTCTCGGAATTAATCTGGATTCAGATTCTACTGACAACAAAACTAATTAAAAATGATGGGCAACAAAAAACTTGTATTCAAAGCATTAGTTAACATGATATGAAGTGTTGTTGTCGTCGAAAACTTGAAATCATGCTAGAGCAACATTATATTAGAAACCAAAACAAAAATCTTGGTGTTTACGATCACTTACCAACATGTGCAAAACGTTATCTGCACAACATAGAAACACTGTGAGTGTTTACACACAATGAATTTAATGAATTTTATTATGACATCTGAGGGTTGGGGTATTCCCCTTAAGCACCTTGCTGAAATGCTGCACTACTCATTGATTTTGAATCTCTTCTATATGTGGCAGGTGCTGATCCAAACAATAGTTTTCGTTCTACTTCATGGCTCCCTCAGGTACTGGGCTAGAATATATACACTTTTAGATGTTGGGTATTTAAATGCTGGCCATAGAATTTTTTATATTACTGATGAAAGTCTGGTCCATAAATCTAAAAGAAGAAAAAATAAAATACACACACAAACAATTCAAGCGAAAAGTTGAATAATCATGTAAGGGTTCAGTGATATGGCTCAATTATCATATAATATCTAATTGTAAATACCAAACTAATAATCTTCTGTGCGTTAAAGAGTTTTTACTAAATATGTATGGGAAACGAAACACTACGGTTTTGCAAATTTGACTGAATTTCAATCATTACATGGTTTACTATTGTCAACATTTTCTTATTGAAGCATTAACAGTATAGCATTACTGCAATCAAGAACTGATGTGAAAAAAGTAAAATTAATAATGAAAAATTTCTGCATGCTTACTTCGTTTCCAATGACCAGCTGTGTAAACTATGTAATCTGCGACAACCTTGATTCCCCCAATGCCCATGTTTTGGTACTCCGTCCAAGCATCATTGCAGGAACCATTAGCATAATTATTACCTTTGATTGCGTCCTGCAAATAAAGAGTAATATACATTAGTCTTCTGACCCAAATCACTACAATATTCGATGGCTAGTGATGTCTATAGTCAAAATCGACTATATCTCAACATACTCGAGCATTTTAGAAATATGAATTTGCTAAGATAATCAGTTTCTATGGCTAGAAAGTTCAATAAATTATCTTTCAAAGATTCTAATTTCCATTACAACATTACCAAAAACTGATCTAACCAAAATAACAGTATTTTTTTTAGTTAAAAATAATAAAATAACTTTAAGAATATACAATTGAACTATACAAACGACCTAGATAAAAAGCTTACCCTGAAGTCGGTCCTCTCAATCTTGGATGAGGGAGCTTCTGCAACATCTTTTCCAAAAGATATCATTCTTCCATAATGTAGAGATTTTGTTTGCGAATCCACATGCTCTGCCCCTTTATCAGCCGCAAGCTCAGTAGTCTAAATACTTCACTTCTATACAACTTATTCGATTATCACTCTTAAAGGTCAACAGAGTATCACTCTGATTATATACTTGGGCAATCTGAATTATATCTTAATTTAGGCAGTTGGATTTCCAAAAGACTTAAAGCTGACTAAAATTCAGGCAGTTGAATTAAACCTAATTCAGGCTGTTCTAAACATTAATTAAGGGTTTTAGTTCATAAGAATTAAAGTTGTTCCAAAAACAATGGAACAACTCACTGTAACACACAATACATGTATAACATAATGCTAATTCAAACAGTTGGATTTCCGCAAAACAATTATTTGTTTAATCTAGACAAAGTTTGAATTTTGTAATCAAATATATATGTGAGATATCAAGAATGACTGGAGTTAAAGCTATTGTGTTGTGCGTGCTCAGATGGGTGTAGTGTGTAAGAATTATAAACATGAAACCAAGTATGTCCCAAATCAGAAGAGTGATCACCGTTGAAGCAAAAAATAGAACGAACTTGAATAATCAACTACTGTTATGAAATAAATTTACATATAGTGTTTTTATTTGTATATTTCAATAGCCACACACAGAAATTCCTAACAATCTATACTTCTAATTAAAAGTAGCGCAAAATCAAAAGTGTAGTCTGTTAGAAAATCAGATGTCAAGCTATCGCAGAAACAAATTAAAAGTATGGCAAAATCAAAGTGCAGTCTGTTATCACAAAATCAAAACAATAAACTTCAAGAACACCTCCCCACTCAATGGATCAATGATACTGGGAATAATGGTTTATATTTGGCTTGAACTCTAGTAAAATCTAACAAATACACAAAATAATTGAAAGAGACACAAACACATCAATTACAAAGACAATTAAAGTAAATTTAATTACCTCCGATCACAAACTTCAACTTCAGCTTTAATTCTTCTTGGAGATATATTAGTAGGGTTTATATAGAGGAATTAAAGAGTTTAAGTAGAAGATGGATTTAGAAGAAGAGGGGATTTAGAAGTTGGAGAAGAGATCATGATACCATATGCGTTTGGAACTCCGGTTTATGGTTTTAAGATTTATGGAGAAGGAATTAAGGTTTCTGTGATGAAGTTTCTTTGAAAATTGGGCTTAATATGGGCTTTAGATTGGGCTTTATTATTGTTCTCAATTCTCTATAAACATACCACGTGGCACTTGTTAGGCTCCATTATATAAATTATTATATAGTATATAGATGTGGCACTTGTTAGGCTCCACTATTATATAGTACAAGTTGTAAAACCCATGCTACGCACCGGGATTTGTGTTATTAAATAAAATGGAAAATCACCAAACTTTTTTTTTGTAGAAATTTTATAATGACTTTATAAGTGATTTGTTGAACCGAGTTTTTTTTAATGCCCTTCTCAAGTTGTTGAGAACACGCCACGTGGCACTTGTTAGGCTCCACTATTATATAGTATATAGATATAGATTTATAGCCCCTCCCCATTACACTAATTCATAGCCCCTCCCCATTACACTAATTCATAGCCCCTCCCCATTGGATGTGTGGATTTAAAGTCTGAAAGTTCTATTTCTGAATTCATGATCTTTGGAATATATATATATAAAAAAAAAAGTAGTATGTAAATTCATGAATCTGATTCGGCATCATTTAATTTTTCTCCCACCTATTACTAATTAAATGCCCACTTAACAGTAGTTGTATCTCTGTTAACTCTTTTTTTTGGGGTTTTCTTATAAAAAATAAAAATTCTAATTATTAAGAAAGCAATACTTACTTAAACAGTAGTTGTATCTCTGCTAACTCTTTTTGTTTCATTTTCATTTTAAATTCCAAGTATAAAACACAAGTCCATACACTCAAATAATGGGTGCTGCTACAGATTTTTTAGATACTTTTTGACATAATGCACTAACACAATTCTATGGTGCAGGGATTTTTGGATAATTTTTTAATTTAAGAACAAGAAATACACCAACGTGTTGATGCAAGGGTATCTTTGGCGTTCTTTTGGTTGAAGAGTTCCTAGTGTGGTTTTGACTTTTGATACTTTTGAAGAGTTTGTGCATTTTATGTTTGTTATTTTTCCAAGTGTTATTTTTAAGGTTTGCTGGACTTGTTAGCAAAACCTTTTTACCACCAACAGTGCTTCTTTATAATTGGGGTTGAATTATTTGAAGCTTAAATCAAGTACGAGCTGGTATGATAATCAGTTTTTTAGCCACATATCATCTATTAGGTGCATAACTAGTTTAATCAGTTTTTGATTTTATAGTTGTTGAAATGATATATATGATCGACTCGCTAACAAAATAGAACCTATAATGCAAACCCAAACACATTAAATAGAACAATTTTATTAAATGTCATTGCAGAACATAGGTTTTCGATTTATAGTTTGAAAATATTTGTTTGAAAAGGAGGAGGCCTGAGCATATGACAGGCAAGAGAATAACAAAAAAAAAACTTGAACAAGCAAAAAGGGGGAAAGATTTAATTTTTTGGATCTTGTTTCCAACAGAATTGTTAGTTTTTTAAAGAAAATAGAAAAAAAAAAAAAACATGTTAACAAAGATATAACTACTGTTAAGTGGGCATTTAATATAGGTGGCAGAAAAATTAACATAGCCTCAGAGAACTGTTCTCTGTTGCTGGAAAAAGAATACCCGACTCCAGGGCCGGTTCTGTGCTTTTTGTGGCCTTAATCACTTCGTAATATTAGGCCTCCCAAAAAAAATTGTAAAAGAAAAAATTGTTTGTGTGTGTTTTTTTTTTATCATGAACTAGCCATTTTATGAAATTAGAAATTTTGGTAAGACTAATCTAGATATATATATGAACAAATACCATGATTAAACACAATTTAATAAATAAATTAATTCAAGCTATTAGAAAAGAAAACAACAATTTACCAAAAAGAAAAAAAAACAATATAAATAAACAAGGTTTTAACTGTTTGATATAGGAGAGACAGTTTGTAATTCTTTAAGAGGAGAAAAAAAACTAGAAAATGAGTTTGAGTTTGTTTTACCAAGTAGAAAATGTAGAAAAGTAAAATGAAGAAATAGTGGGCTTATTAAATATTTGATAGGGCATAAGAATTGGGCTTAAATTACACATCTTAATATACCAAAGACAAAAAATATGGACCTTGTAACTTTCGGTGGCCTTAATCGGTCGCCTACTTCGCCTACATGGAGATCTGGCCCTGCCCGACTCATTTAACATGCCAATGAAGAAATCCAAGCTATTAATTCATTTTGCACTAATAGGCATATAGCAGGTACGTTAATTAGTGTGTGCATGGTGTGTATCTGCTTGCCTGGGACCTGTAACTTGAAAAGTGAAAATAATGAAAGGGAATGACCAAATGATATTAAGCACAAGCCTATCAAAATACCGGGTATTACAGTTATGGTCATATTATTCGCAAAGATCTAAATGGTAGCATAATGCGAAAGAAAGTGGTCGAATTAGCATGCCGGGTTGAAGCACTCACCCGATAAGTTGCTATTATGCAACAACAACAAGAGCGTTGTCGTTCCCTAAGCATGGGCAGAGCCAGGGGTGTAAGGGAACGCACGTGCGTACCCCAAAATTCTGTAAAATTTCTACTATATATTACTAATTATGGAATTACCTATACTGTAATTTTGCGATAAAAATATTTATCCTTAAAATATCTATAATGATTAGCTAGTAATTCTTTTTAATCCTAACTATTAGCTTTATTTTGTGATGAATATCCTTAAATATCTATAGATTAGATTTAATATTCTGATTATTTAATTAATTATATTTTATTTTTCAATTATACCTAAATTCCTTTCTAAGAAATAAAAAACTAAATTCCTATAAGAATATGCTATAAAAATATCTAAAAAATCTACGACAAAAAAAATAAAAAATCGGTTCCTAAAAACTTAATTTACGGTTATTTTATTAGAAATCTGTCCAAGTTATTTTGCATTTGATTTCTTATTCTTAATGACTAATTTTATTATTTATCTCAAAATAGCCATTACTTAGTATTAGGCAATAAACCAATAATTAATTTAAGCTTCCTATTCTTCAGTTTCTTAAGATATCTTCACAACTTTGTCTTTTAAGAGTTGATTGCTTGATCGAAATTTTTCATCATGTATTTAGGTAAGAAAAAATCGACAATGGATGGAAAATTGGATGAGGACAAACGACAAGGTGGTAAGTCCAACTTTTCAACTATACAGGGGTTTTTTTAAAGGGAGGACATAACATGGGGGTTAAGTCCAAATTTTCCTTCTTTTTAATGTTGTCATTTGTAGTTTTGGTGGAAGTTGTGTATACATTTTTTTTATTGATAAAGAGTTTTCTGGTGATAAAAAATTTAGGGCGAATAATAAGGTTATGGTGCGCACCCTCACCAAATATACTGGCTACGCCATTGTCCCCAAGCCTACATGTGTTGGAGCATGGAAACGATGTGAAGGATGCAAATCCTTTATCAAAATTTGGAGATAATGAGTTACGACTCGTTGCAAATAAATCTCAAGATTATATGAGATTTAAGGTCAGTTTCTTAACATTCTTCGATTGTCAATCCAATGATATGATTGTGGAGTGGAAAAAAATCATTTTTATTCATGAAGCCCATGAAATATTGTCAGTTGTAAAATAAAGTGGGAAAATCAACCAATTTTTGATAGTTATCCAAATGATGGTGTAGATGGGCGTCATAAGCCAGTTCATGCTCGTGAGGCACATATGGATGCGGTGAACAGATCCTTCCCTACTTAAAGCCAGCACCGGTGAGGGATTGTTGTTTTCTAAACAGTCACCTAGAGGTGGAGTCATATACTGATGCAGATTGGGCAGTAGTACGTGGAATAGTCTCACTAGCTCGTAGAATAGCAAACAGTGGGTGAGTAGAGTCTGTGTGTTTGTGGGCACCGGTGAGCACACATCAAGAAGTAGCTCCGTCAACACAGCTCTAGGCGCAGTAGAATAGCAAACAGTGGGTGAGTAGAGTCTGTGTGTTTGTGGGCACCGGTGGGCACACATCAAGAAGTAGCTCCGTCAACACAGCTCCAATTTATCATCGGAAAGATGAGAGAACAAAGTTATGACTGTTTCTACAACGTGTCAAAACTGAACATAGCAAATCCTAAACAACAATTTTCTCTCTGCTGTATTCATGTGTGTGTGATGACGCGAACAATACCCATATCACCGATCCCCTCGCAGATTCCCACCACCGATAACAAAGTCGCTCCAATTTTAGAGTTGGCAAATATATGCAATCTACCTGGATCTGCAACTTTTCTTTCTTTGCTTGTACCCTTTGTCTTATATATTTACGACTAATTCAATGTCTAATGCATTAAAACCATAGTCCATATATCAGGCGCATACGTCAGAAGTAACGAGCGAGGAGATGATATCATCTATAGCTGCAAAACTACTGAATCCAATGGGTGCAGGCCAGGATTCCCATGACATACTATTTATATCATACGGCAATATGTCCTTCCTAACGTTTGCCTTTCTTGGTTGCTTTGGAACGTTACAATGCTCATCTGTAGGTAACGATGGACGTGAATGTAATGGTGACCAAGTACCTGGATAGACAATAGAATTTTTGTAGAACCATAAAATTAAAAATATATATATTAATAAAAATAATCTTAAGAAGTAATATTATAGTTGCCCCAGCCGGGAATAAAACCTACGTCCGTACCGTGGCAGGGTACCATATATTCTACCCTAGACCACTGATGCTTGCTTGTTTACCCAAGGGGTTTGAATTAAACCAAGAAAATCTTTGGAAGTTGAAGAGATATTTCAAACACCATTGCAATATTCTTCACTATTTCAAGAAACTTGATATAATACATATATTCTATCGTATAGATTCTATGATTGATCAGGCACGCAGGTAACCATAACATTACAAATTATGCATATATACCAGTAGGGTTGTAAAAAAACTTCAAATTTTATTAATGAACTATAAAATGTCAATTACAACTTCAGAGGTCAGAATACTTCAGTAGCAAAAAATAGAACAATTAAATTTTGCAGTAATCATCGCCTTCAAATTGATTGTTGTAGCATAGGTAAGAACCAAGAGTAGTCTTCTGTCGCGAACCCAGCATTCAAATCATCATATACTAGCTGCATTCCTGAATCTGACATCGAGGTACGTAGTTTCTGTGCATTGTTGATGAGGCTGGAAATGTTCGTATGATATTGTTGCATCTGTAGCTTCGCCATCCATTGTCTCTGGGACTTCGTCATCGTTCATTAAAAGCTCGAAAATTTCTGACATTAGAGCATTTCCCTCAATATTTTCAACATAACTTGAGAGTTCAATTGCGGTCGGATTTGATGCATCAATCGTAGAAGGTTGAGTCCATGTTACTGAGTTCTCATACGATGTTGATGCAAGTTCTCCCTCATTGGTCATGCTAACCAAATAATCATTGCAGCATGCTTGAAGTTGCTGATCATGTTGCTGTAGCGGTATGAATCCCTCATTGAATGCTTGAAGTAGTTGATCTTGTTGCTGTAGCGGTAAGAACCCCTCATCTTGTTCTCCCTCGTTACACGCTTGAAGGTTATCATCATCATGTTGCTGTAGTGGCATGAATCCCTCATCTTGTTCTCCCTCATTGAATCCTTGAAGTTGTTGATCATGCTGCTGTAGTTGTACAAATCCCTCATCTTGTGGCATTGTTGTTGCACCCCAACAGACCTTGGAGGAGTACTCTACTGATGTCATGTGTGGTGATCCAGCCGATAGACAAGGACGTTTGATATTCTTTTTAAATAAATCATCATCTACCTCATTGATCTCATGTGACGATCTTTTCAACGACGTTGGTATTGATAATTCCTTGTTATTAATGATCGAAGCTACCTCTCTTAACCCCAGAAACAACCCAATATTCATTACCATTGTTAGCATCCTTCATTCTATACTCATGCATGATCCAATTCCATTGTTTTGCTATATGATTTTTGTCGAATTTGTTCTCATCAACTATTAATGTCAAAGTTGTCTTATAGCCAATTACCTTTCCATCGAAATCGTGTACAGGCTTACTGTTTTCCATCTTCCATTTTCCATCTTTTGTAACCCTTTCGATATTCTTCCTACCATGCTTCTTCTTAAGTAATGTAAAGTAATATAATTCTTCGTCTTTTGAACACCCTTCAAGTAGCTCCCATGGAGCAACAGCATTACTTCCATATAAATCCTTGTTGACAATAACCTCAGGTAATATTTCTTCTCCTACAAGTTTCTTATACAAATAATATTGAATCAGCACTTGTGGGGAGGGACGAAATTGATAACCTGGTGGTAATCCAACTGGCCGTAGCTGCATGTTCATCATCTTCACGAATCACAATTAACTTTCTTTCTTTCTTCTTCTTCTTCTAAGCTTCTTTCTTCTTCAAGTAGTTCGATCTGCTTCTCTTGTCTTGCTTCCTTTAATTTTCTCTCCAAATAATTGAAAATATACTAAACTAATTTATATATAGAGGTAGTGTGAACGGTGCGAAATTTATTGAAGTGAAGAGGAGTCTAATGGTTTTCTACGATTCAATAAATCTGAAAACTCAATGCCTTTAGTATCACTTCTTTTCTTCTTCTTGAAATTGTTAGAGTTTTAATTGGTTTTTTTCAAGGTTTTTCTAGGGTTTTGATTTTGACAGTACGTTTAGGAAAACTGGATAATGATATCTAACGGTCAAATGGGCAGTTTTTAAACAATACATTTGGGCTTTGATCCAAGTTAAAGATCCAGCCTGCTTGACTTCACTGGACTAGTTTGTTGGACTATAGTTTTCTAAATTGGGCTCTTCACAAAGTCCATTGTCTAAAACACTAGGTACTCACAACTCACAAGAAATTCATCTGTCATAATGTCATATAATTATTGTGATAGTCTACTAGTGCTTTTGTATATTTACCTGGATGGATTGTTGTTTAATATACGTTAAAGTTGAAACAAAGTTGGATATAACCATCTTCATTCGAGTAAATGGATGCAATTGGTAAAATTAGTTTAGTATGAAATTTTGGAGTAAATTGAATAATATATATATATGGAGAGAGGTAGTATTGAATAACACTTGTGGGGAGGGACGAAATCGATAACCCAGTGGTAATCCAACTGGCGGTAGCTGCATGTTCATCATCTTCACAAATCACAATTAACTTTCTTCTTTCTTCTTCCTCTAAGCTTCTTTCTTATTCTGCAGTTCTGCTTGTCTTGTCTTGCTTCCTTTTCTCTGCAAATAATTGAAAATATACGGCAACCAAGGTGGAGTCCTAAAAGGACTCAAAGTTGTATAGCAGCAACTTGTTTGTTTAAGGAAACCAAGTCCTCATGTAATAAGAATTGTTATATAAGTAAGTGGTATTAGAGTAGGAACCTTATAACCATAACACTATATATATATGATGGGTGATTGGTAGCCGAAATAAAAATGTGTGTGTGAGATTCAATTACTGTGTAGTGACGAAAACCGAAACTTTGGTTTTTATATGTTGTTTTTCATCTTCTATGTATTAATAAAAGTTCCTCACTTTGTTCCGTGGACGTAGGCAAACGCCGAACCACGTAATTTTCTTGTGTTATTTTTGTTATTTGCATTGTTTGTTATTCTCAATTGTCGTGTGTGTGTGTTATTTTCTATTCCATTATCAACAGTGTATATGTGATTACGTTTCCGTGTGGCGCAACAAATTGGTATCAAGAGCCGAAGGTTGTTCCTTTGGGTTGTAGAAGGGATTGCAGAACATTGTTTGTAGGGTTTTGTTCGGTTTTAGGAATCTGTCCAGATTCGACACCCTGTGGTAAAACGGCCATAACTTTGTACTCGAATATCGAAACATCAATCCGTTTTTTGGGTTGGAAAGTAGACTCATCCGGATTTTGAACAGTATATGGTAGGTTCTCTGGTTCAAAGTATTCTGTTCTCAGTAACGTTTTGAAGTTGACGGTTCTATTTTTTCCAGATTTGTTGAAAATCCAATCTTGGGTTTTCAAGTTGTTTTTGGTGAAACTCTCTTGGGTTGTGTTTGTTGGTGATTGGTTTAGAAAATTGTGAAGAATATGACGAATTCTGCAGATTCAAGTTCAAATTCTAAGGTGGCTACAGTTGGAAAATTCGACGTCGAAAAATTCAATGGCAAGAACAATTTCGGCATGTGGCAATGCGAAGTTATGGATGTATTAGCTTAAGAAAATTTGGAGGAAGCTTTAGGTGACAAGCCGGATACGATGAAAGAAGAAGATTGGAAGAAATTGAATCGGCAAGCATGTGGGTCTATACGATTGTGTTTGGCAAAGGAACAAAAGTACTTTGTTATGAAGGAAACCTCTACAAAGGAGCTCTGGAAGAAGAAGTTGGAAGATAAGTATATGACAAAAAGTATTCAAAATAAACTCTTCTTGATCAAACAGCTTTTCCGGATGAATTTGAGACCAGGTATTAGTTTGTCTGAACATATTGATGAATTCAACAAATTACTTGCTGATTTATTGATACTCTACGAGAAAGTCCCTGAGAATTATCAGGTTTTGTGTTTACTAAATTCCCTTCCAGAAGAATATAAGCATCTCGTTACTACTTTGTTGTATTTGTTGTTTATTTTATTATGTTCTTCTGTGGTCTAGAGGTGTGATGTCACGTGACAGTAGTGTGACCCTATGGTCCATAGAGGACATATGGTGATCATTATGACTCTGTTGCCCGATTTTGGCTTGGCCAGCTAGGATCAGATTCAGGGGCGTTACAATAACCAAGTTCTCCATAGATCATGCTTCAGGACGTTACACGACTCTGATACCAACTGATGCAGGGAAGTGAATTAAAGAATACCTCATGAAATAAACAACATAGATAAATGAGGTACTTCCTCATAAAGAAAACACACTTCTTTCAATAATTAAAGGGAGGGGTTCTAGGGACTCAGGAAATGTTTGACTCAATCCTATTTAGGGTACATGTACATATTAGATTGGCATGATTTTTGGTAGATATGATCTCCTTACTATAAAGATGTACTACATAAAAAAATCAGCTTGTTTGAATATATTTAGACCCATCAAATGTAATATTAAATTCAACGGTAAAAATGAACGTTACACATTACATTAACTTGAATATGATTTTTCTAGGGTTAGAAAATTCAGATTATGATAATATTTTGGTGAAGATGTCGTACATAATGAGAACATTCATCCTACCAAAAATCATGCCAATCCAACATGTACAAATTTTATGATCTAAGTTTTGAATCTCTCAAAACTCCCTTAGACTACATGCTTAATTTAGCTCCCAAAACCTTAAGGTTTCCTACACCATCATGGCTTTATATAGTGTATTACAAGATAAATTAGGGTTTACCACGTCATGGGCCCAAAATAGGCCCATAGACACTTTACCGGCCAAAGGCAATAAATCTGTCAAAACTACTGTCCAAATGCACTTTTCCTGTCAGAACTTCGGAGTCGTTTTTCTGCCAAAATACGTATTTCCAGACGACTTGCAATATACCATTGGAAAGATGAGAGAACAAAGTTATGACTGTTTCTACAACGTGTCAAAACTGAACATAGCAAACCCTAAACAACAATTTTCTCTGTGCTGTATTCATGTGTGTGTGTGATGACACGAACAATACCCATATCACCGATCCCCTCGCAGATTCCCACCACCGATAACAAAGTCGCTCCAATTTTAGACATGGCAAATATATGCAATCTACCTGGATCTGCAACTTTTCTTTCTTTGCTTGTACCCTTTGTCTTATATATTTACGACTAATTCAATGTCTAATGCATTAAAACCATAGTCCATATATTAGGCGCATACATCAGAAGTAACGAGCGAGGAGATGATATCATCTATAGCTGCAAAACTACTGAATCCAATCGGTGCAGGCCAGGACTCCCATGACATACTATTTATATCATACGGCAATATGTCCTTCCTAACGTTTGCCTTTCTTGGTTGCTCATCTGTAGGTAACGATGGACGTGAATGTAATGGTGACCAAGTACCTGGATAGACAATAGAATTTTTGTAGAACCATAAAATTAAAAATATATATATTAATAAAAATAATCTTAAGAAGTAATATTATAGTTGCCCCAGCCGGGAATAAAACCTGCGTCCGTACCGTGGCAGGGTACCATATATTCTACCCTAGACCACTGATGCTTGCTTGTTTACCCAAGGGGTTTGAATTAAACCAAGAAAATCTTTGGAAGTTGAAGAGATATTTCAAACACCATTGCAATATTCTTCACTATTTCAAGAAACTTGATATCATATATATATTCTATCCTATAGATTCTATGATTGATCAGGCACGCAGGTAACTATAACATTACAAATTATATATATATACCAGTAGGGTTGTAAAAAAACTTCAAATTTTAATAATGAACTATAAAATATCAATTACAACTTCAGAGGTCAGAATACTTCAGTAGCAAAAAATAGAACAATTAAATTTTACAGTAACAATCGCCTTCAAATTGATTGTTGTAGCATAGGTGAGAACCAAGAGTAGTCTTCTGTCGCGAACCCAGCATTCAAATCATCATATACTAGCTGCATTCCTGAATCTCCTGTGCATTGTTGATGAGACTGGAAATGTTTGTATGATGTTGTTGCATCTGTAGCTACGCCTTCCATTGTCTCTGGGAGTTCGTCATCGTTCATTAAAAGCTAAAAAATTTCTGACATTAGAGCATTTCCCTCAATACTTTCAACATAACTTGGGAGTTCAATGGCAGTCGGATTTGATGTATCAATTGTAGAAGGTTGAGTCCATGTTACTGAGTTCTCATACGATGTTGATGCAAGTTCTCCCTCATTGGTCATGCTAACCAAATAATCATTGCCGCATGCTTGAAGTTGATGATCATGTTGCTGTAGCGGTATGAATCCCTCATTGAATGCTTGAAGTAGTTGATCTTGTTGCTGTAGCGGTAAGAACCCCTCATCTTGTTCTCCCTCGTTACACGCTTGAAGTTTATCATCATGATGTTGCTGTAATGCCATGAATCCCTCATCTTGTTCTCCCTCTTTGAATCCTTGAAGTTGTTGATCATGCTGCTGTAGTTGTACAAATCCCTCATCTTGTGGCATTGTTGTTGCACCCCAACAGACCTTGGAGGAGTACTCTACTGATGTCATGTGTGGTGATCCAGCCGATAGACAAGGACGTTTGATATTCTTTTTAAATAAATCATCATCTACCTCATTGATCTCATGTGACGATCTTTTCAACGATGTTGGTATTGATAATTCCTTGTTATTAATGATCGAAGCTACCTCTCTTAACCCCAGAAACAACCCAATATTCATTACCATTGTTAGCATCCTTCATTCTATACTCATGCATGATCCAATTCCATTGTTTTGCTATATGATTTTTGTCGAACTTGTTCTCATCAACTATTAATGTCAAAGTTGTCTTATAGCCAATTACCTTTCCATCGAAATCGTGTACAGGCTTACTGTTTTCCATCTTCCATTTTCCATCTTTTGTAACCCTTTCGATATTCTTCCTACCATGCTTCTTCTTAAGTAATGTAAAGTAATATAATTCTTCGTCTTTTGAACACCCTTCAAGTAGCTCCCATGGAGCAACAGCATTACTTCCATATAAATCCTTGTTGACAATAACCTCAGGTAATATTTCTTCTCCTACAAGTTTCTTATACAAATAATATTGAATCAGCACTTGTGTGGAGGGACGAAATTGATAACCTGGTGGTAATCCAACTGGCCGTAGCTGCATGTTCATCATCTTCACGAATCACAATTAACTTTCTTTCTTCTTCTTCTTCTAAGCTTCTTTCTTCTTCAAGTAGTTCGATCTGCTTCTCTTGTCTTGCTTCCTTTAATTTTCTCTCCAAATAATTGAAAATATACTAAACTAATTTATATATAGAGGTAGTGTGAACGGTGCGAAATTTATTGAAGTGAAGAGGAGTTCTAATGGTTTTCTACGATTCAATAACAAACAAACAAACAAAATCTTAAAACTCTGTATATACCCATTACCGAGTTCTTCTAGTCGGAATGCCAAACACCGACTTCACACTCATTTCATCCGACTTCGTATCTAATCACACTTCACTCATCTCCATTCAAATCTTAATCCCACTAACTCGGTATACTAAACACCGACTTTGCACCTATTTCATCCGACTTCATATAAAACCACATTTTATCCACTTCTGTTCAAATCCTAATCTCATAAAATATCCGAGCACATCCGACTTGGGGTTACCTCACTCTGAACACCGAGTTCGATGCATTCAAACTCCAAATCTTATTTCAGTTATGGATCTTTCTCACTGAATCTCCAAATATCCGCCCACTTTATGATTCGAACGTTGAGTCATTAAATACGATCCACACCCTAACCCACCTATAAAAGGAACTACGTTTGGCTTGATTCTGGATCGACCCCTTCCAGATACGTAGGCAGCTATCACTGCTCAGATAGTTCAGCCACTTCGATTTCCTCAAACTTCCCTTTTTCCGATCATTTTCCCCAACTTTCCGATCTCAAAATTACACTACATTTACATTGGCGCCGACTGACTGTGAACGAACATAACCTGACGGAGACCATGGCCGGAGTCACATAAGAACAGTTCGAAACAATCCAAAAACAACTCAGTGATCAACAGGAACAGATAAACAAGTTACTTTCAGAAAATGCTCAACTCAAAAGCACCACCATTCCACCGGCAAACGGTCACACCACCGATGAAATCAACACCAACAACCCCATTATCCCCACTTCCAGCAACACCACCGCTCCCACCATGGCTGAAATGCAGGAAACGCACAATCGTCTCCTGCAACTCTCAGCCAAATTAGACAAGAACCACCAGGAGTCCTTTAAAGCCAATACCGCCCAAAAAGTAGCAAACACCACTCTGGAGAGGTACAAAACAGAGCCCTTGCACGATGACCTTCTGCACCAGGAACGACCCCCACACTTCATTCCCCCCAAATTCACAACCTATGATGGAAGTGGTGACCCCATGGACCATGTCCTACAGTTCAAAACCAGCATGGCACTGTGGCCCAAGTACAAGGACATCTTCTGCAAGCTCTTTTCTGCCTCACTCCGAGGTAGTGCTATCGACTGGTACCACCGACTTCCAGAACGCTCAATCACGTCGTATGACCAGCTCGAAGCACTCTTCGTCACCCAATATATCCACAACAAGCGGCGAAAAATTGAGGTAACTGCACTATTCCGACTTAAGCAAAGTGACACCGAAACAACCAAAAAATTCATGGCTCGCTTTAAGAGGGAATGCCTCAAGGCAGATAGCCCAGACGATAACGCATACCTATTAGCTTTCATCTCGGCGGTTCACCCCGAAACCGCCTTGGGAAAAAATATCATCTTAGACGCACCACAGACACTGGAAGACCTATATGTCCGTGCTGATAAGTACATTAAACTTGAAGAGGCACTGGCAAAAACGAAAGAACATGTCTCTGCCGTACAGATGGTCAAGTCCAAGCCTAGCGAGCCGAAAACAACAAAGAGTACCTACCGAGGAAAGCAATCTAACAGCTCGGTGAAACACAGGTTTCCTAACCCGTTCAAATATTCATATACGCAGCTATATGAATTAATCAAAGAAGAAGACTACTTCAAGCCAATAATTCACGAGCTTGAACCTATTGAGGAAAACCCATACTGCAAGTTGCATAATTGCCGACATCATGCAACAGAAGATTGTCGGTATCTCCGAACTTATTGCCACCAGCTCAAAATGGATGGACACGCACTTGAATGATTTCTTGGCAGAAGAGTCAGACGACCTCCGCCAAAAAATTAATGACAAACGCAAGAGAACGGACAACGCCTTAAAGGCAAAAGGAACAATAAACATGATCATGGATACACGTCCACCTGAATGGACATCCAGAGCTAAGCGACAGAAGGTGAATCATATTCATCACATATTTCAGCTCACTCATCAGGCAATAATAGCCAAGCAAGTGCAAGGAAAGAATGCACTCATCTTTTCGGACTACGATTTGAAGAAGGTGTGTTTGCCACACAATGATGCACTCGTCGTCCATATCCGACTTGGTGGATGGACCACTAAGAGAGTGCTGATAGACCCAGGAAGCTATTGTGACGTCCTATTTAACAAAGATTTCACTCAGATGCTTATGCCCGATTCAGTCTTACAGACTCCCAACGTCACTCTCTTCGCTTTCAACTCGACAGAGACAACGGCAAAAGGCCAGCTCACGCTCCCTGTCGCTATGGGGGAAAATGAGGACGAGGTCATGGTTGAATGCCTCTTTTATGTCCTCGATGTCCCCACGCAATTCAATGCTATCCTAGGTCGGAAATGGATTCACAAAATGAGAGCTGTTCCATCTACTTACCACCAGGTTATCAAATTCCCCGGACCTAATGGTATAATGGAACTTCGGGGTGACCAAATCGAGGCGCATGGCTGCCACGCCATTCCTGAGGTCATACCCCTCCCCAACAAGGAAATAAAGAAGGTGGCAGTCGTTAGCTCTGAAAAGCTCACTGTCAACCAAATCTCTGAAGCCACTGACGGCAAGGCCAGTGCTGAACCGACTTCTGAAGCCACTGACGGCAAGGCCAGTACTGAGCCGACTTCTGAAGCCACTGATGGCAAGGCCATTACTGAGCCGACTTCTGAAGCCACTGACGGCAAGGCCAATACTGAGCCGACTTCTGAAGCCTCTGACGGCAAGGCCAATACTGAGCCGACTACCGATGCCCCTGACGGCAAGGCCATTTCTGAGCCACTCACTGATGCCCCTGAAGGCAAGATTGTTACCGACTCCCCAACCATCGAGAAGGGTGAGCCGGTCAACATAGGCACTGAAGCCGAACCTAGAGTTGTATATGTAGGAGCTAATTTAGATCCTATTGTAAAAGAGCAACTCGTTGCAACTTTGAAAATGAATAAGAATATTTTTGCTTGGTCGTATACCGACATGCCTGGAATAGATGTTAATATTGCATGCCACAAACTTCATGTCGACCCAACAAAAAAAACCAGTAAAACAAAAGGCACGGAAATTGGCACCACACTTAGCTAAGGAGGTCAATACCGAGGTCCAGAAACTAATCGATGCTAAATTCATAAGGGAAGTCAAATATCCTGACTGGCTCGCAAACATAGTAGCCGTCATGAAACCAAACGGCAAAATTCGAGTATGCATAGACTTCACTGATCTAAATAAGGCATGTCCAAAGGATAGCTTTCCATTACCACGGATAGACCAACTTGTGGATGCCACTGCTGGCCACGAGCTCCTCTCGATGATGGACGGTTATTCAGGGTATAACCAAATCAAACTCGCAGAAGAAGATCAGGAAAAAACAGCCTTCATTACGGAAAGAGGAACTTACAGCTATACTGTCATGCCCTTCGGCCTACGCAATGCCGGGGCTACATACCAACGCCTCACAACACGGATGTTCGAAGACATGTTAGGCGACACAATGGAGGTATATGTTGATGACATGATAGTTAAAAGCAAACTCAAGTCATCCCACATATCCGACCTTGAGAAGACCTTCAAAAGGCTCCATGACTTCAACATGAAGCTCAACCCAGCAAAATGCCTATTCGGAGTCGCATCAGGCAAATTTTTGGGTTATCTCATTACGCAACGAGGAATAGAGGCTAACCCCGATAAAATCAGGGCAATATTGGACATGCCGAGTCCTTTGACGAAGAAGCAAGTCCAAAAGTTAAATGGAATGGTAGCCGCACTAAACAGATTCATTGCTCGTGCATCCGACAAGCAGAGACCATTGTTACAGCTACTCAAGAAAGGTTCCAAATACGAGTGGACGGCAGAATGCCAACAGGCATTCGACGAACTAAAGCTTTACTTGGCAACTCCACTAGTTATAATAGTACCCCAGCCGGAGGACGTACTCGGGTTATACCTCGGCAGCTCCGACCATGCAATCAGCGCTGTCCTCTTCAGAGATGAACAAGGTAACAAACGACCTATTTACTTCATTAGTAAAACTCTACTACAATCCGAACTCAGGTATTCTAGCCTCGAGAAGGTAGGATTGGCTCTATTATTCGCCTCTAGGAAATTGAAACCATATTTTCAGTCGCATAAAATTAGAGTTGTAACTGATGCCCCATTGAGGCAAGTATTGGAAAATAAAAACAAATCGAGTCGGATGGCTAAGTGGGCCCAGGAGCTGGGGGACCACGAACTCATTTTCACGCATCGGAATAGTAAAAAAGGCCAGGTTGTAGCCGACCTACTTGTTGACTACCCAATTGAGGATATCACCTGGATACCCGAGTCAGAACCACGTGACGATCCCCAACAAGGAGAACCCATGTGGAAGTTATATGTAGACGGATCCAAAAATAATAACGGAATCGGGATAGGTATGACACTCATATCCCCTGAGAATGTAATAATCGAGAAGTCAATACGGTTGAACTTCACCTCTTCGAATAATGATGCAGAGTACGAAGCCCTCGCAACGGGCTTGCGCATAGCAAGGGACATAAACTTGCAAAAAATCATGATTTATAGTGATTCTCAATTAGTGGTAAGTCAACTACTTGGGGATTATGAAACAAGAGAGGAAACACTCAAGTTATATCTTCAACACACGAAGTGCTTGCTAAGCAACTTTGAGAAATGGGAAATCCAACATATTCCCCGGGATGAAAACCGCCACGCAGATAGTCTTGCCTACCTGGCATCCCAAGTCGACATGGAAACAACCAGGGAAATACAAATTGAAATAAGGAACACTCCAGCATACGAAGATAAAATCCACCATGTCAATACAATCTCAGACTTCATTGACATATCTGACCAAGAGATCCAAGATTCTTGGATGGGTCCAATAACGAACTATATCAACGGAGTCTATCCAGACGATGAGTCGGAAATCAGAAAGCTGGAATGAAAAACTAAGAGCTACTTAATCTTAGATGGACGGTTATACAGGAAGTCAGTCCGAGGTCCTTACCTCAGATGCTTACCACCTAGACAAGCTCAGATGATCCTAGCAGAAATTCACCAAGGAGAGTGTGGAAACCAAGCCGGGGCTCGTTCCCTAGCACAGAAAGCAAGAAATCAGGGATACTTCTGGCCTTACATGCAGGCCAACTCGGAGATCTTTGTGCAACATTGTGACAAATGTCAACGCTTCTCACCCCTAAAAAACCAACCCCCCAGAGATCTCAAGACAATATCTAGCCCATGGCCATTTGCCATGTGGGGGCTCGATATAGTGGGGTCGCTCTCGAAGGACGGGAACAAAAAGCGATATCTCTTAGTTGCCACCAATTACTTTACTAAATGGGTAGAGGCAATTCCACTTCGGAAAATTAGACAACAAGAAGTCAAGAATTTCATCTGGAAATACATAATCACCCGATTTGGCCTACCACACACATTGGTCACTGATAACGGCCAACAATTTTGTGGGAACACGATTAAGGAGTTTTACTCGGATTGGCGAATCAACCACGCGCTATCTACACCACGATACGCACAAAGTAATGGCCAAGCTGAAGCCACTAACAAGACAATAATGAATACACTCAAGAAAAAGTTAGAAGCGGAAAAAGATAGGTGGATAGAGGAGTTAGATAGAGTCCTATGGGCCTATAGAACGACTCCACGCACCTCAACAGGCGTTTCACCGTTCGCACTATGCTATGGTACTGAAGCCGTTATACCCACCGAGTTGACCTACTTAACAACAAGGTCGGAGTTGGTAGAATCAGCTGAAAACGAGAATCTCCTAGCACATGAGGTAGACATGTTGGAAGAAAGTCGAGACAAGGCTATCATACAAACAGCTCGTTACCAACAAATATTAAGGAGAAGCTACAATCAAAGAGTAAGGCCAAGGACTTTCCAACAAGGAGACTTGGTCTTAAGACAAACTTTTCAGAACACCAAAGTTGCGGGTGATGGAAAATTCAATCCCAATTGGGAAGGGCCCTACATTATTCAATCCGACTTGGGTAATGGAGCGTACAGATTAATTGATAATGAAGGAAACCGAGTCGATAGACCATGGAATGGAAAATATCTTAAGGCGTACATTCTATAGAATATGCACTTCAAGTTCAAGCTAAGACATCAATTCTATACTCAGAATATTTCAGGCATGCAAAAGAATATCTCTATAGAGAAAACAGCTTGTTTCAAAACAGGAGATATATTTAAACCATTCATATTCGAATTACCGACATCAGTCAAGGTTATACCACTTTAAGTTTCATACAATGAAATACTTGTTTCAGAAATGAATAAAGAAAACAAAAGCCTCACACCTCTCAAACAAATAAAAAACATATATATAAAAACTAGGCCGTAGCCTCATGATCCATGGCCTCAGCTTCTTGACCCTCCCGCGCACCGACCTCTTCAACTTGCGCAACAGCCTCGACCTCTTCATCATCACCCTCGAGTTCACTGGCCAGATTGGCAACTCTCTCCCTCTCCACTTGCTGATCGGCATCGAATTGGGCTTGGGCCTCAGCATTAATCTGAGCATTATCGGCTAAGGGATCAAAGTCGGGAATGACTTCCTTAAGCTTCAACTCCCGACAAATCCCACGCCGCTGCCAATAGTAAGCCATCTTCTGCCAAGCAGTAATGCTTTCAACCGAGCGGGCGTTGTCAGCCTCATACCTTTCATTGGTCGCCTTCAACTCGGTATCAAGTTCTACATTTTTCTTGTTGACCTCCAACACTTCGTCGTTGAGGGCCCTCACCTTTTTCTCCTCTTTGTCTAGCTGACCGCGCAACTTCTTCAACTCGGCACGCTCGGCAACAAGAGCCTCCTTAGCCTTCCTGGCCTCCCTCTCCTTCTCATTAGCTCTCTCGAGCAGAGCCATCCACTTACAGTGAATGATGTTCATCTGAAACGAGATACCAACCGAGGTCATACAACAGAAATATCAAGGAAGGAATAGTAAAAAACAAACAGAATCTACCTTGTACATAGACGAGCTCAGATCCTTTAGGTCGTCCATGATTGAACGCCCGTAAACCCGAGCTCCATCGGCATCTAGAGCCATGTGTTCCATCAGGGTGATACACATGTCTTCGTTTTCCCAGCCAGCATCACTGGCTTTCACATAGGTGTCCTTGTAAGGGAAGATAGGAGCAAAATGGCCATCAGCAGGGCGAGTCGGAGGATCCTCATCCTCATGCTGGACCGACTTGCCTTTCTGCTGCTTCTCTCGCTGGATACGAGCTCGCTGAGCCTCCCTCTCTTTTCCGGCTCTCTCAGCGTCGTTCAAGATGGTTACGCCAGGAGCAGCCACGGTCACTCCCGCCGACTTGGCAGTTTTCCTCTTCTTCGAGGACTCCAGCTCAATATCCCCCCTACCGAACTGGCTAGGTGGTGGACCAGGAATAGGCTTTGGGGCCATCGGTATAGCAGCTCGGATCTCAATAGGTGGATCTCTGGGTCGAGGAACAGCAATTGTGGCAACGGCCACAGCAGTAGGTAAATCCTTTTTCTTTCTGACTCTCTTTACCTTTGAGGACGACGGCTCGGTACGTGCAACGCCGGAAGCTTTTTTCGGACGAGGATCCTTAAACAGATGCGCAAGATGAGGCAGGATTTCACGCTTGCGTTCCCAAGACTCTTCCACAAACTCGAGAATGTTACCCGGAAGGAGACGCCCGTCAATCTTTTGATTGTAATCTCGGGTATAATCTACATCACCTAACAAAATCGAGTTAGAAGATAGCCAAGTAAGCAAATCAAGGGTAATTATAATAAATCATTCAACCGAGCTTACTACCTATCCTAGGTATGCGCAAGTGCCTGAGGTATGCACTAGGTTTGAAGAAGGAGCCCCTAATCCTATAACAAGCCGACTTCTTCCAATTATCATTGGAACTCGGTGCATTGTAGAGATCATGAGGACCATTTTCGGGTCTCCTGTTCAACGAAAATGAGAAGTCGCCCGCCCGACCCTCAACACAAGTGAAATAGGCCACAACATCGGCCTTGCAGATATCATAATCAAGCTTATTCAACTCCTCGAATATCAGCATAACTCTCCAGAAACTACTATTCATCATAATGGGAGCCTTGTAATAATGATTCAATACATCGCAAACAAACTTGGAGAAGGGAAGTCGCATCCCAGCTCGTAGTTGACCCTCACAAATCAATGTCGAGGTGTCATCCCCAGCAAGGTCGAAGAGCCTACTATCTACCCTATACATCTCCAGATCTCGGATCCTAATGTCGTACGCCGCTCTCACCTTCGGGAAGGCTTTCCGAGCTCTCTCGATATCTATCTCATGCCGGCTAAGTATCTCTTCCTCATCTACACCTCGGCTAGTACTTGTCTCACCCTCACCACTATTTTTGCTAACTCGCTCACTACCACTACTCATCTTCACCAAATGAAATGAAGAACAGATGCAGAGCAACAATGGCGGAAAGCAGAAAACAAAATAGCAAATCAAAGGAAAAGCAACAAACAGGAACGAAAACGCAAATGCAAACACCAAAAATAAGTTCAAGCAACGAACTTCGGCAACTTGAACGGAAAAACAACAACAACTTTCAAAGCAAATCAGACATGAACTATAAGGAAAAAGACAGAAAACGGAGAAGAGAAGAAAAATAAGATTACCTTCGAAAACACTTAGCAGCAGCTTTAAAACCAGTGCGAAAACCCTTGGTTTTTTCCAGCAGTTACAAGCAAGGTGTTTTATAAAAACGTGTGCACGATCTCAGCCGCACATCTCCTCGAACATTAACGGTTAGATGTTAATCTCTAAATCTAACCGTCCAACCATTCAGTCTCCCACCAAATCACGTTCGATCTTTCAAATTCAAAACAGTAAATACCCTCCACGTGTACAGACAACACACGTATCTCAAGGAACAATCATGCCCTAAGCCTCGAAAATCTAAGCTAGCAATCAAAGCAGCACACAACGGAATCTTTGCCTCTTGGCGCTCCATGGAACATATCTTAACAACCGACTTAATTTTCATTTGCCCTAAAGTCAGTTACCTGCCTTCAGCCCAAATGAAAAGGGGCTATGTATATACCCATTACCGAGTTCTTCTACTCAGAATGCCAAACACCGACTTCACACTCATTTCATCCGACTTCGTATCTAATCACACTTCACTCATCTCCATTCAAATCTTGATCCCACTAACTCGGTATACTAAACACCGACTTTGCACCTATTTCATTCGACTTCATATAAAACCACATTTCATCCACTTCTGTTCAAATCCTAATCTCATAAAATATCCGAGCACATCCGACTTGGGGCTACCTCACTCTGAACACCGAGTTCGATACATTCAAAGTTTCAAACTCCAAATCTTATTTCAGTTACAGATCTTTCTCACTGAATCCCCAAATATCCGCCCATTTTATGATTCGAACGTTGAGTCATTAAATACGATCCACACCCTAACCCACCTATAAAAGGAACTACGTTTGGCTTGATTCTGGATCGACCCCTTCCAGATACGTAGGCAGCTATCACTGCTCAGATAGTTCAGCCACTTCGATTTCCTCAAACTTCCCCTTTTCCGATCATCTTCCCCAACTTTCCGATCTCAAAATTACACTACATTTACAAACTCAATGCCTTTAGTATCACTTCTTTTCTTCTTCTTGAAATTGTTAGAGTTTTAATTGGTTTTTTTCAAGGTTTTTCTAGGGTATTGATTTTGACAGCTTAGGAAAACTGGATAATGATATCTAACGGTCAAATGGGCAATTTATAAACAATACATTTGGGCTTTGATCCAAGTTAAAGATCCAGCCTGCTTGACTTCACTGGACTAGTTTGTTGGACTATAGTTTTCTAAATTGGGCTCTTTACAAAGTCCATTGTCTAAAACACTAGGTACTCACAACTCACAAGAAATTCATCCGTCATAATGTCATATAATTATTGTGATAGTCTACTAGTGCTTTTGTATATTTACCTGGATGGATTGTTGTTTAATATACGTTAAAGTTGAAATAAAGTTGGATATAACCATCTTCATTCGAGTAAATGGATGCAATTGGTAAAATTAGTTTAGTATGAAATTTTGGAGTAAATTGAATTATATATATAGAGAGAGAGGTAGTGTGAACGGTGTGAGGTGTGAGCTTTTGCATGTAGAATCATGTTTGAACATGAAATACTGAAAATTATCTACAACACTACACTCTCATTAAATATTATAGCCCTGATTAATCAACATGGTCTAAGACCATCAACATGTATCTCGACGAGTTTTGGACGTGTAAGATGAAGGGCTATTTTCTTATTTACCTTGTATGTATCTATCTTAACAATTTTCTTTACTAGAGAGATATTAAAAGATTGTTTGAGTAAATAAAAAACTTAATTTTGTGTATTTAATTAAAAAGTTTAATTAAGTAATTTATTTATGAATGGGATGTTGTACAATTGTATTTAACATTCTGATTATTTTCTCTGCTGTATGCATGTATGTGTGTGTGCTGAGGCCAACAATACCCATATCAACGATCCCCTTGCAGATTCCCACCACCAATAATTCCAATTTTAGAGAAGGGGAAAAGGAACAAAATTGCCCCATGGCTTACATCTACTTCAATCTGTAATAGATCCCAGCTGGACTTTCAATGACAGGGACAAAATCCGGTCTATGCCGCGACCAAATTGAGCACCCAGCCAGGACCCAAAGTTGCACCCTTCTTTGATGCAGCATCTGCCCCAAAATTAGCTTCCCTATAGGAATGAGACAGCTTCCACTGTGTGAGCTTTGCAGTAGCACTTTTCCATCTAGCCTGGTGTGCCATGGAATAGTACCTTTCATGAAAGATGAGACCACTGCTTTAGAATCACTCTCAAACCATAGCTTCTGCCATCCATGCTCCCCTGCAAGGCCGCAACTTCAGCTGCTGTAACAAGTGCTTGACATTCAGCTTCATAGTTAGTCATAACCCCCAGCCCTTTTGCCATAACTCCCAACACCTTCAGAGTAGAGTTCCTGCAAAAAGGCCTAATCCACTGCGCCCAGGCTACAACCATCAATTTTAATCTTTATTTCATCCTCATCTGGAGGGATCCAAGAGACCTCGATTATCAACTGAGTTGGTATTGGTCTGTATTTGACATTCAGAGTGTGCAAAAATTGCAAGTCCCTACAATCATTGTGCATTGACCCTTCAGCTAAGAGACCATCAATACTTATATTCTTTAATGTCTCCATATCTGCACCAACATCGAAATCACTGCAGCATTCCAGAGTTGATGAACCAGTCTATTCCTCTTCTTAGTGGCTCTAATCATACTATGAGAACAATTGTTATCCTTCTTCTCTTTACTTGATCATCAGAGGCCACCGCTTTCTGAATTTTTTTCCAGCCTATATGATGACGAAAAGAAGGGTGATTTGGGCTTTAATTTTGGTCCATAAATATATTTATTTATTTTATTTGTTTAGTTTAGGGTTTTGGGTAAATTGGTAATTTTATTATGAATATAGGGTTTTGGGTGAATTGGTAATTTTATTAGGAGTCTAGGGTTTTTGAAAAACTATATAAGTGATTTTATTGCAGTAGAGAGGCAGTTTTTTGAGTTGTAATTAATTATTGAAAGAAGTGTGTCTTCTTTATGAGGGAGTACCTCATTTATCTCTGTTGTTTAATTCATTACTTATTTTTTAATTCGTTTCCATTCCTTGCATCAATTGGTATCAGAACCGTGTAACGTCCTGAAGCATGACCTGTGGAGAATTAGGTTATGGTGGTGTTATTCGCGAAAATCCAAACGGTAGCATAATGCGAAAGAAAGTGGTTGAATTAACACGACGGGTAGAAGCACTCACCCAACAAGTTGTTATGCAACAACAGCAAGAGCGTCGTCGTTCCCCAAGCCTACATGTGTTGGAGGATGGAAACGATATGAAAGATGCAAATCCTTTTTCAAAATTTGGAGATAATGAGTTTACGACTTGTTGCAAATAAATCTCAAGACTCTATGAGATTTAAGGTCAGTTTCTCAACATTCTTCGATTGTCATTAGTAGTGCAAGGTTTGTGTCTCTCAGTTTCCTGAGCCCCAGCCCCCCCTTCCTCCTTTGGCTTGCATACCTTGTCCCACTTTAGAGTTATTGATTCTTCCATTTGGGTACCTAGACCAGACAAAATTTCTGATAAAGGCTTCTCCTTCCCGAATGCACGTCCTAGTCCATCTGTATATTCCCATGTTATATATGGGAATGCTGCTGAGAATAGATTGTGCAATGACAACTTTGCCTTGAAAAGACAGTAATCTAGCTACTTGCCCAAGCACTTGCTCTTTTCCTGATTTTATCAACCAAGCTTTGAGCCCAACACCTCTTCACACGCCTTTCAAAAAGGGGAACACCAAGTACTTCTCTGGTAGTGATCCCTCCTTAATTGTAAAAAGCTCCTCAATCTTTCTCTTCTTTATATTCAGCATTGCTCCCAAGAGAAGCTTGCTCTTCAATGGATTGCATATTTGTCATGTTGTTTACTGATAGTCCATTAAAAGTCCCTTCAAGAGTTTAAGACCTCTAATGTTACCTGGTATAGGTTGCTAGTAGGCAAATACTATTGAGTGCGGAATTAAACAATAGCAGTAAATAAGATGAACAAAACACAAGATCTCGAAGAAAACTATCTTCTTTACTGAATATTATGAAGATGAAAAGAATATCTGCCTCACAATACTCTCTAGACAAACTAAACCCTAGTTGTCTTAATATTTCTAAATGCACTAAACCTTAGTGGTTTATCTAAACATGCTAAAATAAGATATGTTTGGTGTATGGTTTGGTTTATGCCAAAACATCAATCTCAAAGAACTAACTAGTAGTTTTTTTTTCTAAACATGCAAGCTAAGCACTAGCTTGTTTTCGATCGTCTTTTAAAAAAGGTAAGGACTACATGTTTCTCTCCATGTATTTTGGTTTATGCCAAAACATATATTTATAGGCCAAGGATTTCTCTTTTCCTGAAATTCTATCCTTTTATGGAACAAGGAAACATATTTAAAGTTTTTTTTCCTTGTCCTACAAGGAAAAGAACTGCTAAATTCCCAAGTAGGATACACCTGTATCATTACCATTTGCAAAAACAACAATATCATCAGCAAATAAAATATGAGAAGGACCTGGTGTATTGCCTGCATAAGCCATATGTTTAACTTTTCCTCTCAGGTAGAGTTGATTCAGACTTCTTCTTAGTACATCTTTTGCCAAGTTTAAGACAATAGGTGTGAGAGAGCCTCCTTGTCTGAGACCTCTTGCCACCTTAAAGAATCCGCATGGACCTTCATTAATCATCACAAAGACCATAGAACTGCTCAGAATAGTAGATATCCATTCACACTACATATCACTAAAGCCCATTCTATGCAGCACTTCAAGGAGGAAATCCCAGTTTAAAGAATCAAAAGTTTGGGCAACATCCAGTTTCAGTGCTACATTGCCACCCCTCGCTTGTGCTTGAGCTCATTCATCATCTCAGAGGCAATCGCAATTCCTGTGTTGTCTGATCTTCCCTGAATGAAAGCCAACTGCTCACTGCTAATGTAATTGTCGACTACGTTCTTTAGCTTGAGAGACATTATCTTGGTAATTATCTTAAAAAGGAAATTACTAAGACAAATTGGCCTATAATGATTTACAAATTTTATATTTTGTTCTTTCAGAGATAAATGAGGTACTCCCTCATAAAGAAGAAACACTTCTTTCAATAATTAATTAAAACTCAAAAACTGTCTCTCTACTACAATAAAATCAATTACTAATTCACCCAAAACCCTAATAAAATTACTAATTTACCCAAAACCCTAAACTAAACAAATAAAATAAACAAATATATTTATGGACCAAAATTAAAGCCCAAATCACTCTTCTTTTCGTCATCACTTCCGAATACGGAAGGGAGAAATTGGGGTAGTAGAGACGTACAGGTTGCCCCTCGATCAACTTGATTATTGGCTACTGCAAGGTGTCAAGTTGTACAGGTTGGAGTTGCTCCTTGCATCTTGCTACTTCCTATGAGGATTTTGCTACTTCATATGGGCGTAGACCTGTAGGTTCTGATTCAATCATCAACTCACTGAATTTGAATTCACTTGGAATTGTATTATGGTACCATATTTCTTACATATTCAGGAAACCACTTTCCTTGGAATTTGAATTACCTTGAACCAAACATACCCATAATGTAATTCAAAATTCAAGGTTTAGGTAAGAAAGTTGAAACTTGAAGAATTATTTGTTGTCTATATATATTGTCAAGTTCTTGGAAATACTAGTTTGATTCTTCTAATACGAACTTGTTATATTATGTGATTGTATTAAACATATATCTAATGTTTGGCGTCAGTGTCTTCTGCAGGGACACTTCCAATCCAGCATCACCCATCGCTCCTGTTTTCATCTCCTCGCTCGTTACTTCTGACTACATGTGCCTGATATATGGTTTTAATGCAATAGGCATTGAATTAGCGGTAAATATATAAGACAAGGGTACAAGCAAAGAAAGAAAAGTTGCAGATCCAGGTCGATTGCATTTGCCATCTCTAAAATTGGAGTTATTCGTGGTGGGAATCTACGAGAAAATAATCAAAATGTGTAAAACCTATTTTATGTTAAAAACCAACTTTTATCGGGAAACAAATATTAGAGACTAACAAACAATTTTACAAAAGCCCATTCATGCATAAATTAATTAATTAATTAATTAAAAAAACATGAACATGGTTTTGGTTCAGGAACGTACGTAGGTAGTTAGGGCGTACGTACGTCCTGCATCACAGACAACTTCCAGATAGTAGAACGTACGTACAGACGTTCGTATGCACGTACGTTCAGAAGTAGTTCGTTCAGGAACGTACGTACGTAGTTAGGGCGTACGTACGTCCTGCATCACAGACTACTCCCAGATGGTAGGACGTACGTACGGACGTTCGTATGCACGTACGTCCTCATTGCTTTCTGCCATATGGGCCCATGTTCAAGCCCATTTCGTGTTCTATTGTAAGGCTATGTTATAAAGCCAATTAGAAGAGAGAAAAAACCCTAAGCGAGAAGAGAGAGAGATTGTGAGAAGCCATTAGAGAGTTTGAGAACTTTTGTGAGGAAAAAGACTTCGGTTTCTTCGTGGGGGCTTGTACAATTGTCTCTATAAGAAAAGCATCATCCTTTCTCCCCATGGACGTATAGGCATATTGCCGAACCACGTATATCTTGTGTCTTGTATGGTTGCCTGTTTGATTTTGTCATTTTATTTTATTTCATACACTAGTTCAATCATCGTTAGTTGTGTATCAAGTTTCCACTGCGCACAACAAGTGGTATCAGAGTTTCGGTTAGATCTTGAGCGTCTTGAAGGTGTTTGAAGAAATTCCGCAGTGAGTTTCTTAATTGTGTTTCCAGTCCAAGGTTCTATCTTTTGTTCGTGGGTTGCATAAAAGGTGGTTGTTGAAATTCCGGTGTGAATTTCAGATTTGTTTACCTTCGGTTGGTGATTGTTTAGTGCATGAAAGTTGGTGGAAAAATGGCAGAAGAATCGAATTTGAAGGATTCGAAGGGGGAAACCAAGACAATGGTTTTCCATCAAGCAAAGATTGATGGAGAGAAGTTTACCGGCACCAATAACTTTGGTATGTGGAGGTGTGAGGTAATGGATGCTCTATGTCAACAAGACCTAGAAGATGTTCTGAAGGATAAGCCAGAAGGTATGAAGAGAAGGATTATTGGAAGAAGATGAACAAACGAGCTTGTGGAATCATAAGATCGTGTTTGGCTCAAGACATTAAATACCTTGTGATGAATGATACTTTTGTAAAGGAGATTTGGCAAAAATTGGAGGAGAAGTACTTGACAAAGACTATCCACAATAAAAACTATCTACTTCGAAAGTTTTATCGAATAGATATGAGAAAAGGTATTTCAATGGCGGAGCATCTCAATGATTTTACCAAGGTAATTGCTGACTTGGTAAATCTAGGAGCATATGTAAGTGATGAAAGCAAGGCAATGTGTCTCCTAAATTCGTTACCTGACGAATATGAACACTTGGCTATCACACTTACATATGGGAAAGACAAGTTGGTGTATAGTGAGATTTCTGCAGCATTGTTAAATCATGCGTGTATGAAGAAGGACAAAGAAGAGTCCAAAAGCTCAACACCAGAGGTCTTAGTGGCAAGGGGAAGCTATGATAGTAGGGGTGAGTCTCGTTCAAAGCCGAAGAGGAGGTTTCTAGCAAAAGATGAATGTTCTTTTTGTCATGAGAAAGGGCATTGGAAGAAAGATTGTCTTCAAGCCAAGGCAAGAGACAAGAAGAATAACTCTGAGGTAAATATTGCACATAATATTAGAGATGATGGTTATGATTACTCTTTATTTGTTTCATCCATTGATTGTTCCACTAGAGTGGATATTAGATTCGGCTGGTACTTATCATGTGTGTCCCATAAGGGAATGGTTTTCTGGCTTTAAAAGGCTAGATAATGGTGCAGTAGTGATGGGGAATGATCAACCTTGTCATGTATTGGGGATAGGTACTATTCGATTGAAGATGTTTGATGGAAAGATAAGAGAGCTGAGGAATGTAAGATATGTTCCTGATTTGAAAAAGAACCTTATTTCACTTGGTACTTTAGAAGCCAAAGGTTACAAGGTAGTAGCTCAAAATGGTGTTCTAAAGGTTATGGTTGGTGCAATGGTATTACTAACGGGTACTCGACGAAGTAACTTGTACTTCTTGCAGGGTAGTACAGTTACATGTGATGTGGCCATGTCAGAGGCTACAACGAAGTTTGCTAGAGAGACTACCAAATTGTGGCATATGCGGTTGACGCATAAATGTGAAAAAACTTTGCAGACAATGACGGAGCAAAGGTTTTTTATGGGTGCTATCGCCTGCAAGTTAGAGTTCGGTGAGCATTGTGATCTGGGCAAGCAGACAAGAGCAAAGTTTGGCACAACTATCCATTGTATGAGTGGAGTTCTTGATTATGTTCACATGAATGTCTGGAGACCTACCAAGTACACAGCTTGGAGAGGTAAGTCTTATTTTGTGTCTTTAGTTGATGAGTTTTCTAGGCGTGTGTGGGTGTACATCATGAAGCATAAGGATGAAGTCCTACAAATATTGAAGTGGAAGAAGCTAGTTGAGGCCCGAATTGACACAAAGATCATGGTATTGTGCTTAGATAATAGCAAAGGGTACAAAGATGATCCGGTCTTGCAAGTATGTCAGACTGAGGGTATTGAGCGTCACTTCACTGTGAGAAAGACACTGCAACAGAATAGGGTGGTAGAACACATGTTGTCTATGGCTGGATTAGGCAAAGTGTTTCAGGTTGAGACATGTCATTTTATTAACAGGTTGCCTTTGATTGTGATAAGTGGTGAAACTCTTATGGAGGTTTCTATGTTGAAGCCTGAGAGTTCTCAGCAGGTGGAGAACAAGACCAAAGAGGTTTTGCAGTGGGTGGAGATTTGCATATCTCCATATGTTCCAGTGGGTTCTGTATCTAATGTGGAAACTCTTGTAAGGGTTTTGGGTGTTTCAAATTCTGATGACATGACAGATGATGAGAGGATTGGAGATGCAGAAAAGGGTGATCCTATTGATGAGGGTCCAATTGCAACTAGATTACCTAAGTAGGAAGAAGAATCTCCAGGTAAAGATGTGCACTTGAAGGTAAACGTTTGCATCCTTATGGTCTTGGTAGTGCGATCTGATTTTGTATTAGCTCTGTTTGATGTGAAAACGGTTGTTTTACATGGTGAGCTAGATGAGGAGATCTATTTGTCTCAGCCTAGTGGTTTTGGAGTTGCAGAGTATGATGAGTTGGTGTGTTTCAAACCATATATTTCACGAGTAGTGGGCATTGTAGGTACATACATGCATGATCCTGGTGTGATACATTGGGAAGTTGTGAAATGGATGTTCTACTACATTCAAGGTAGTGTGGAGGTTGGTTTGTTAGTTCAACATGGAAGGACTTTGAGTCTGCGGTGTGTTGGTTATGTGGATGTTGAGTATGATTGTCACTTAGATAGACGTTGGTCTACTCCTGGATATGTGTTTACATTGGCAGTGAGATCTATCAGCAGGTTGTCTATATTACATTCTATGGTTGCTTTGTCTCTGAGAGAAGTTTGGAATATTGCGCAACGGAAACTTGATACACAACTAACGATGATTGAACTGGTGTATGAAATAAAATAAAACGACAAAATCAAACAACCAACCATACAAGACACATGATATACGTGGTTCGGCAATATGCCTACGTCCACGGGGAGAAAGGATGATGTTTTTCTTATAGAGACAATTATACAAGCCCTCACGAAGAAACCGAAGTCTTCTTCCTCACAAAAGTTCTCAAACTCTCTAATGGCTTCTCACAATCTCTCTCTCATCTCGCTTAGGGTTTTTTTTCTCTTCTAATTGGCTTTATAACATAGCCTTACAATAGAACACGAAATGGGCTTGAACATGGGCCCATATGACAGAAAGCAATGAGGACGTACGTATGCGACGTACGTGCATACGAACGTACGTACGTATGTCCTACCGTCTGGGAGTAGTCTGTGATGCAGGACGTACGTACGCCCTAACTACGTACGTACGTTCCTGAACCAAAAACTTTCCTCCCCTCTCTGCATCCAAAAAAAACCCAACAGGTGGGAAGAATATCAAAAGGGTTACAAAAGATGGAAAATGGAAGATGGACAACAATAAGCCGGTACAAGATTTTGATGGAAAGGTAATTGGCTATAAGACAACTTTGACATTAATAGTTGATGAGAACAAGTTCGACAAAACTCATGTAGCAAAACAATGGAATTGTACCATGCATGAATATAGCATGAAGGATGCTAACAATGGTAATGAATATTGGGTTGTTTATGGGCTTAAGAGAGGTAGCTGCATTAATAACAAGGAAGTATCAATACCAACGTCGTTGAAAAGATCGTCACATGAGATCAATGAGGTAGATGATGATTTATTTAACAAGAATATCAAACGTCCTTGTGTATCGGCTGGATCACCACACATGACAGCATTATTGCAGCCAGCATCTACAAAGACATCAGTAAAGATTATCAATATTGTTGATGATTATGTGATGAAGGATGTTGAGTACTCCTCAAAGGTGTGTTGGGGTGCAACAACAATGCCACAAGATGAGGGATTTGTACAACTACAGCAGCATGATCAACAACTTCAAGGATTCAATCATTCAATGAGGGAGAACAAGATGAGGGATTAATGCCATTACAGCAACATGATGATGATAAACTTCAAGTGTGGAACGATGGAGAACAAGATGAGGGGTTCTTACCGCTACAGCAACACGATCAACAACTTCAAGTATTCAATGAGGGATTCATACCGCTACAGCAACACGATCAACAACTTCAAGCATGCAATGATAGAGAACTTGCATCAACATCGTATGATGAGGACTCAGTGTCATGGACTCAACCTTGTACTGTTAACACATCAATAACATCAAATCCGACCGCTCTTTATGAACTCTCAAATTATGTTGAAGATCCACAGTAACAACTAGATGATACTGAGGAAGCAGATCTACTGTCAGAAATTTTCCAGATTTTATCAAACGTAGAACTCCCAGAGACATGTGATTAAAGGAAGGAGAAGCTACATGCATGCAGCAACATCGTACGAAGATATCCACCCTCAGCAATGTGCAGACATGAAAACTACTGAACCTACCTCATGGTAGAGTGTTGGGCTCGCGACAGAAGACTACTTTTGGTTCTCACCTCTGCCACAACAATCAATTTGAAGAGGACAACGACTACTGCAAAACTTTATTGTTCTTTTCCTGTTTTTTACTACCATTTTAATGTTGTGGTGCTATTTGAACTCTGAAGTTGTAATTGACATATTAAATTATATATTAATAAAAGTTAATGTTTTTTTACCACCTCATTAGTACGTGTAATTTGTGATACTATATTGTGTGCCAGATCAATCATAGACAATTTATAACATGTAAATTTGTTTGTTGGGGAAACATTCCGAGTGTCAAACAGAACCACTTACCGTGACACATTGTGAAAGTGTAGTGCTAAGGATCGAATATCTAAGTATGAATCAATTCATTGATGACTACATTACAAATAAGTGATAAACGCGCACTTACAAGCTCGATCAGGCTTATTTAATTAAATTTATTTACATATGTAATACTTACAATTTCAACAATGTAAACTGACTAAAGATTTGCTCTCACCAATCAGCAATGCTTTAATTAAATCATCCATCGCTCCAGTTTTCATCCCCTCCTTCATTACTTCTGACCTGTGCCTGCAATATGGTTTTATTGCATTAGCCATAGAATTAGCAGTAAATAAGACAAGGGCATGAGCAAAGAAAGAAAAGTTGCAGAACCTGCTGGATTGCATTTGCCTTCTCTAAAATTGCAGCGATTTTGTTGTTGGTGGTGGGACTCTGCGAGAGGATCGGTGTTGTGGGTAGTGTGCGCCGCAGGCTGAAAGACTTGAATTTCAAATAGAAAGAATAAGCACTAACACATGAATACAGAAGAGAAAAATACAAAATATGTATTGAACTTTATTTATGTTATAGACTAACAAGCAATTTTGTTAAAAGTGAGCAAGGCGCAGGATGGCAATAAATCCCCCACTGCTGTTTAAACGCCTCATTAGAGGACTAAAGACAATGTTCCATTAGGTGCCGCAGACTTTCTTGGTCAGGGCACCTAAGGCACTGCCAACTGGCACCCTTAGTCAGGGTTTAACTTGTGACCTTTAGATTGAAACCTAAACACATACTGAGAAATTACACAGAGATTATATCTTGTCATTATTATAAAAGTATTACTAATTTACTAGCATAAACATGGTGAGCTCAGACACCTAAACATTCTGCACTGTTGGAAATTCAGACCAAAACCTTTGTGTTGTACAATTATTCATGTGAATATTTTCTTTTTAAGTATAGAGAAGATCGTATCTGGACGAGCAGAGAAAGGAAGAGAAAGTGATAATGAAAAATAAAAAACATAGCACATTAGTTAATTAGAAGATCATTCATGTTAATTTGGATTTGGGAGAAGTAAAAAACTGCCACAAAGGAAGACCACTACTAACCTTGTTTCTGATTTGATTCAATAAATCTTCCCTTTCATCAGCATTTTTACTGTTTTCAGCATTGCTTCCATATAACTTGTGATGCTTCTGCTGAAAACATAAATGCACCCATATTATATAAAATTACCTATTTAATCAATTATTATGCAAAATTAAAATTTGCCAAAGATCACCTTGCTTTCTACGAAACAATCACTTATATCTTTCATATGTGGAAGCATTTGTGGATCTGGCTTGCCCGGCTGAGGAGTAGCTTCAAGAACTACCAGATCATTTGGACAACTGGAAGCTTTAGAAGTCAGAACTTGTTCATTGTCTGCGACACTAGAAGGGGGTTTTGTAACCCACCATTCAACTGGAGGCAGCGGAGGAGGAGGTGGCACTGACTCATTAAAACAATACAACTTTGAATCTTGGGTATCCTTTGCACCAGAATCGCACTCTTGTTGATTAACTAATGAACTGACTGCATCAAAACTTGGGAGATCAAACAATGGATCATAACTATATTTTTTTACACCATCGGCAGGTTCTGGACTGTTTTTATGAATGTTGTCATTAGGAAGTCCCTTCAGTTCAAAATCGCTAGATATGGATTCTACTGAGGAGACTTTACGCAAAGCATCATATATTTCATGATTTTCACTATCAGGAGTGTCATCAGATTCCCACTGTCCAGAACTTGATTCAGAGCGTGGACTCATAAGGTCTTCAGATAAATCTGTAGATGATCTACAAAAAGTGTCGCTTTCTGATTCAGAATCCAAATCCTGCAGCAGGATAGTAGGCTCTGGAAGCAATTGAAATGAAGGAAAGATGATGTCTTTAATGCTTTCATAGAAACGATAGCCACCAGGAAATTTTAGCCTCAGTTTAGACTTCCCGAGGCCATCCATCGGATGGAAGGAGATTTTCATATGTTCTAATGGCGGTGATGGTGGAAACGAATGTACGGGAGACCCATTTTGGGGCTGATTTTTGAAGTTTTGCTCCGGTATATGATGAGCATCTTTTTCTTTCCCTATCTGATTGATGCCGTGCGGAATTTCATTGCCAAGTGACCCAGGAATTTCATCATAGACAGCTGATTCTTTCCTTTGAAACCCATTTCCATGGAATCTTTGCCCGAGGCCAAATATACTCGAGGAACTATCCAACTTATTTTGGCTAGATTGATGTGGTGGCCCTTTTTCACCAGTAACCTCTAGCACCTCAATTTGAGATGTCATTACCCCTGTGCCTTTCGAACCGCCCCCTTGAGCATCGCTGAGACTATGACTTTGACACAAATACTTAGAATTTTCAAGTCCAGCATCTGAGACAGTAGATATACAAGACAGAGAGTCGTCTTCAAGTATATCATCACCTTTCTTATCATGGTATGAGGCACAGGATTCAGATTTATTCACAGTTTGGTCCATAATTGTTTTTCTTCTAGCTAACTGGTCAGATGAAAGATCTATTTGGTTGGGTATACCCTGTGACTTATCTCTTCGTACTTGGGACTGTGGGATCTTCTCTCTCTGTTCAGAAGTCTTAACCGATGACTCCAGTTTCCGTGCTAACCCATTAAACTCTGGCAAGGCAGTGTTAAGTGAAAGATCATCCGTAGTGGAAGCCATAGAGATACGAGGTTCAACATTCGACATACTGTGATCTGGCGGTTTCGATGGCTGAAGTCCTAATAGGCCTCCATTTGTCCAAACATAAACAGAAGGTACTTCGGAAACTTCTTGAAGAGATCCTTGAGAGTCATGGAAAGTGCTTATAATCTTATCATAGAGTGGAGGCTGTAAGTTAGGAACATTGGAGTCAGAAGCGGAGGTAACACTAAGAGAAGATTCAACAGAATCTACATTGAGAACAGCGGTATCTTCAGACACATCAACGTTGAGAGGAATCTCTGGATTAGAAGGTATAGTGCTGATTTCAGGTGGTTGAGCATAAGATAAGTCCCCTGTAGAGACTAAGTTCGAATAGATGGAGGATATTTGTTTGTTTGAGGAACTGTATAGCACAGTACCAAACTCGGGATTAGACAGTTCTGATTTCTGAAGAACCCTGTGTGTCTCAACCGTATATATTCCTTCATCTTTTATTGTGGCTAAGGATTTCTGAATTTCTCGTTTGGTTTGACATTCAGAATCTGTCTCAACTTCTGATTCCAAGGTGTTAAGCGCATCAGTGTATTTGTCGGGCTCACTTCCAGCATCCTCAAATTCGTTCACTTCAGAAAATGATTCTGGTATATCTGCACTAATGCACTTGATCTCCTCCACTTCGATATTACTATGCGTAGAAGCTCTACTTTCCTCCTCAGCTAGGTCAGAGGATCCTCGCATAAACTCTGAAGCTATACCCTCATCCTCAACAATGTTATCGAACTGCTGATTCGTAGGCTCCACTATTTCTGTCTTTTCATCCCAAGTAACAGAAGAATTCATATCTTGCAATGATCCACAAGCCAAATCATCACATGCAGCTGTCTTTTGTTCATTAGAAATAATAGAACCAGTTGCACCATAATCCTGCATGTCTACTGAAGTTGTGGGCAACCTGTTGTGCTTTTTATCTTCTTGTTGGATGGAAGAACTTCCATCATAAGAACACTCGAAATAGCCTGACCTCGATCGTGAATCAAAGGACATAGATCGATCTCCGTGTTCAGATCTCAATCTCATATGAATTGTAGAAATCGTTTCACCAGTGGAACTTTGCCCATAACTATTAGGAGATCCAAATTGCATTCTGTTAAACAAGATGTCAATATGTCATGAATTCATATGTCAATATGCCATGCAGACATGTACAAAACTCTAATTCTTTCAGAAGAATCTTCGGTACTATTTATGGAGAACGATAAGATGAACACATAATACCTGCCACTGCGCTGGGATGTTAACACTGCGTGTGAAAGTTCACCATTTTTCCACCGAGATGACTTCTTCTGTTCATTTGGGCATGGTACCACAGGAAGAAGATTTAGAAGCCAAAAATCAAACTCAAGTAAGACAACAGAAATATCATAGAATTTTAAAACCATGTTAACTTCCCAAGACAGAAATAAATCTCTTTTTTCACTCCTCAAATTGAAATTAGCATCCATATCTCTCTAAGAAAAAGAAAAATAGTATATCAAGATCTTACCTTGCTTTTACGGGCCCTCTTTTCTCTTTGACTTTTTTCAGCACTCATCGGTTCAGATCGCGCAATTGCTTTTCTAAAAAATGAAGGATCTGAATATCTCTTTAAACAAGCTCCAGCCCCACCAGTATCAAACCTGGGAAGAAAATTTATGGTATTCAATATCTAGTACTAGGATGCACTTACAGATATATCCAATTCCAAAGAAATCATCAACAAATCATACTTGTCAAGTAAGTGTAAACGGGGTGGATCGTGACATTCTTCATAGGAGTCTGTAATGAAACTTGGCAAGTCACTATGAATGAAGTGCTTCTGTTTCACACGAATCTTTGGATGCCACTCGCAGCCTGCACAACAATCCGTTTTTAATCAGGCTTAACTTGGTGGACATCATTATGTGCTCAGAAAAAAGTTAATACGAGAGGTTGTGTTAAGGAAGGCAAAAAGGCAGCTAAAGAGAGATAAAAGACAAATAAACTCTCACAGATGACAGATTCAATCCAACGACACCTAAGACCACACTGAGAACTTCTTATAGCAATAACTCCACTTTCCACAGAACATAGATCAATATAATATACAGCAAAAGAGTTTCCCTCTGAAAAATCGACGTCACTGCTAAGATCAATCTTACACAATTTTTATTTTCAGATGGATAACATGTTTTCCTTGATATCATTGTTCCATCAAGAAGAATTTCAGAGTGGATTAACCGGAAACAACCAAGGACCACAAGCCTAGTATAGCACTATCTTACGCATTCAACAGTTATTTGGGCCTTCTGCCCTATACATGTAGACACAATGCTATGATACAAAATGCAGTAATGTACACAGCACTAGTGTGAAGGGTCAAGATACAGCGAGAGCAAAAGAAATTCTGACATATGGTGGCGACTGATTGCCAGACGTGGCGGGGAAAGAGGATGTGTTGTACTAATTAAGATGATAAACTCAATGTGCCATAACTTCTTATAAACCTGTTGCTACTCGGTTTTCAATAATTTTACACTTTTAAAATGTTCTGAAAGAGAAGAGACCTTTCCCATGAGATCATTTCTAAATACTAAATTCTAGAAAATAATAATTATCTACCTGCAGAACTGAAACAATTTCATGGCCATGGCTTGATCTTGAAAATGTTAAGAGATAAATGAGGGAATTTTAGGATTTAAAAGAACAACACTGTAATTATAAAGAGAAAGAAGGAATTCAAATAGACCAGGGTGGTTAGAATTTCTCTCCTATCAATTTGAAGCTTGATTAAAATTGGAAACTAGCTGCTCACAAAGTAGAAGATATTCTATGAATAAAGAGATCCTTCTAATAGATGCCTTCTTTTGATTTGGATACCACAACTTCCCTCACAAGAAATATATCGAGAAAACGCAAACGGAAGTATGATACCAAACTACGGACGTAAATTGGTTATATTCTATTTTATTGTTTGGATTACAGAAACTCTAATAACTTGCAGGAAAACTAAAGTATATAAACGTGAAAGAAGAGGTATACCAGCTGTGTATGCAAAATGAATGTGACTCGATTGGGCCTGAACAGCTTTCTCAAGTTGCGGAAGTGCTGCCTCGATGTGTTGCACACGAACCAACATTTTTCGGCTTCTTGAAGCGGTTGTCACCACTTGCTCTTGTAAACCATGAAAAACATCTGCTGCAAACCTGTAATGTAAGTCACTATGTGTCATACGAGTGACAGCCAGCATAGCACACACGTGAACTTACCCAGATGGCCACGCCCTACCCCAGAACAGAACAAAAAACATAAAACACTTGTACTTGCATAGACAATATTAAAACAAAAGTAGGATGTACTTCAATGAATGATACCATACAACCAAAAAAATTGTTGTATTTTATATTTTTTTAGTTTCATAAAGGATCATTTTTACTGAGTATCGGGAAACACAATTAGAGGATATAAAAGAAAAGAAATGATAGAAGAAACTACAGACAGTTGCTAAAGATGGAGTGAACAAGGATTCTACCCTACTGACTTAGCACCCTCTTATACCTGTGTACATGATACACATGGAAAGCTCTCAATGAGACCTTGTAAATGATTGTAATGACATATATCTTATTGCTAAAACGAAGTATATTCTTTGTGATAAATGGCATAAAGGGTTCAGAGGCACAACAAGGTGTGGTAAAGCCAATTCGTCGAATCCATGCACACATCGGTTTGCATTCTAACATGTGTCCAAATTTGTTTGCGTGACTGAGATTAATGGGACTGTCATAAATATCAGCAACCAGTACATATGTAAGATTGGTAATACATAACTTTAAAGAAAATTGCCATTTCTAAAATGCAGGGTTTTGAAAGGTAAATAAATAGAACATAATTACATAAACAGACGAAAATGAAAAAAAAAAAAAGAAGATACAATTTTTCTTCTCAGTAAGTGGTCCCTTTGGCTATGAAACCATATGAAATGAAGTTGAAGAATTGTATAAAAATGCTGGGCCTTGTCTTAAGAAAGGGAACAAAAATTCAAAACTATAGTCTAAGCTATTTAGCAACATATAGGTCAGCCTCTTTCAATATTAGCGAAAATGGTAATCACTCCCAAAACATTCTGGTCCAATAATGTTATAATGTCATTTAACTAAATGCCAAAAGTTTTCACATAGGTCATTTCTTATCCGAAACAAATTGTTATCTCTCTTCTACTTTTTCCTAAACGAAACGAAATTTCTTTTCAAATGTGCCCAACATTACAAGAGTTTTACCTAACTTAACATTTACTGATAATACCCTTCATATGCATTATCATTTGTCAACTTACCCTAAATTCATCATCCCAAAACATTCTGGTCCAATAATGTCATTTAACTAAATGCCAAAAGTTTTCACATGGGTCATTTCCTATCCGAAACAAGTTGTTTTCTCTCTTCTACTTTTTCCTAAACCAAACAAAATTTCTTTTCAAATGTGCCCAACATTACAAGAAATTTACCTAACTTTATATTTACTGATAATAAGTTAATAACCCTTCATATGTATTATCATTTGTCAACTTACCCTAAATTCACCATCCATATTTACAACTAAATAATATCCAATTTTTCAAAATTCTCTCTCCAATTCTTCAAAACTAAAGTATCTTTTCGCAACTAAACAAGTCCTAAACCTTTGACAAAGTCAACAAAATCCCAAATTAAGTTGACAAAAGTCAACTCATATCTCCATTAATAGTAAACTAAGCATTACTCAAGAACAAAAATAATTCAAATTAAGCTCAAAATTAGGTTAAATTTCATATTTAAAAAAAACCCAAAAACTTACTCAGCTAAATCTCCTAACTGACGCAAAATTCCAACAAGGCCAGCAACAACAACTCCATCAAGAACAGCTTTTGGTTCTTCAATATTAACTTCTTTAAATAACTCTGTTGCTCCTAATCCATACTCATTTCGAATTTCAAAACGTACCAACGGCATCTTTTCTTCTTCTCTTTAAAACCCAAGAAGCTTCTTGAAGCTAAGGTACTAAGCTTTCATGGCAGAAAACACAGAGAGAGAGAGAAGAGAGAGAGTGAACTGCTTTGCTTTGTTCTACTTCTTTGCAAGTGAAGTGTGATTTTTGTGAATTTACTGAATTGTCCTTTTCTGTGAATTAAATGACATTTATCTCCTGACAAGATTTGGAGATATTTGAGATGAAATTACTTAATTAACCTTGGATGTTGACTGTGGATAGTGATGGATGTGAATAGTCACATGGGATTTTGATATTAGTGAGAGTGAGTCAATTTTAGTTGACTTTAGTCAAATTGGTCAAATGTAGAAATGATTTTGGTTAATAACACATGTTTTTTGTCCAACTATTTCTTTAATTTTGAGAAAAGAATTAGGCTAATTATGCAAATTGCAATGAAATGTGGCTGATCTACTAGTACCATAGTTTAAAATATCGGGGATATCCGCAGATATTTAAAAAATCGGATATACAAAACTTTACGAATATCCACGAATATTCGGCTTCTAAATTGATTTCTAATGTTAAAATCTTGACAAATCCGCTTTTTTAGGATTTAAAATTTTACTCGAAATCGACTTTTTGATCTATGTATAGGTTTAAATTATCTATATAATGCCGCATTAATTACATCAAGGTCACTTACTAAAAGTATGTTGAAAGGGAACATATTTATCATTACCTTCAAATTTTTAATACCACCAGTGTTTCTACACAATATTATTATTGAATAATCTACAATATCATCATGATATTAAATATTAATTTTAAGAAAAAAAATATATATAGAATTTATCAATTATCACAACTATGCTTTTGGATAAAAGCTAGGAATAACTATTTGTTCTAAAATAAATTATAACAAAGTAAAGCTATGTTAAATACTAGTACCTAATACACTTTGTGGTGTTTGTAAAGTATACACCAGTGCTACATATATGAGTTGTTTCTTTGCATTTATTTGAAACCAGCACCATGTATGTCCATAGTCCATACTACATCATGCCAAAGTTTCATTGCTACCTAATTTTGATATTATTTGCATGCAAGTGACCACACACTTATATGTGATATTATTTGCATGCAAGTGACCACACACTTATATGGGGTCAATTTAACCATTTATGGTTGAACCACCAACACTAATAAGAGCATATGGAAATATGGAATATCATGAATGCCAATCAAGTTTGGTGAGTTCTTTGTAATTATTTTCATTTAATTGAATTCATGATGAACAATATAAATTGTCACAAACAAATACAATGTATTCAAAAGTCAAAACAAATGTTGGTCACTTGGTCATGATGAGCAATGGTCCAAATTCCCAATTACAAGACCTTTACAGCAATGTCCACACAAGTAAGTTGGCTTGGTCGTCCATCTAAACTTGGGCTGGATTGGGCATTGTGAGACCGTTATTCCCTCAAAAATGGCTATAGACCTATATTACCATTTGATCTAGGGATGTAAATGGTGTGGGTCAAACCCGATTCCGAACTATATCCATATCCATTTTATTGGGTTTGGGTGTTTAAAATGGATCCGAATACAAAAATGGGTCGGATCTGGTAATAAAATATTGGACCCGAATCGGATACGGGTCGAATATGGATTTACACTATTTGGGTCGGATCCTCCTACATCCATAAAAACTTAGGGTATCAATGTAAATAAAATTCTAAAACTTTATTTTAGTTGTAAAACGTGGATAACCTTTAACATAAACCTAAACAGATTTGATGAATAGATCTAAGAACAAATTTGATTTGAAAAACAAAAAAGAAGAAAGAAAGGAAAAAGGAAGAAGGCAAGATTATTAAAAAAAAAAAAAGGAAGAAGACAAGACAATTATTAAAGTTAAATTCTATATCTCATCTTTCATTTTTCTTCACTTTTTTTTTATCATTCGGATGTTTTTAAAGTCAATTATCTGAAGTGAAAGTACATATGGTTGTAGTTTTTGTAGATAAGTTAAGAAGAATGAAGTTTTTGGAATTGCTATTATCTAGATCTGATGACTTTGTTAATTCTTTGATGACTACAATTCGGGTCAATCGGGTCGGATTTGGATTATCCATATTGTAAACGGTTCGGATATGGTTAGGTAAAATGGATCCGAGTCGGGTATGGATTCGGATCCAGGTTCAGGTAAAAGAAAATGGATATCTAGATATGGATATATAGTGATTCGAGACCCAAACCCGCACCATTTACATCCCTAATTTGATCCATGAAGTTATGATCTTTCTTTCTCCCTTACGATGTTTGCATGCATGTCTTATCCAACCAAGGGCCTATGTATCTGAGTCTGAATCTGACTGGAAAAAAAAATCAATAAAGATCATATGGAAAATAGGGCTAATAGAGCCATAACTGACTGCATAGGATTACTAATTTAAGCCCACTAGGGTTCATTGCACCTATACATAGGTATATTTTAGTAAATAAATCAAACTTTAATGATATCTGTCATTTCATTATTGGCTCCCCATGGCCACATATAAAATGGGGTCACGGTCTAAAGTAAAGATATGTTAAATACCTCCAATGGTCTCTTAAATTTGTAAGTTTAAGAGAAAAACCATCAAAAATCATCTCCAATTGTATCTTAAATTTGATAAAATCTTAACATGTTCATTAAACTTTCTCTTAAATTTGAGAGTTTCTCAAAGTGTAGTTTTACTAAAAACGCGAAATTATTATTTTCGCGCGAAACCGATACTTGTGCGCGAAATTAATACCTGTCCGCGAAACTGATAATTGTGCGCAAAAGTATTAATTGTGCGTCAACGGTGTATATATTCCAACCATTTTTTCTGGTTAGCTCCCATACTTCACAATATTTGTCACATTTCCTCCATTTTATTTTGCGTTTTCTTCTTGTTCTCAACTATGTCTCACTGTCAATCTATGCATGATATAGATGACTTGGTTCAACAAACTCAAACATGAACTCAAAGCTAAAGCCAAAAAGGAAAAGAGAAAAAAAATTGAGGTGATAATTGGAGCGTATTTGAAGATTTGGCATTATGTAAAGCTTGGTTGGCAATTGGGGAGGATGGATCTGTTGGGACCGACCAAAGCATCGTAGTGTTTTGGAATAGAGTTGATGCAGATTTTGTACAAGATTTTGAAAATGCAACGGATCGTAATGGGAAAAAACTCCAAACTCCTTTTGGAATACTTCTACCGATGCTAAACAAGTGGGGTGTTATTCTTACTCAACTCGAAAGTAATAGGCCAAGTGGAATGACTAATCAAAATGTGGTAAGTATTTTGTTTATTTTATTTATTGAAATATTTACAAATTAGATTAATTATTTTATTTGCATATTAGAATAATTATTTTATTTTTATTTGTAGTATGATGAAGCATGCAGTAATTTCTTAAAAATATTTATGAAGGACTGGAAATGGAATACTTGTTATATTCTTCTTAAGGATACTACCAAGTTTAAGAAGCTGACAACAAAAAATATTTGACTCCAAAAGTATCTTGACACAAAAAGCGTTCAAATGATGGAGAACCCAAGGGACCTGACTCAACCTCCATTCCTTCTGTGAACGCTGATGTTGTCGTAGAGAGACCAGTAGGGAAGAAAGAGTTGAAAGATAGAAGAAGAAAAGAAAAATAAGGTGCCAAAAGTAAGCTAACAAATTCCTATGAAGCAATTAACAAACTGGCTTCTCAATTGGAAATAAGAGCTACTAAAAGGGATGATATTGAGTTCAAAAAGTTGGAACATAAACGTGAGATTGAGTTGCGAAAACTACAAATCAAGCATGATTTTCTTCAACGTGCAGATGATATAAAAATACTTTCAACTTCGCTTGACACAATCCCTGCAGAATTTCGTGAGGTGTATAAGGCACGACAAAAAGCAGTAGCAACAAAGTGGAAAGCTCAAGACCAGGGTCAAGGAAGCTATGGATGCCACCAGGAAGCTATGGGATGCCACCAAGAAGCTATGGGGTGCTGCCACCAGGAAGCTATGGGGTGCCTCAACCAAGCTATTGGATGCCTCAACCAAACTATATATGTGATTCCACAACCACAACCCTATGTAGTTCCACATCCAAGCTATGGGAGGCCTACTACTACTCCAAGAAGTGCAGCTGGTTCAAATGTTGGTGATGTTGATGACAGACACAGCTCTAGTGATGAAGAGTAGAAAAGTAATTTTATATTATTGTATTTCAATAATTATTCTTAAGTAATGCATTAGTATTTGAATATTTTTATTTTTTAGCAATGTACAAACTATTTTAAACACAGAATTTTTAAATATTTTTTACTTATTGAAAACAAACAAACCAATTACATTTAGAGATCATCTAAGCCAAGTACTGAATCTAAATCAATACTTAAATCATTTGAATCAACTTGTGAATCACTTCTTAATGTAGAGATGAAATCTTTGAGAATATACCAGCAATCTCTCCAGTCAAACCAAAATCCATTATTATTTTTAAAAATAGTCAAGGCTTCTAAAATATGATCATCTTATGTCTTGAGAACTTTGTAACGTTCAAGATAAACCATTATATCCTGAAAATGGATGATATTAGTTTTGATTATATCAAACCATGCACGAATTGCTTTCATAGATCGTTTACTCAAATGAACTTTCAATTCAACCCACTTTTGATGAAGTCGTGTCCAGGATAATGTTTCTGTTTCACCTGTTTCTCTTGGTGTTTGCTTCCAAGTATGACAAATATATTCATCTTCAATGGAGACCAAAGATCACTTCTCTTTCTTGTGGACATTGAAAAGATACATAAAAAACTAGAGATTTTTGGACATACCCCCCCATTTGAAAGTCGAAATTTGAGATACCCCCCATTTGAAAAAAAAAATTGAGATACCCCCCAATTCAAGATGTGGTGTTATCTTAGCCGTCCATCATAATCCATCATAAAACTCACCTAAGGCTGTAAAGCTCTTCTGTCTTGAATTGGGGTGTATCTCAAAAAAAAATTCAAATGGGGGGGATCTCAAATTTCAAATTTCGACTTTCAAATGGGGGGTATGTCCAAAAATCTCAAAAAACTAAAATGACAAACTATTTATAAGAAGTTCACGCGATTTGTGTAATGTTGCGCGAGTTTTGCAATTTCGCGCAAGTTGTGTAATTTCACACGGGTTTTGTAATGTCGCTTGAGTTTTGTAACGTCGCGCAATCGAGTTTAGATTAACTTAATTTATAATACATTAACTTAATAAAAAGTGCATCAACTGAATGAAAGATACATTAACTTACTAATCAAAACTACAACTTTAGTAAAAACATTAATAAAATACATTAACTTATTAATAAAAAGTGCATCAACTGAATGCAATGTACATTAACTTAAACAAAACTACAACTTAGTAAAAGCATTAATAAAATACTAATCATCTCCATCTTCGTCTGTAAGATCTCCCCTTCTATTCTACATGTGTTGGATGATATCATTCTTCAAATTACAATGAGTGTTTGAAGATTGCAACAAATCCATTCGAGTGTTGAGACCATCATAGCTACTAAATTACCTCCTATGTGAACATCATGATCAGTAAGCTCATAATCAGGAATGTATTAACGAATGTTATCTTCGTGCTCATCATCTATAATCATGTTGTGTAACACAATGCAAGCTCTCGATCATAATATTTCCCATTGTCTCCTCCTTCCAAAATAAACAAGTCTTGCAAGAATATGCCATCGAGCCTTTAAAACTTCAAATGCTCGTTCTACGTCCTTCCGTGTTGATTCTTGTTTTGTGATAAAATATTTCTCTTTGACCCCATTATGAACCTTTTTAGATTTGATAAAACAAGCCCAAGTTGGATATATCCCATCATCCAAATAATAACCTATATAGTAAGAATTACCATTTACCTCAAAGTTTACGTTCGGAATGTGTCCATTGATGTAATCGTTGAATATAGGTGAACGATCCAACACATTGAGGTCGTTGTGGGACCCTGGCATACCAAAGAAAGAATGCCATATCCAAAGGTCTCTTGTTGCTATAGCCTCTAAAACAAATGTGGGCTCTTTGTGATGACCAACATGAGCTCCACACCAATTAGATGGACAGTTCTTCCATACCTAATGAGTGCAGTCTATACTACCAAGACACCCAAGAAATCCACACGCAGTTGATTCTTCAAGAATTCGCTCAAGATCAACTTTAGTAGGGGGACGCAAGTACTCATCTCCAAAAACATTAAGCACAGTTTCACAAAAACTCTGTAAAACATGAAGAGTTGTCGTCTCTCCTAACTTGCAATAATCATCTTGAGAATCTGCAGAGGTACCTAAGCTTAACATGCGAAGTGCAGCTGTCACCCTTAATTTTGGATGTATACCAGGCTTTCCGGATGCATCAATCATGTGATCCCATCTACGATTACGCTTACGAAGACCTTCTAAAATCCGTAGAAACAATCTTCCACTCATTCAGAATCTATGACGAAAATCGTCATCGTCATGGATACAATTTGGGGCAAAGTATTCCCGTTCCAATTGTTCCAAACCAAGCTCTTTGAGTCGTCATGTATATTCTACCAAACTGAGAACCTCCATGTGGACCTTTGTAATCCAAACAATGGAGGTTGTGATGCACATTCTCAATATGAACTCGAAAAGATGGTATCACTGCAGTAGTTAATTCATCTACTTCTTCATCAGAACGATCCATGCATGATGACGATGATGACGAAGAACTTGAAGTTTGAAGAATCAGATTTATTTCTTCTTCATAAGCATCATTTCGATCCATTTTTATAGAGTTTGAAGTGCAAAAAGTAGAAGAACAAGAAGGAATTGCTAGAAAACGTATGAAATATGGTGAATGGAATGTGGTATTTATAATGAAATTCAAAATTTCGAGCGTTGGAGAGCCACCTGGCGCGCAATTACCACTTTTGCGCACAGGTAATACTTTCGCGCACAGTTAGTACTTTCGCGCACAGGTGATACCTTCACGCACAGGTGATACCTTCGCGCACAGGTGATTACAAGTGATACCTTCGCGCATAGGTGATACCTTCGCGCACATATACTAGTTGCGCGCAGTTGATGAATTTTTAATGAACCATTGGAGATGGCAAAAAAAATACTCTTAAATTTGTAAAACAAGCCTATGCGGCATCTTAAATTTAAGAGACCATTGGAGATGCTCTAATACATTTTGTGTTGTTGTAAAGTACACCAAAGCTACATATATATGAGTTGTTTTCTTTGCAAACGTTGTTATCAATTTTGATAATTTGACCAAAAAAATTTAATCCAAATTTCTTGCGCTTACATGATAAACTTGTTTAATATTACCATAAGACTTGTTTTGCTTATTTGAATGACACGTGAATCTTGTTCTTTGTTATAATATTCCTATGTTGAACAAAAAATGTAGGTTGTGGCCCCATTTTGTATGTGGCTACGAGGAGTCCATCATTTTTTTGGTGGTGGTGGGGAGGGAGGGAGGGATTGGCAAGTCTGTTTTTAACGAGATCATTAACTTAAAGATGCACTGTCTGGGATCGAACCCCAGACCATTGGTATCATCGCCCAGAGGTATTACCAACTGAGTTGATAAGCTAGCATCTGCGTGTCAACTGGTTACTAATTTAAGTGAGTACTAATTTAAGCCCACTAGGGTTCACTGCACGTATAGATTATATTTTAGTAAATAAATCAAACTTTAATGATGTGTCATTTTCTAAAGTAAAGCTATGTTAAATACCTAATACACTTTTGTGGTGTTGTAAAGTACACCAAAACCTTATATATACGAGTTGTGTTCTTTGCATTTCTTTGACCCAGCACAACCGCATGTACATTATATTACTACATTAGTATATGCTAAGTTTCATACCTACCTAAATTTCTTGCGGTTGCATGATAAACTTGCATGATAGCTAATGAGCATGTGGCTCAATAGTAGCACCCCTCTCACAAAGTGGAGAGGTTGTGGGTTCGAAACACGTCAACAGCTGATTGTTGATATAAGACGTAATTTAAAGGGGTAAGGTCCCCTCAACCCTGCTTTCTAAAAAAAAAATGCATCATAAATTTGTTTAATATTACAATAAAACTTGTTTTGCTTATTTGAATAACACTTGAATATATATATATATATATATATATATATATATATATATATATATATATATATATATATATATATATATATATATATATATATATTTATTTATCGAAGGTACAAATTTTAAAGAATCAATCAGGTGGACTCACAGAACACTAACCAGTAAAGACCCCAGAGGGACAACACTTGCTTATTGTCTTGTAACTCATCCTAATTCCAACTTATCAGACATCCTCTTCACACCTGATGAACTTTCATATTATCTATTAACCTCTTCCCATCAAGCTTAGTAGTCATAGCTTGCCTCAAGTATTCATCATGATCTATTGTCTTATACTTCTCCTGATTATCTTTTACAAGATCCGGTAGAGGTCCAATTGTAATCCCATGTCTTGGATCATGAAATGCTGCAATTGAGAGGCGCTCCTTTTCTGAGTTAATGACTGCCCTGTGTTCAATGCTCTTGTATATTCCATTAGTCATCATCTGCGTAAAGATTCAATAAGGAACCATACTACTGTGTTAAACATATGCCATTATGAATATGGACTACACCTATAGTTGCATATTGTGGCCTTAGTATATATATTGTGAATTAGCAATTGTGAAAGCTTATCTGAAGATTGCTTATGATATGAAAGTTTTCCCTTGCATTTGTGAATATATATTGTGAATTAGCAATTGTGAAAGTTCTATATTACGAAAATAGAACTCACAAAAACAGAAAGCATGTAAAGAGAGCAGGGCTATTTTAGTTACCTCAATTACATCGCCGATGTTAACAATGAGAGCACCCGCAATTGGTTTAACGGGAATCCAAATTCCGTTTTTTCTAATCTGCAGTCCTTGAACCTCATTGACTTGTAAGAGTAGAGTTAAGCCAGTAGCATCAGAGTGTGGAGAAAGACCCAAAACCTTGTTTGCAATAGGACATGGTGGGTAGTAATTCATCCTTATACCTTGGGAACCATCAATCTCAAACACGTTTGTTAATTTTTCTGGTTCAAGCCTAGGTTTTTAGCCATCATGCCTACCAGACGAACCGCGACTTTATGCAATTCAGTTGCATATTTGTCCAATGTGTCCCTGAGAATATTAGATGCAGCAAATGTCACACTAGTATAATACTATTCTTTTCTAAAACATCGCGATTGTTATATTGGTACTGATATTGACATAGCTTTGATATGTTAGTTCATTACCTGTAAGAAGTGGGACTAGTAGGCCAAGAGCTCATGTTTCTACCATGAGCAGGTAAGGTTATATAGAAAAGAATGTCTGCCCAGTCAAGCTTCTGCTCTTCAGACATTACAAAGGCTTGGCCATAGCCCTCAATATTGTTTGGCAGTTGCGAGTAAGCTTTCTTCTCTTCTAGTGATAGCTTAAAAAACTGGTATGTCTCTATCTTCATCTTCTCAATTACTTCCTCTGGCATCCCATGGTTGATCAACTGTTTAATTCATTACAACAAATGTGTTGTGTACAAGGTAAATTAATGTAAGATCATGTAAAAAAATATAAATGAATTCTACTAAATAAGTTCTCATATTTCGCATTGAATTAAACTTTGAACAACATAATGATGTAAAATTGCAATCATCAATATGTACATGTGTTTATATATGGTGCAGTACTCACTTGGAAAAAGCCCCAGTCTTGGCAGGCTGCATGAAACTTGGCCAATTCTTCGCAAGCGAATTGTTGATCGAGGAGCCTACTGAAATCAATCAGTGGGATTTCAAGAGATTCATCAGTGCTAATTAATTAACCACATCAGATTCTAATTCAGGCCGAACATATCGGGGAGTTGAGAATGTGCAGGCTCTTGCTACCAAGAAGTTAGAACATATCGGGGAGGGATGTGTTCTAACTTCTTGGTAGCAAGAGCCTGCACATTCTCAACAGGGAGGAAGCCACTAAACTCCCTTTCGATCGTCATTTTTTATATCTGCACTCTTTTATTCAGGTGATCACTTGCTGTAGTGATCTGCACACACACACAATCTCTCTTATATATAGCAAACCTCTACCATATACTCTCACTAAACAGTCGCATCTTAATTATTTGATATTATTATTTTATTTTATTTTATTTTTGCAAATGAAATTATTTGATATTATTTGCATGCAAGTGACCCACTTATATTGATATTATATATCATGATATTTAAATATTAATCTTAAGGGAAAAAAAGAAGTAAAGAATTATGATTATTATCACAGCTATATATGCTTTTGGCAAAAAACTAGGAATAAGTATTTGTTCTAAAATAAATTAGTATAACAAATAAGTAAAGCTATGTTAATTAATACCTAATGTATGAGTTGTACCTAATGTACAACTGCATGTACATTACTATATTAGTATATGCCAAGTAACTAACCTTTGATATTATTATTTTTTTGAAGCAAATTTCTTGCGCTTTGCATGATAAACTTGTTTAATATTACAATAAAACTTGTTTTTCTTATTTGGATAACATGTGAATCTTGTTTTTTGATATAATATTTCCATGTTGACGGATACATATTTACTAGTGTCGGTGCGTATTTTAATTTATCCATGTCTGATTAGTATTTGAGTTTGAAATTATTAATTTTATTAAATATTACAAATTACACTAATTTATTAAATCGTATGAAATAATTATTTCTTAAATAAATTTATTATTTTCATTGTATTTTATTAATTTAATTATTTTTTTAATTATTGGACCTTTTGCTGATAATAGTTTTGTTTTCATCTTTATATATTTCTATTATAATTATTTTTTATTTTCTCTAATTAATTTTTTTTTAATTATTGGGCTTTTTGTTCATATATAGTCCATAAATAAAAATATGTTAAATTACAATAAAACTATAATTTAAAGGGTATTATATAAATTTACCAAAAAAACACGACTAAAAGGTATTTTAGTTACAAGGGTGATTTACGTTTTGGCCACCGTAAGTTTATACTAATTAGGCTTTAGAGTCTTTTTCTTTGGAAATTAGACTTTGGCCATGAACCATAGGTTGAACCAAACAACAATTTATAAAGGCCAAAATACCCTTTCTAAGAAAGCACATGGAATTCTCCTGGCCATGGAAGTGCAGGTATGGTTTGCTAATCTAGGTTTTCATGATGAAAATACTTTTAAATCTAAACAAAAAAATAAATTGTAAGTTAAATCTGAGATGGTTTTTAGTTTCTTGATAATTAACTATGGAAGGGGATGAGAAAGAACAAAGAAAAAGAAGAATCAAGTGACGGTGGTGGTCTGGTAGTGGTAGAGAAGGAGATGAAGATCAAGATGAAAACTAAAAAACAATAGCCGTTGGATTTGTTCATCTGCACTACCCAGATGATGATATGTGTTTTTCATCATGTGCATTGCACATGTATTTTTAGAGGGGCAGTTTCTGGTATTTAGATAAAATTTCTAGTTCAACCGGGTTTTTTTGGATTATGGTTCGAAATTGATGGCCAAAACCTAATTTCCAAAGAAAAAGACTCCAAAACCTAATTAGTATAAACTTTCGGTGGCCAAAACCTAAATCACCCTAGTTAGAACCAGGTGACAAAATTCTAAAGCTCAATTCTCATTAACCGGGACTTACCCCTGAATTTTATTCAAATTTATAATAGTAGTATAGAACTATAGATTGTCTTGTAATTCATCTTAATTAATTCCCACTTATCGAATCATCTTCACACCTAAACTTTCACGTTATCTAATAAGCTTTCCACATCAAGCCTAGTAGTCATAATCCGCCTCAAGCACTCATCATGATTTGGTGTCATGTACTTCTCCTGATTATCTTTCACAAGATCTGGTAGAGGTAGAGGTCCAATCCATGAAATGCTGCAATCGAGAGGCTCATTTTCTGAGTTAATGACTACCCTGTGTTCAAATATATATATATATATATGAGTTGTTTCATTGCATTTCTTTGACCCCAGCACAACTACATGTACATTACTACATTAGCATATTCCAAGTTTCATAGCTACCTAACTGAATATTTTTTTTTTTTTTTTTTTGAAGTAAATTTCCTGCGCTTGCAATCTTGTATGATAAACTTTTTTTTTTGTTTTGTTAAATTGTTAATATTCATGGCCCAAAGGCTTACAAGGATAGAGGCCGAGGGCTTACAAAGACAAGGCCCGAAGGCTAGAAATATTATTGTTGTTACCACCTAAGCGTTCATATCGCCACCTTGCATGATAAACTTATTTAATATTATAATAAAACTTGTTTTGCTTATTTGGATAACACGTGAATCTTGTTCTTTGTTATAATACTAGTGATAACCCGTGACTTCGTCACGGTTATTTTAAATATATTCTTTTAATTAATTTTAGTTAGTTCTATGATAAGTTGGTAGTAGCCTTTGTTTTAAAAGAGGTTTATTTAAGCTATTTACTTTTTTTCTTTACATGTTTAAACTATTTACTTGGAATTAGTTTAAAATAAAATGCAGTAAAATTGTGTATAGATGAAAACATATATAAATTAATTTAACAAATAACCGAATAAAATTTATTCGAATTTATTGAGTGGTGTGTGGTGATGTGTTTACTCATTAATTTTAAACATTGAAAAATATTTTGTTTCCATTTTTATATTAAATGTATGAATTACAAAACCTTCTGGTTCGATAATAATATCTTGAATTATGCATAATTCATTTGGTTAATTTTAAGTAGTCATGTTACTCGACCTTATCTCCAAGGTTATATAAAAATTATCTTCTATGTATTTTATTTTTTTGATGAAATATAAATTTTATTAAGTCTCTACAATAACAACATGATCAATGTACTTCAATGGAGAAAATTCACAGAACAAAACCATAGAGAAGCAGCATACATGACCCGTTTAGTTGCTCCATACATCCACCCCTTAAGGTTTATGCTACTCAATATTGCCTTTACACCCCTAACTATTTATACTTCTTGTCTAATTCCCTGCCCATATAAATTTTTTGTCTGATTCTTATATATATTGAAGTATCACAGTCAATTTTTTTTTTTTTTTTTTTTTTTTTTATAAAAACCAAATTTTATTGATAAGCTCAACAAATTACACAAAAGTAGAGGACAAACGCGCTACAAACTGCGCGGCAAGTCCTTTCTGGATAGCAAACCCGATTTTTTTTTTGGATAAAATTTTTTTTTGGCAGTCAAATTAATTAGCAAAAGTTCTTGAGTAATTGAATTTCGCTAAAATGCTTAGGTAACAATTGACAAAAGCACATGTCATAGAATACTAATTTATTAGATCATAATTTTAATTTACACTCGTACCCCCAATACAATTAACACTCAAATTACACATGGATTGAAAATAAAAATTGAAATATATAGGTGGGATTTTTGGTCTCACAGATGGACCTACTCTTCTGTAGTGGAATAAACTCAACATGTCATAAAATTCAACTGGTTTATAGGGTAGTGCATGCCAACAAATTCCACCTTCAAATTAACGCACACGTCAGTACCTCTGTTCCAATGCAAAATAGAGAGAAGATATGGTGAGGGAGTCCGACCTAAAACGAATTAACAAAATTTGATCCAAGAAGTATAGTGAGATTGAGAGTTTCCAAAGAAGAAGGGTTTGTTAAATGTAATAGATTACATCGAACATTGATTTATTAAAATGAAATCAAAGTAAACAGACTGATAACAGAATTACGTAAGATAAATTATAACTTTCCGCAAGTCTATAACAAAGCAACAATTAGAGGAATAATGCCAGAGAAGACAGAGAAGGGATGCATTTAGAGGAGAGATAAAGCACAACACTTGAGTTGAAAATGATAATTAAGCCTCCATAGGAACAGTGGCGGATCTAAGGGGGGTCATGGGGTATCAGTTGACACCCCTGATTTTTTTGAAATATAAAATTTACCTACAAGAGTTTGAAAATTTACAAAAACTTACTTATACTAAAATTAGTTTGACCCCACTCAAAATTCTAATTTTATGTAATAGTCCTTGATTTTTTGACTTTTTCTTAAGTTAATCAATGTAATTTTCATTAGTAGTCCCTATACAGTCAGTCATGAAATATTTTTGACCCCCCTGTACTAAGCTCCTAGATCCGCCACTGCATAGGAAGACACCATAAAGCATAGTTGACAAATTTGCGACATGTAAAGATGATGATAAATTGCAGCCATCCCATTTTGTTGCACTATCCAATAATGACACCACGAAGAAGCTAATTTTGTTGCAATATCTGAATGACACCACCAATAAGCATGCATGAGTTCATGTTTTTTCTTCATAATTGTATGGTATCAAACAAACAAACAGTTGGTAGTTCACCTGAAAATATTACACATCTTTTGTTCACATAATTAACATAGAAAAAGTTTCAAGAGGAAATATAATTCGGTAGTAGGTTGTGCAACTGAGATCAAGTAGAGCCTAATTAGAAAAAAGTAATAAAATTTGTACAATAAAACTATGTAAGCAATATAATCCTCAAACTGAAGTGTTCACTGCAAAATACATTTGGGTGGAATTATACCTTTAAAATACTTCAAAACAAACTGAATGTCGAGCTAGGGCTGGGCAAATTAACACTAAAACCGAAAAACCGACCCGAACCGAACATGTTAGAAGGTGTTAGGCTGTTTAAGTGTTTGGTTTCGGTTGGATTTTTTTCCAAAACCGAAGTAATATGTTTGGCTTCGGTTTCAAAATTCCTAAACACGTTAAAACCGAACCGAACATGTATCTCTTATTCAATTATCCAGCCCACTAATAACAAGCCAACACTATAGAGTCTAACCCACTAATAACAGGCAAACACTCTAGAGTCCAGCCCACTATTGACGAAATTTTAAGGGACTTAGGGTTAACTTTCACGTTTCTTTTTTGTTTATTCATCTTCATCCTTCTTTTTTCACTACTACACGTTTTTCGCTTCCACTTCAAATTAGTTAATCAAGACATCAACTATGCTCCATTCAAGATAGTCAATCTCTGTTCTTCAACTTTCATTCGTGAGTTTCAATTTCGTTTCTATCCTTTTTTATTCTCTTTTTTTTATTTTTTTTTTCTATTTTTGGTTTGAAATGTGTATACAGTATAAAACAACATGTTTGGTTCGGACCCAATGTCCCCTCTATTTTTTATTGAAAATTTTAATTAACAGGTAGGGGTTCGCCAAACCCCACCTTCTTTTCTGGGTTTTTTTTTTAAAAAAAATAAAAATAAAAATAAAATTCCAAAACCCAAAAAAAAAAAAATTTATTTTGAAAAATAAAAAAACATGTTTGGTTCGGTTTTTTCGGTTAACCGAATAGTTGTATGTGTTTGGTCTGGTTCGGTTTATATAGAAATATTTTGGTTCGGTTTCGGTTTTTAATATTAGAAAACAGGTACTATGCTGTTTGGCTTCGGTTTTGGTCAAAACCGAACCATACCCAGCCCTATGTCGAGCTTCGAACACCTATTATATTATATGAATGATAAGGGAAAAACCAAGGAATAAGAAGAGAACAATTGAAAGTAGCAAATAAGCAGTAAAAAACTATACTTACAGAATGGGTGAAGGGAGAAGAAGCAATTACCTATTATATAGAATGGGACAATGGAGAAGTGAGAAATGAGATCATTTCTTGAGCATTTAAGGGTTAATTTTGCAACCATAATTATGAGGACATAAATAAAAAATTAAATATATAAATATGAAAAGATCTACCGATTTTGAATTGTAAATAGTATGTGAATTACATTAGGCAAGAGTGGGTTACTTAAAATTATAAACTTTTTAAGTTATAAAAGCAAATTAGGTAATTGTATCAAATTAAGGAGAGATTTATGAATCCATATAATGGGTTTACTAAATTTATTGAGTTTTGATGTGTTTACTAAATTTAATGTTTAGGTTAATCTAAGGATGATATTGATCTAATGGATGTAATTGTCTTGACATAAATCTATAGACTCGATTGTCTTAAACATAAATCCGACGGCTCTTGTGTTAGAGAAAACTTGAGCATTTAAGGGTTAATTTTGCAACCATAATTATGAGGACATAAATAAAAAATTAAATATATAAATATGAAAAGATCTACCGATTTTGAATTGTAAATAGTATGCGAATTACATTAGACAAGAGTGGGTTACTTAAAATTATAAACTTTTTAAGTTATAAAAGCAAATTAGCCAACTGTATCAAATTAAGGAGAGATTTATGAATCCATACAATGGGTTCTTAATTGAAAAGAAAAAAAAAATGGTTTTAGAATTAATTCATAAAATTTATTGAGTTTTGATGTGTTTACTAAATTTAATGTTTAGCTTAATCTAAAGATGATATTGATCTAATGGATGTAATTGTCTTGACATAAATCTATGGATTCGGTTGTCTTAGACATAAATCCGACGGCTCTTGTGTTAGAAAAAACTATGATTTGTTACATAGATTTCCATGTTGATGGATATAATACATGTTTATTGTTTTGTAATTCATCTTAATTCCCACTTATCGGATCCTCTTCACAAATTGCAAAATTAGCACCACATAAACAGAGATCGAGCATGTTAAGGGAAATATGGAATATCATGAATGCCAATCAAGTTTCTTGAGTTCTTTGTAATTATTTTCATTAATTAAATTCATTGACACAATGACACATATATATTGTCACAAACAATTTGCTCAAAACAAATGTTGGTCATGACTCATGATGGGCAATGATCTAAATTCCCAATTACGTACATGACCTTAAGCAATGTATATAGGCTTGGGCTAGGTCAGGTAGAGAGAATGTCCAGGCAAGTAAGTTGGGTTGGTCCATCTAAAACTTGGGCTGGATTGGGCTGTTTGCGAGACCGTTATTCCTTAAAAATTGCTATAACCTATAGGGCATGAAGTAATGACCTTTCTTTCTCTCTTACAATGTTTGCATGCAAGTCCTATCCAACCAAGGGCCAATATATCTGAGTCTGAATCTGACTGCAAAATCAAAATTTTCAGTAAAGATCAAATGGCATGGGCAAAAGAGTAGATAGAGCCAAAACTGACTGATGAATCAGAAATATTTGTAGGTCTGATTTAGGTTAAACAACTGCACTGAACTTTGAGTCAGAAAAGGAGTCCAAGGTAAATATATGCTATCCACATGGTGGGTCTGAAATCTGAAAACAGACTACAATCAACACTACACCAAGCTAGCTCGTTGCACAAGAAGAAGCTTTAGCCAAGGATTGGTTGTAATACTGATAATCTAGATAATAGCAAATAACAGAGAAAATAATCAAAAAAACACAATCATGCACACACAATAACACCAATATTAACGTGGTTTGGCAAACCCGCCTACTCCACCCGACAACCGATCAAGAAGATTTTATTAAGCAGAGAAAAGAAACAACCTAATTACAAATCTATAATTCCTTGTCTCTTTCTCTCTCACACACTAGAACCTGAGAAACCCTATTATGAAAACCCTCATAAATTTGTCTCTCCCTATCTAGTAATACTTTCACCTTTGGTTCACTCTCTCTTCTTTTTACCACCCATTTACAATAGCCAACTAGTTGAGTATATATAATACCCAAGAGTTCCTAATCCATACAAAGATTCTAATTGAATAACAATACCAATTACCAATTAGAATACCAAGTACTTATGGGAGAGTAGAATTCCTACCTACATTGTTTCTAGAGACAAACATAAGATATGATCTTATAGACCTCACTTAATATAAGGTATGATCCTGCGCATTGCGAGCCAATATACAACAGCTAGAACATAAATCAAGTAATGTTGTTGTTGGATCAGTTTTCTTTTTCTTGAGCTCCAACACTTTAGCTTGTTTTCTTACATGGTGAATTGGGATGATTGAATTTGATAGTTTGATACTACATCATTTTGCCTCTAACCCTAAAGTACCCTTTTCAACAATTCACATACCAAAATGAATTCCATGTACAATCCTAGAATGAACTATGGTTGGGAATTTTTCCAACTCTCGGAATTTGGAATGTTGTCTGTGCTAGCACAAAATAACTCTTGGAAGTTGAGAAAAAATATCCATTGAACTTAAGTAATCTTTTACCACCCAAAACTCTTTAAATTTGTTCTACAGTCTCTAAAGGGTGTGAAACCGCTTGTCCATATATGAATGTAAATAAAATACCTACATATGCGGTTGTTGTTAACTCTAGTAGAACCCATATTTTAGAGACACGTGTGTTTAGGTCCCACTAAAATTAACAACACCCATATGTATAGGTGTTTTATTTACACCCATATATAGACACGTGGATTCATCTAGTTGAGCAAAATTTGTGCTAGCACAACCAACTTTCCAACATCCTAGAGTTACTTTGAGCAAAAATTGAACTTTGCTTTTAATAAGGAATGGTAAATCTTTTGATATTGTATGGCTGTGCTTGTTTCCCCGGAAGTTTTGGGGAAACGGAAATGGAAACGTTTAAATTTTAAAAAGGTTAAAAAAAGAATTCCACACCTTCCATTTATTACATGTATTGTTGCTTGTTTGAGCACAATCATAAAAGAGGAAAGAGAGATGTGGCGAGATAAAAGATTCTAAAAACCAATGGGGACCACAAAAAGAGGCTTGATTTTCGGTTTTACTTAGAATTCCGGGTTTACTGAAACCGTAGTATTTGCTTACGTGATTTACGGTTTAATACTTTTTTTAGCAGTGGGACCCATATAAACTTAAATCACCAAGCAACCGGAAAAGCAAAAAAACATAAAATGGATGACGTGTTTTTGCATTCCCGTCTTTTTCCGGGTAAACAAGCACAGCCTATATATTTATTTTAGTTGTTCATTCATTGCTATATTTGACTATTTGAGGCAAATTTGAACTTGAATTGATTAAAAAGTATTGGAAAGTGGAAACAAACAACTCTCTTGACTTGTTTGACTAGTTTTGAATTGATTTCAATGGGTTTTCTAAGGGTCATTTGACTATATGTGATCATGCTTGAAATAAAAGTGCATATATATGTGCATTCTTAGATTCTCATTATAAACAAACATCAAACAACAGTATGCAATGAAGTCTTCTGCCAACAAAAAGAAGAAGGTGAAGCTAAATAAGGGAGGAGAAGATAGGATTAGCGCGTTACCTCATGCCCTGATTCACTATATACTCTCATTTTTGGAGATAAGGGAAGTGTTGCAAACAAGCTTTATATCAAGAAAATGGAGGTACATTTGGAAATCTCATCCTGTTCTAAACTTTGATTATGATGTTTGGAATTATCATTCCAAGAAAAAACCAAATGGTCTTCGGTATGTTCGTAAAGACTTTACTAAAGCAAAGTGTTTAAATTTTGTTGATCGAGTTTTACTCTTTCGTGACAATTCTTCACCTATTCAGAAAATCAACTTCACTAAAACCCTATACTTGTGACGACTCTCTTCGACTCTCTACGTGGTTGCTTTTCGCAGCAAGAAAACATATTAAGGTGGTATGTATTGATATCCATTTTAGTTGCAAGGGTCTCATACTGCCAGACTCTCTTTACCTCAGGGATTGAAGTATTGAAACTGAAAGCAGATCAATATACATCATATCAACTTCCAGGTTTGATATGTTCTGCTCACAAACTAAGAACATTAGATTTGAAATATATTAAACTTCCTAATGGAAAGCACAATGATGAATTTATTTTCAACTACCCTGTTCTAGAAAACTTGATCTTAGAGCAATGTGACTTTGAGCATATTGGGAATCTTAGAGTCAATGCATTTGCTGAAGGAGCTGCTCAATCCATTCTCTAATCTAAAGTGTTTAAAACTGTTTGGACTGCATCATGGTGCTTGTATTTGAGCCTTGGGAAACTTTTTGAAGAGTGTTCCATCTATAGAAACTCTAGTTTTGCGAGTATATGGGGTACGTACTAACCTAATACTACAATCTACATTGTGATCAGCATTGTATTATGCTTATTTTACTCTAATTCTTACATCTTATGTTTTTCATGCTAGGACAACACTATGGGAACAGAGTTGGCAGAATTGTCATTGCCATACACATTGCATCACGTCAGATGTGTTAAAATCATATATTACAAGTATGGTGAGAATTTTCTTATGTTACCAAGTTTTGTATTAAAGAACGCGATGATTTTAGAGAACATTACGATTTGCTTTGTACATAAGTATAAACAGAACGAACTGGCAGAATTTTGTAAGGAGCTGCACTCTCTGCCTAAACCGTCTTCAAGTGTCAGAATAGATTGTCAACACTTATAATCAATGAGTGTTCATGAATTTTTGATATCTCGGCGGAGTTGATGGGTTTATGGTTGATAACGGATTGATGTTCTGAGTTTCTTGATATCACCATAGGTAGAATTGACATTTTGGTACATTTTGCGAGTTGAACTGATATGATGGTATAGTTTGGGCTTTGGTGCTTTTTTGTTGTGAATTTTGAACTGATGTCAGTGAAGACTATGGTTATAAACTCCATTTCTGCTTTTATTTTCTTGTATTTTATTTTACAAGGATTTGACCTCTATATATTCCTCAAGATGTCTTAGACATATCCATATAGCAGTATATTATCACTTACAAATGTAAATATACAGTGAAGAAAATGAGGTGCAATGGTAGACTAAAATCAGTACTACACCTAGGAAGACATATAATATCATTTGCTTCTGTAAAATGAAAGTGGCTTTTAAATGCCATTCATTTCAAAGTGGATCTTATTGTCATAATCCATCATGAGTATCTACATGGTATTTTTTACGGATTTTAATCAGATAGATTTGCTTATGAACCTTGGATTTGTATACAATCTACTCGACCGGAGAAAGTTTTTACCTGTCTTAGTATACGCCTTTCCAACATCTCTTCATAGACAAACCTTGCAGACATTACTACAGTGCACTACGAATGCACTATATATAAATCAGGGTAGAAATGTGGTGGGAGTTGTACCGGACACACGCGGTACACCCCTCTGCTTGTCTGCTCGACGCGCATAATGTACCAAAAGAGTACCTACGATGTTGAACAATTCTGAATCATATAAGTCATGAGAAGGACAATAATTAGACAAACACAACAAAAACATCACTAACAGCATTACAGATTTACAGTTGGATTATTTATAATTTAGTAACAAAGCGCATTACTTAGTGATGGTAGTGGTGTGTGATTTATATATAAATTAACACAATCTTTTGGACACAAGATCTCTTCTAGAATCTAACTATCTACTCACCCCTGTTGACTTCTACAACAAGTTAAATACTAATGACTCATGTTTTAAATGGTCTTTGTAATTCAGGAAATTGATATATGTTCAAGTTCAAAGGATCCATGGATGGTTTCGCGCCTTTTTCTTTTAGCGTCAATCCATCCAAGGATCCATTGACAACACGATTTGAAGAAAAAATCGAGATCAGTATGGAACTTATCACTCATATAATTGACAAGCATTATCGCAAACATATCCGAGGTTGAAGTCCACATCATATATACCTAATAGGCGGCGACTGCCATCCTTCGGCATAACAACAAAAAGGAAAGGAAAATAAATAGATTCATTTCAGATGGTTCGACTTGAATTATTGTGCGTAATGACCTGCCTAATTACTTCAATGATGAGGCAAAAATAGTGTCAACCAAAAATTATACATAATCAAAATGAAAATGATTGCGTTCGCGACAAAGAAAGATTATTCTAAATTATATTAAAAAGGAGAAAATAACATGAAGAAGAAGAAAAGATGAACAAAAGCAAATTATATAGGACCCATAGCAGGTCTCTTCAGTAGGCCCACAGATGTGAACTTCACCTTTCTCCATTACATGACTCCTATTATTTTACCTTCTTCTTCTTCATTTCTGTCCTTCTCTGGCCTAGGAAAAAAAAATTCTCAAATTTTAGTCGCGATGTCGGATGAACGGGGAAAAGAATCTGTAAAGGCTTCATCATCGTCTTCGGTACCATTAAGTCGGTATGAATCGCAGAAAAGAAGAGACTGGAACACGTTCGGGCAATACTTGCAGAACCAAAGACCTCCAGTTCAAGTACCTCAGTGTAACCACAATCATATACTTGATTTCCTTCGGTATCTTGATCAGTTTGGTAAGACTAAAGTTCATGTACAAGGTTGCGCTTTCTTTGGAATGCCAGAACCACCTGCACCATGTACTTGTCCACTTAAACAAGCTTGGGGAAGTCTTGATGCACTTATTGGTCGTCTTAGAGCTGCATATGAAGAAAATGGTGGATCTCAAGAAACAAATCCTTTTGGAAGTGGTGGTATTCGTGTTTATTTGCGCGAAGTTAAGGAGTGTCAAGCTAAAGCTAGAGGTATTCCATATAAGAAGAAAAAGAAGAAGAGAAACACAGTCAAGATTCAGGATGAATTGCAGTCTTCATGAACTAGCTAGCTAGTCTTCATGAAATGGTAATCTTGGACTAGTTTTTCGTCAAGTTTCGATCTAATAGTTAGACACTTGATGACTTCTTGATTAAATCAAATGAAGTAGTATTAGTATATGATCATTATAATTTACTATAAAGGTTTGTAATCTGATTTGAATTCTTCCATTACAGTTCTATACTTGATCGATCATCAAGTTATTTAATTAATTGTAAGTATTACTGCAAGGCAAGTCTGCAACATAGTAATCGGCGCGTATAAACCCTAGTTATTAAGTTATTGCTTTTGAGATTTTGAAGAAGAAGATCATGCATAATTGCAAATAGACATATAGTACACACAAGTATGCTTTAATTTGCCATCTTTTACTCTCCCCAACATGTAATGATCAATATCTATCTTTTTCTTCATCAATAATGCAAAACCAGTGGTACATTGTTTTGCCTAATATAATATTTGTCAGTTACATGACCACTTTTTTCTAGTTTTGGCTTTTTTAGGATTCTGCACGATTTTGTGCCCCCCATGGATGTCATATTGTCATGTGAAAATGTGTAATCATAATAAATATGTCTCACAAGTTGAAGTAGCCATACATGTCGCATTGCACCGGAGAGGACATTGGCAGGAGATTTAGGTTTGGAGACTGGCAGGAGATCGATCAACGACATCCACGGAAACAAGCAAAAGCATAATGCAATGCGTTATGCGAGCAGATAATAGCCTATTAGCTTGTGCACCAAAACCTTAATATGTCCAAACAGATGAATAACTTGTTTCAGATGGTTAACATAATTGGATTTTAATTTCGACATATTGCTAAACTACGCAGAAATGGCTATCTTGAATCTATCTCATATTTTGTGCAAGGATTATTATTGTTTAAGTTGGAAATTTATCTAAAATATTGAAGTACTGTAACCACTTTACATATATTTTTGAAACCAATAGAGTAGTAGTTGCTGCAAAAACCAGTGAAAGATTTCAAATTCAGAAAAAGAAAAGCATTGAAATGAGTAAAAAGGCGAAGCAGGTACACTAGTGTAACACAATCTGAGTCATTCCAGCATAACACACTCTGTTAGATTTGAGTGTAACATGAGCAGGTACAAACTTTATATGGTCTCGAAATCTGTCAATCTTATTTCTCCCAGCTTCAAGACTTAAATTAATTATGGAAAATCTACTAATTAGCTTTTGCGTACAATAATAACTAAAGGGCCTAGTTACGCAGAGCGCGTTGGATGAGCATCCAATACTTTAAATCAAGAGATCTCACATGAAAAAGGAAGATTTTCCTGTCGGCCTGGTCGTTTCTTCAAGGAAGGTTACACTTGACTGTATTATTCCAGTATAGATCAGTAGCTCACTGATGATATACACCTTCTGCGATTTGTATGTATATTCTTCACTTCGGATTCACTATAATATAATATACTGATGGTTAAACTGCTTTGATGGGGTTCAGACTTGGTCTAGGGTAACTGATCACTGCCGCTAAATTAGTACAGTATTACTATAATATAAACACGTGCCTGACAAGTATAAATCGAAGAAAATAAGAGCATGATATATTAGACAACAGGAAGGTACATTGGAAATTTGGAATGCTGTAGCTAGTAATATACTAATATGAGTCACAAAAGTTGCTACTTGGATATTTAATCATTGGTGATATACATAGACCCTTTCAGTTCATGCTCTAACACAAATTTTTCTCTACAAGAAATTAGTTGCGGACCTTATGTTACGCAGAAGCACCAAAATCGAGATAATGTTAGCATACAAGTCTCTGACAGTAAGCAGCTTCCACTTCAGAAAATGGTATCCCTCAGTCTTCATTACAGTTGTCTGCAAAGACAAAATTATAAGATGGATTAGATCTCTTTGACTTCAATCAAGGCTCATTATATCAGCAACTCTAATCAACACTTGATTCATGAGCATTAGCAAAGATAACCAGATCTCTCCTAAAGATACTCATTAGCTTAGCTAGCATAACTTAAATAAGTGGCATCCCTGGTTCCAACTTCCAAGTTTAAACTATTCCAAGAATGTCTTCTAAATATGACTTCTGTACAGAAAATCGGAAAGGGGACAGAGTACCAAAGAAGGATTGCACAGATTAAATGTCATTATAGCATTAAACAAGCCACAGATATCTATTTACGATGTTAGAAGCATTAAACAAGCCACAGATAATTGTAAACAATGATAAAAGTATTATAGGGACTGTGACTGAATTTTTATGAATGGCTGTGTGCAATGCCTTTCTCGTTTTGATTTGAAGAGAATTTAGAATTTCTGTCTTCATGTCCTCCTCAAGACAGTTATCCTTACATGGTATCACAGTGAATTTAACAAGTCTGCACCAACTTCACCCCAACGAAAATGTGCCCAAATAGATATACAGCCAACATACATGCTAACTATAAAAGGGAGAATGAAGACCAACACGAAGGTACTTGCAATGCCATGAACCCTTTAGTTACATACATGCTAACTATAAAAGGGAGAATGAAAACCAACTGCTATGCGATGATATCATTTGGCATTTTTCGTCTATCATACCATGCATAAATTACTTATAACAATCAAGCAATACTCACTGCATTAAGGTATACATTGCAAAAGCTGAAAATATAAATCACAAAAACAGAGAATCAGATAGCCATAAACTATCAATGCCAAGAAAATGCACTCTACTAATTGGATCAACACCACCTAATAAAAAATACACTAGTGCAAGATCCAAACAAAACTTCAATTCTTTATAACTTTCTCGGTTATATATTAATATAAAAACATTGTGACACTGTGTTGGGACCCAAACTTCTTCAATGATCTTAAACATTGGATGCTTCTACCCTTTTGTCAGATTTTACGTAAATCCCTCCAACCATTAAGTAGTCCACTAATGCAAGAAAGAGTGAAGCTTAATTCCAAAAGGATGCACAATGCTCAACAGTCACATGGGTACACATCAATAACAAATAAGTTTGTAACAAAACTAAATCCAAGAAAGCTTACTTAAAGCTGGATAAAATTTCATTTTGGTCATTGTACTTTGCACGTTTTTGCAGTTTGGTCACAACACTTTTTTTCTGTCAGTTTAGTCATGAAAGTGACATTTCATTATCAGTTTAGTCTCCATTTAGAGCAACTTAACAGAATTTTCTAGTGGCAGATAACTTGGATACGTGGACTGTTAAATATATAAAATATTAATTTTTTTATTAGACAGGTCAGCAAGAGCACGTGATATCCATGTGTTGCAACAACTACTTCAACATGTGTTTTGCATGTGAGATCGAAATTTTGTGGGAATAAAATCGTTTTCTCGTACAGTTCTACAACCCTAAATTGAATCCTCCTTACTCTAGCTACTTCAACATTTGTCTTCAAAGCTTCGTAATCTTACGACCACCACCATCATCATTCCTCCTTACTCTAGGTTGAATCCAATCAAAAAAATTGCAACCTTTGGAGTTTTTTATATTTTTCTTATCGTCATCTTGTAACCCATACTTGATACCACAACCAATGAACTTCCGATCAAAGTTTTCCTCCGTTCATGATTTCCTCACTCCTCACTACCGGATTAACTCCACAAATACACTTGAACTCAGTTGAAGATAAAGCATAAGACATAGTTGCAGATCTGATGAAGAAGATGAGTTGTAGAACTGTTGGAAAAAACGATTTTTATTCCCACAAAATTTCGATCTCGCATGCAAAACACATGTTGAAAATAGTTGTTGCAGCACATGCATATCATGTGCTCCTGTTGACTTGCCTGATAAAAAATAAAAAAAATAATATTTTATGTATTTTAACAGTACACGTATGCAAGTTATCTGCCACTAGGAAATTTTGTTAAGTTGTTGTAAACGGTGACTGAATTGAAAACGGAATGTAAGTTTTATGACCAAACTGACAAAAAATATTTATGACCAAACTGCAAAAGCGTTGTAAAGTATAATGACCAAAATGAACATTTTATCCTTAAAGTTGAACACAACATGTAAACCTCAGTGATGGGTCATACAAATCATGAAGTAAATGTCGCGAGGTCACTCAAGGCAAGTTTTCATCGATTTTTTAAAATTATGTGCTCAAACACCTGAGGATTTATGTGTGTGGATAAATGGGAATCCCTTTTTATTTATTGCTTATGGTTGGCTAAAGTACCCCCTTCTTTCCTGAGTTTGTGCGTAGTTTGTAGTGTTCTTTGTATCCATGGTCCTTTTTCATTAAAATGTAAAAACACTCTTGTGCATCCACTATTTATTTAAATGTTGGAAAAAACGAGTAGTTTTAATTCATTGTAAGGTTAAAAGAAATGTTCCTTGTGTTCAACATTGCTAGCAATCTAGAATATACCTAAGCAGCTCACTTAACCATCTGAAAATCAGTATCAGATGACCAATAGGGCTTTCAAGAAAGAAACTATTTAGCACTAGTATGGGCAGTTTGCTACCATTAACCATCAATCTCCGCAACTCAGTTAAATGAATTCTGCAACCAGGATGTGGTCTGGAAACAACATTGCCCCTACATTTATATCAGAATCAACATACCACAGCTCAACATTGATAAGAAGCAGTTGTTCCTCCAAGCCATCCACTCACTAGTCACTACAAGTCATTTATCACTCGAGCAACAGGATGTGCAGTGCTCAGAAGGCAAATGGGTACAGATCAAGTCTGTAACCAAACCAAATCCAAGAAAGCCTTACTCAAACGCTGAACACAACATGTAAACCTCAGTGATGGATCATACACATCATGAAGTAAATGCCGTATGGTCACTCCTTAAGGAAATTTTACATTGATTGTTTAGAATTGTGTGCTCATTTCCTCAAACACCTGAGGATTTATACGTGTGGAAAAGATATGAATCCCTCTTTATTTATTGCTTCTTGTTGGGTAAAGAGGGAGAGAAGAGATAAGTTGTCCAAGGGAAGTCAACCACCTATCTAGGAAATTATCTTTTCTAAATTATGTCACTTCCCCTTCTTTAGTGAGTTTGCTCGTACTTAGTAGTGTTCTTTGCATCCATGGTTCCTCTTTCATTAAAAGGACTCGTATGCATCCACTATTTATTCAATTGTTGGAAGAAAAGGGCAAAAAATGAATAGTTTTAGTTCCCATATTGTAAGGAAAAAGAAACATTCCTTAGTTTCGAAGGGCTTCACCATTTCTAGATATCTACAATATACCTATGTAGCTCAGTTAACCATCTGGGAATCAGTATCAGACTATCAGATGACCAATAGGGCTTTCAAGAAAGAAACTATCTAGTCTAGTATGGGCAGTTTGCTACCATTAACTATCGATCTCCGCAACTAAGTTGCAGACTGAGTAAACGAATTCCGCAACTGGGATGTGGTCTGGAAACAAAATTACCCCTACATTTATATTGGAATCAACACCAAGATGCATGAAAGCTTGATTCCAAAAGGATGTGCAGTGCTCAGCAGTCACATGTGTACACATCAATAACAAATAAGTTTGTAACCAAACCAAATCCAAGAGAGCCTTACTTAAAGCTGAACGAAACATGTAAACCTCAGTGATGGGTCATACACATCATGAAGTAAATGCCGCGAGGTCACTCAAGGCAAGTTTTCATCGATAGTTTAGAATTATATGCTCAAACACCTGAGGATTTATGTGTGTGGATAAGTTGGGAATCCCTCTTTATTTATTGCTTCTTGTTGGGTAAACCACCTAGTTAAGGGAAGTCAACCACCTAATCAGGAAGTTTTCTTTTCTAAACTACCCACTTCTTTAATGAGTTTGTGTGCCGTTTGTAGTGCTCTCTGTATCCATGGTCCTTTTTCATTAAAAACACTCTTGTGCATCCATTATTTATTTAAATGTTGGAAAAAACGAGTAGTTTTAGTTCATTGTAAGGTTATCCTTGGTTTCAAAAGGTTCCAACATTACTAGAAATCTAGAATATATCTACGTAGCTCACTTAACCATCTGGGAATCAGTATCAAGAAAGAAACTATTTAGTACTAGTATGGGCAGTTTGCTACCATCAATCTCCGCAACTCAGTTGCAGACTGAGTAAATGATTTCTGCAACTAGGATGAGGTCTGGAAACAACTTTGCCCCGTCTTAGTCACTACAAATCACATTTATCACTCGAGGAAAAGGATGTGCAGTGCTCAGAAGGCACATGGGTACACATCAAGTCTGTAACCAAACCAAATCCAAGAAAGCCTTACTCAAAAGCTGAACACAACATGTAAACCTCAGTGATGGATCATACACATCATGATTGTTTAGAATTGTGTGCTCATTTCCTCAAACACCTGAGGATTTATACGTGTGTGGAGAAGATGTGAATCCCTCTTTATTTATTGCTTCTTGTTGGGTAAAGAGGGAGAGAAGAGATAAGCTGTCCAAGGGAAGTCAACCACCTATCCAGGAAGTTATCTTTTCTAAATTATGTCACTTCCCCTTCTTTAGTGAGTTTGCTCGTACTTAGTAGTGTTCTTTGTATCCATGGTTCCTTTTTCATTAAAAGCACCTGTATGCATCCACTATTCTTCAATTGTTGGAAGAAAAGGGCAAAAAATGAGTAGTTTTAGTTCCCATATTGTAAGGAAAAAGAAACGCTCCTTAGTTTCGAAGGGTTTCACCATTTCTAGATATCTACAATATACCTACGTAGCTCACTTAACCATCTGGGAATCAGTATCAGACTATCAGATGACCAATAGGGCTTTCAAAAAGAAACTATCTAGTCTAGTATGGGCAGTTTGCTACCATTGTTATCAATCTCCGCAACTAAGTTGCTGAGTAAACGAATTCCACAACTGGGATGTGGTCTGGAAACAAAATTACCGTTACATTTATATTGGAATCAACATACCAAAGCTCACAATTGATAAGAAGCAGCTGTTCCACCAAGCTATCCACTCACTAGTCACTAGTAGAAACATTCAAAATAATACCCTGGGATTTAAAATGCTATATGCCTTACAAAAGCTAGTAAGAATATATACAATTCTATTCATTACATAAGCAACAGAAAGACTTGCAACGAAATCAACTCGACTATCACGTAAATATTAAGAAACGTGCTGGAATATCAATGATTAAAATTTACGATTATCTAAATCTTTCTATTCGTCATAAAACACAATCGATGATCACCACTCACCAGCTGATTAGTTTTGTGGTTGTACTACCAGCTCGAGAACATTTCAACATTCATAAACAAACAACAAACATATACATTCAACATTTCAAAACAAATTTAAATTAAATCTTAACAAAAACATATCAACTAATGAACGATAAAAGATCAAAGAACACTAACCAGTAGCAGTAGCAGCAACAGCAGCTCTCTTTGTGCGCTTAATCTTCTCAACCTGCACTAATGTATCCATAAACAACTGCATTCTTTCAAACTCCATACTCTTAATAAACTCCATCCTCTGCTTCTCCAATTCAATAATTTGCATTTGTTTCTCCCCTTCAACCTTCTCATAAACTTCCCCAAATCTCATAATCGCTTTCGCCAATTCCCTCATTCCATCCACTTCCTCCCTACTCGACCGCAACTCCCCAAATCTCCTAGTACAAAAATCATCCAACCCCTTTTGCCGAGGCAATGTGGGTAATGGTAATGCCCCAAATTGCGCCTTTTTCGAAGATTTCTTCACCTTCCTCGCCCCTTTCGGAGTCGTAAAATCACCAATTAAAGCATGTAAAAGATTATAAAGAGGCCAATTACTACTTAAACTACCATTAGAAGCTAAAACTTTGGATCTTTCTAACTTATACCTTTTCTTCAAAGTATCAATACGATTCTTACATTGAATATCAGTTCTTGGTGTTGGTGTTTTTCTTGTACCATTAATGGCGTTAAAGTTAACGGTATCAGCAACTTGCTTCCAATGTTTTTGACGGAGATTTCCACGGTTAAGTTCAAGATAATGATCTCCCCATGCTTCAACTAATGTATAGCTATCTTCTTCACTCCAACAATCTTCACGGTGTGTTGGTAATGGTGACGGACGTTTTAACGGCGTTAGGGTTTTAATTGACGGAGTGTTCATGTTTGACGGAGGAAGAGGAGGAGGAGTTGTTGTGGGGTGCGCAGGGGAAGAAAAGAGGTCTGTTTGTAAGTAGGTAGTTTGGGTGGGGGAAGATAGATTGGGGTGTTAATAGATGAAAATGTGGTTGATATATGCGAATATCCGACTAATATATGAAAATAAAATTAAAAATGGAATATTAGAATATTTGCCCGACAAATTTTTAGTATTATTTTAGTGTTGAAATTTCCGATATATCCGTTTCATTTAAAAATTGTATGTCCACGTAAAATCGGCATTTTCAACTATGATTGGGATCGGTTTGATTTACTGATATTGAATTTTTTTAAATATTTTATTTTAATAATTGTTTGTATCCTAACCAAATCTACTTTTTAATGTTTTACATTTTCACTCTCGCATTAAACTTAAAATCATAAGAACAATTGCCAAAGTTATACAACACTATTATCAAACACCAGACCAATAATATTGCACAAGAAGTAAGACGTGATGAGTAAGATGAAAGTTGTAGAGAATTTAGAGGGTTTTTTTTTTAATCCAAAACAAATTTTATTGATAAAAATTTGAAGAATTATACAAACGTTATGGGACAAAGGCACTACAAGTTTTTTTTTTTTCTTCTGCGCGAATTTTTCTAAACTACATCAGAACATAGCCAAATTTGCATAAACCACACAAAAAGGTTTCAGTTTGTGTTTACACTAGTCTGTTAGCCATTTTGTCATCAAACTTGTTTGCTGACTAGGGAAAATATAGTAAGTTACAAGTTTACCCTTGTTCTACACATGTATGTAGAACAACTTTGGTGGTTTCAATAGGAGAAAAAGTTAGAAGATTTGTTGGTTCGGAGGTGGTGGAATGTATTTGAGTTCAAGAATTCTAAAGTGATTAATGTTGTATACTTTATCGAATATGTATATCATGAGAGTGATTAACGTTGTATAAATTTTTGGAGCTATTGGGTTCTAAGTAAATCCACCATTTAAGAGCATTCCCAATGCAGGGTGGATAAATCCACCTCCACGTAGGCGCCACGTAGGTCCACCTAGGCAAAATCCACCTTGTTGATTCAAAGTGAAACTCTACAAGGTGGAGAGTTCCCAAGGGAAGGTGGACTCTTGTATAGAGAAAGTGGATTTTTAGAAAAACCGGACGGCATGTGACATGCCGTCCCATTTTTTTTTTGCAAAAAAATAGGGAGACGGCATGTGACATGCCGTCCGAGAGTCCAAAACTTTTAAAACACTACGTAAACTTAAAAAAAAAAACAGACGGCATGTAACATGCCGTCCGGTTCTACCACCCACAGGTGGAGTTGAAGGTGGATTCATCCACCTTCAAATCCACCTGTGGGCAGCCACTTCTCAAAATCCACCTCCCCTTGGGACATTGTTTTAGGCTTCAAGGTGGATTTATCCACCCCACCCCCAAAATCCACCTTGCATTGGGAATGCTCTAACGATTTAATATTTGGTTCAAATTCATTATACGAGCAGTCACCTCATTTTATTATAATTTTTTTAAGTAAAGCATTCAATTTTATTTGACATGTGTATGTAAACCAAAATGCGTTTTAATGAAAAAAGTCATAATATGTTTTTTTTTTTTTTTGACTTTAATATCTTGTTCACAAAAATAAAAAAATATGAGTGGATTAAATAAAACACACACCACCACTACCATATTAGTATTGAGTAGGAGCTCCACCTAGGGCTCTCTCAGATGTAATGCAAACCATAGGTGAAAATATCGTTTAAGTCCGGATATCCGACCTCCCAAAAATCGGATTATTCCGCGAATATCCGACCTCCCATGTCGGATATGGGAGGTTTGGTAAATTCAAATGTACCGGAATTTTTCGCGGATATTCGCGAATATTCGCGAAAAATTCGGAAAATTGGGAGGTTTTGTGCACTTTTCGTGTTTTTCTTCTGATTTCAATATATAAACTTATAATTAAAAGAAAAACACACATTACAAATTAAACACACGACAAATCATACTAGGAAGCTAAGGCGGAACTATTACACAAGATAGTTTTACTCATAGGTGAAAAAATCGTAAATATCGGGCGGATTATGTATGAAAAACCAATTCGATACCAATTATTCACTACACAAAAACAAACCTTGGATACAAACAGACAACAAGTGAATGAAAACTTTATAAAAGTGAGAGAGAACTTCACTTTGGCATGGGCGTGTTTTTTTTTTCGTTTCTTTCTGATATATTGCTCTACAATGATGATAGTTATAGAAAATACATAACTCATTTAATAATCTTATGACACATGCATTCCTTCCTACATTCTGACTTGCAATAACCTTAGAAGCATTAATTGTTACTTTCAATTGAGCGGGAAAATGATCGATGAAATTTAACTTTCTTTATATTATATCAATTGAGAGGGTCATGAAGTTCGTCGCGAAAGTTTCCAAACGTCTAGTGCCTTTTGGACCTTTTTTTGATAATCTCATCGAAAATTCTAGTTCGGGGGGATTAAAAATAAATGTGTTAATTTTATAATCGAAAATTTCATAAATTTCGTAAATTTCGGTTTTTGCCTAATATTTCGTGAATATCCGATAAATTCCGAACGGCATGGGGTGTTTTAAATTCCGTTTATATATCATATGCCGTACCGATCCGAATAGCCAAAAACCGGAATATTTCGTGAATATCCGGGCGGCAAATTCGATTTTTTCACCTATGATGCAAACTACATCAATAACAGTACAAAAAAGATGAACATCTTCACAAATCAAACTACTAGTTTTTTCCAAACCAAAAAATCAAGGATTAGAGATTCAACAAGTAAATGCATGATTAATAACTAAAAAATGAAGAAACCACAATGAGACCAGGGCTTCCTTAATAGCCTCAACATTTGTGCACATTTTAAGTACCTCCTTGCTAAGATTTCAAAATCAGTTTGCGTGAACCAGAATAACATAAGTGTTGGAAAGAGGAGTTCAATAGCACACTAAATTTCTGCTCTGGAATATCTGGTGTTGTCTTTTCCAATAATAGCGAAAACATTTTTTTCCTTTGGCTATACCCCCACATGCTGGTTTAGATGAAATTTAGAGTTTCAAACAAAAGTCAGAACTTCAAGCATTGTATTTTCTTTCCTGTCCTTAGGTGTGGTGTTAAAGTTTAACACCATGTGCAATAAAATTCAGTTATACAAAACTTGTTTTTGAATTGAACATACACATTTTTTTTCTACATCTTAACCTACTTAGGTTTCATAGTTTTATACAAATCGATTATTTGTGTATGTATATAATCAAAATTGTGGACTATGTTTCTAGTTGTCTAGCAAAAGGTTTCTTCGGCCTCGGATGTGCTGTTTCTATGATGTGTTGTTGTTTATAGATTGTAGCATAACTCTTTTTATAAGATACGAGTGGAATGCACATCCTCTGGATGTATCACAGAGAAGACCATGTTATAGAGAAGGAGACTTGTAAGGGAGAAAAATGATTTTATTTTGGGAAATTATTTTGGAATAGATATAAGATAGGGTAAATTTACAGTAACGTGATTTAAAATAAAAATAGATGATTCTATTTTGGAGCCATAATTGTAAAAATATAATTGATGAAAAATATTAAGTTTTATTCTATTAAGTATAATAGTTAATCACAGTAAATTAGTTGAAAAATATTAATTTTTTTTCTTAAAAAAAGATAATAAAATTTGGTGCATAAAACAAAGATCTAATATAATTACATTACTCTAAAACTGAAATCATAAAAGGAAAGTAAAAAGTTGTAGATAAAATGAGAATTTCATTAAAACACCGGGTTAGAACGGTCATATAAAGAATGATTAATTTTTTGTGTAATGAAATTTAAAAAAAGATAAATATTAACTGGACCCCATGGTAAAAAATAAATTATTGTTTTCTAGCCTATTAAGTATAATCTAGACCCTAGAGCAGTGCAGTGTACTGACATGAATCCATTTCTACTTTTAGCTAACCGAAGCTACCCACTATTATGATTTGATATAAATAACCCTACTATAACAATTGTTATTTGTTTTAAGTTTATGGGATTTTTGAATAAATATAGAGGTACATAGGTCCTATATTAAAAAAAATGGAAAATGACCAACTGTGAGTGACATCCGCTTACTGTTCTAAGTCTACCAAGCCCTATTAATAAGTAGTAAGATTAGAATTTGTACCTTTTTTTTTAAAAAAAAAAAATGATAAAATTTCGCGAGTTCTTAATACTTTGAAAGGTGTAGAACTTTATTTAGTGGACCTAGCGATAGTAGAATGCTACTAAAAATCTTGCACTAATGGTTTCTATGAAATGGCGATGATAATAACTTTGCTCTAATGGTTTCTAAGAAATGGTGATGATTGAAACCGGCACTCGGTTGTTTAACATTAATTTTGTGACATTGGATGTCCATGGTTATCTCGCCTTGAGTTCATTGTTAGGAAAACCTCGTTGTACGCGCATCATCCCGAGTCTTTGTCTTCGCGTCAAGTGTATCAAAAGTCTGTTTTTGGTATAGGACGTACGTACCTAGTTAGGACGTATGTACGTCCAATAGGTCAGCAAACTTTCATTGTGTTGGACATACGTACCGAGTTAGGGCGTACGTACGTCAGGTTAGGCAGCAGGAAAGTTTTTGTTTTGGACGTACGTACCTAGTTAGGGCGTTCGTACGTCCAAGTAGGCAGCGAACTATTTACGTCTCAGGACGTACGTACGCTATTTCGACGTACGTACGTCCAATATGAAATCTGTCAATTTTGGCCCATTTTCTCTTGTTTCAAACCCTAACTATATAGGGTTTCTACCAAAGAACAAAGCAGTTCTTTGGCCGTCCAATTGATCTCTAGTCTTGGAGTTTGTTTAGGTTTTGGTTTAGGTTGTTTTGGTGATTGAACTCATCTTCTTCTTCCCCATTCATCTTCTTCTTCCTTATTAAATATTGAGATTAGCTTCGAGTCTTCTTGTGTGTTCATCAAGAAGTCGAGTATCCTTGTGTGTTCATCAAGGAACTCTGGTATAAGCTTGTTTCATAGTTCGGCTTCGAGTCTTCTTGTGTGTTCATCAAGAAGTCGAGTATCCTTGTGTGTTCATCAAGGAACTCTGGTGTAAGCTTGTTTCATAGTTCGGCTTCGAGTCTTCTTGTGTGTTCATCAAGAAGTCGAGTGTCTTGTGCGTACATCAAAGTACTCTGGTGAAGTCAAGGTGTTAGAGATAACCAGTAGTGTCAACTCGCAGTGATTGCAGGTAGTTGATAGGTTTGTACATCTCTTTTCATCTAGTGAATTTATTTGTTGTCGCGAGGACAACCGTGGACGTTTCCCATATTGGGTTTTACCACGTTAAAAATATCGTGTGTTCTTTATTTGTTTGTCGTTTCATTATTTGCCTTATTATTGTTATATTGCACATATATTGGGTTTTCAATGATAATAACTTCGCTTAAACTTTTACCTTTCGAATTTTTATTTTTTCCTTTTGAATCCCAAACAACCCCTAAGTATATTATTACGTTGGTTGTTTTTATTGTCAAACTTGGATGATTATTTTTTTGAGATTTTTGGATATACCCCTATTTGAAAGTCGAAATTTGAAATACCTCCCATTTGAAGGGAAAAAAAAAAATTGAGATACCCCCCACTTCAAGATGTGGTGTTATGGCATCCATCATAAAACTGAACTACGGTTGTAAATCTCTTCTGTCTTGAAACGGGGGTATCTCACTTTTTTTTTTTTTTTTTTTTTTTTTCAAATAGGGGTATCTCAAATTTCAACTTTCAAATGAGGGTATGTCAAAAAATCTCGATTTTTCTTATGACTGCTCTAAAAACATGGGTAGGCTTCGAGCGATAACTCAAAATTCATCGTGCTTCTCGTGATCATTCGTACTTTGTTATTCCATAAATCCTCCACCAATTTCCTCTCCATTTTATGCCAAGGATGAGACTAGGGTGGAGTGATAATTTCTATTCTTTTTGGTAAACCATTATGTATTTTGGGCTTTTTACTATATTTGGGCTTGTACACCAGTACATAAATTTTGGGCTTTTTATGATATCCGCCCACACAGTGGTTGTGAATAGCATTCTTCTTCTTCTTCTTCTCCCTCTTCGCAACAAAACCAACAACAACAGTTGCAGAAGCAGAAGCAAGAAAGAGCAAGAAGGTGATCTTCTTTCATCTTCATCAACACATATAAGCAAAAGGGTAATCTTCAATTTCCTCAAGTTTGAATCTTTCTTTCATTTTAGCTGTATTTGAGAACTTGGGGGGTTGTTAGAGATGGTTTAATACTAAGAATATTTCATAAATTTGATAAATTTGGGTTTTTTTTTTATTTGATTGTGATATAGATTTGATTAATATTCATGAAATATTATTAACGTTATCAAATGTTATCAACAAGTAGAATTTTCTGTGTGTAAATTTTCTCGCAAAAAATGTGATTATACATACTATGATATAAGAATCTGATCACATTTAAGACATGGGCATGTTATTACTATCAATAGAAATTGAAATATGGAAATATGGAAGAAGAAAATTGCGGGATAGTTTCAATACAAAAACAATCATATTTGTTAAATTTCCTCGCAAAAAGTGTGATTATACATACTATGATATAACCTCTCACTTTAGTGATGCTGGGAACTCATAATGCTAGCTATCAACCATTCTCATATTCCGAGACAAGTTATGCTAGCTACACAATAACACAATGTTTCAACTTTCAACTCAACTGCTCTAGCTTCATGGTTCATTACCAACCATTCACTGCTGATATCTATATCACAATCTTCGATATAGCTCTAGTGTTATTAATTGGCTCAGAGGTCTAATTAGACAATCAAACTTGCTGAAACACCATTAACAAAATTGTGTCGAAGAGACCTGATAGAGTTGAACAAACAGGACCATACTGGCATACTGTATAGATAGAGTTGCTTGTTTGATTTTCATTGTTTTAGCATTTATTTTACATTAGAGATTTCCATTGTACTGAACGTGATTTGAAAACAGTTCTGAAAGTGATAAAGAGCAAAGGTGATTGTTTCAGTTAATGGAGGACTCAAAGCCTTCGCTTTCGAGATGTCCTCATTGTGCAGGTCCTTTATCCAAGGAGATGGTAAAGACATTTTTGTTTACTTTCTTCTATGTTTTTCTTATTCTTATTCCCTCTTGCGCTAACAAACTGTTGTTTATTTACAGGAAACTACTCGTTGGACTATTGCGCCACTTATTCGGGACAGTTTTTCAATGGTAACCCTCTTTCTGTTCTGCACAGAAATTCTAAACTTGTTTAGATCTTTAGTTCATTCTGAATTAATGTTTTTTCTTATGTCTATTTAGATTGGTTCAGCTGTTGGTGGTACAGCAAGTGCGTTTTATGGATTTAACCATGGTATGTTAATTGCTTTCTGTTCAAAAGTTCTTCATGTAATGTTACAAAAAAATTGTCCAATCAAGTATATTCACGCAGTTTGAAGCATGCAATAATCTTACATGTTGCATCACTAAATCTCTTTTATTTACTTGGTTTATACCACCGTATCACAATGCAAACAAATCCTATTGAGGAATAGAATTAGATTATCGAAACAATCACTTATTATCTCAAAGAGATCTTATTTACCATTTCTTGCGATCGTAGAAACTTGCTGGAAATTATTGTTTCAATTGTTACTGTATTACCTATATGAATTTATGTTTTATTTTGTCTGTTTCAGCAATGCCAGTTGTTCGAAGATGGATAAAGGGGCCTATGTGGGTCCATTTCCTTGTCGGTGTAAGTTCCTTAAAATGTTTCCATCTGTTGAGTTACTATAGTCTATTACTCTAATATACCTGTAGTTTTTTACTAAGTAGGATAGTGTTAGTAATTCAGATTTGGCTACAGAAAATTGGTATATTAGACTTCAAGATTGGTATATGTGCATTACTCTTTCCGTATATCAGCTTGGGGTCTAATATATGAGGAAAATTGCTGAAAGATGATAGCATTCCCAAAGGATTAGCAATATGCCATGTTGGTGTAGGTTGTCTGAAGAATTTTCAATACCTATTTCGTATTCTTGGGTTGGATACTCCTATTAGGGCCTATACTTGCTAAAAAGGTGTTCTATAGTTCATCTAATTTATTGTTATGGGTGAACTGCAAGTTTTGGACATGATTATATTTAAATGTAATAATTTGGTATTTTTGTTCATTCTTCATGCAGGGACCGCCTGTAATAGTATTTTCATCAGCTTGTGCTGGTTTGGCAGGTTAGATATCTGCACCTCTTCTCACGCATCATATTCTGAATGTTTGTGTTTTTCATTCATGGAATGTCATAACCGAACATGCGACATAGAGTAGTTTTACTGATGTTTCAATAAATGTATATTAGTTCCCAAAGTTGAAGAGTTTGAATGAAGAAGCAAAATTCATTAGCTCCAAACATACAGGAGAGGTGTTTGTTTTTATTCTTGAAAATAATTTGGGTACTCTGGAGGCCTTTTGGTATATTAGGAATTCTAACCATATCTAGTTATCTACAATCTACCTGATCACATCCAAGTCCCATTGGCCGTATTAGTTTGATGGACAACATGCAGAATAGGAGAATTTTATGGGTTGAAGTCACTATGCCCCACTGATGCAAAGAGATTTAACCAGTTTTCGTACAAGGTTGAATTGGTTTTAAGGATCTTGACCTCAGATTTAATCACCAATAACTCGTGCACCAGAGCTGACCGAATAGCAAAGTATGCTTTAAAATCCCCAACCACACATGATACTCGGCATCTTTGGTATACCCAACCCAGACCACTGCATATATGTGTTATTATGTTAGCAATTTGCATACACATTCACTGCTCTTGAATAGAGAGATACCGATCTTTATTATGTCATTCCTTTGCTTAAAATTGGTTTATCTTTCCTGTCAGCAATAAATTTTCAATCCATAGCTATTAATGACCAACTGCGTCTTGAACATGGTTCGACTTCCATCGTTCAATTTGCATATGGTTTATGACTTTGTCAGCTATCTGGTTGGCTGGTTTCAATACTACCCTGAAGCATCTTGTACATTTTCTTAGACCACTTGCTACACATAGCGGTGCAGATCTTTGTCTGAATCTATGAAGCTATTTCAAACCTGATAGACTACCTGATAGACTGACCTTAAGCCTTGTCTGCAGTTCCTTACTTTGCCTAGATAAGAAGGAAAAAAATAGACGAGATTGACAGTACTTGAATCTCTGCTTGAAGGTTTTGCTGGAAATATTTGATTCAACATCTTGTTTTCTACAATGATTCTCCATTGTGTTAAATTTTAGAAAATATTTTGTTGTCTTTCCACAAACCTAATTCAGTTGTTTCCTTTGTATTTTGAAGCCTTAAACGCATTGACATTAGTGTACTATAAGTTAACCACATCTAGTGTCTTTACCCTGGATCTTTTTTAATATTTACTTTCTATTTGAAAAGCCATCAAGTCAGATACGAGTCCTGTATCCATACAGTTGGCATTTTGCTATGCAGCTGTCACTGCCTGTCAGAGTTTTGTTTTGTGGAAAGCAATGTTAAAACAATGAAAACAGGCAAATGTTATTGAGCAAAGAAACAAGAGTGCCACTTGCTAACAACAAATGTAGGATAATCCACATTACAAAGTCTTGTTCATTTCAACTTTCAGCCTAAGATATCCCTTACTAAAACGACCTACTAAATAAAATCTCTGTTAACACCATCTGCGATATATTCTGGGATTCTACTAGTGTTGCCTTTGTAATGGACTCCTTTTTCTATAGCTTACACTAGTTTCAGCTAAATGATATCTGATTATACATTTGACCTTCAACTTCCTACTGATCATATTTGTTTTTGTATTCTACAGGGGGTGCCCTTCCAGCACTATCACAACTTGTCTCTTCATCGTATCATGCGGCAGTCTCATCATCGTCATTGCCACCAGCCGCTTCACAGAAATAATAAAATGCCCAAATAAAAGACATCTCCACATATGAGTGCGCATTCACTAAGCTTCAATGTTAATTTCTTAAATTTTGCAAGTATAGTAGCAAAGCTAGTATTTTTTACGTGTTGGTAGTATCTTATTGCATCATTAACCGGTTTGAAGTTAAGGTTGCATAAGAAGGTCCAGATGGACATCATGTGTAAATGTTTTCGTATCCTGGCGTTGAAGTCTTAATTTATTTTAGAAATGAAAGAAATTGCATGATCTTATCTCTTTGTATCTGAATATCTGCTGGATAGGTTATTTGTAATGATAAACGAAGTGTACATGCAATAAAAAGGATAAGTATTTGATCCAACTGTTGATCAAAGGAATTCTTGTTTACTTTTCTTACAATATGGTAGCAAGATGTATCATGTACATTTACCCTAGAACAATATAGAGATTTTTGGACATACCCCCCCATTTGAAAGTCGAAATTTGAGATACCCCCATTTGAAATTTTTTTTGAGATACCCCCAATTCAAGACAAAAGAGCTTTATGATGGACGGCTAAGATAACACCACATCTTGAATTGGGGGGTATCTCAAATTTTTTTTCAAATGGGGGGTATCTCAAATTTCGACTTTCAAATAGGGGGGTATGTCCAAAAATCTCAACAATATAATACAGTTCCTAGGTGGAAGATATATAAAGGCGAGGGTTATATCAACCCCAAACTTTACAGCCAGAAGTGAAGAATACATGTAAATATACAATAACTCCTAAAGATCACCGTTTTCCCACTCTAGTTACTCGTTTTCCTTTCCATTTTTGTACCTGTACGTCAATTGTAAAACTGCACATTTTTCTTTTATACAAAACGATGATGAAAAACAGTAATACAGGCAACGGACACTTTTATCTTCATTGAGCATTTCTTCTTGACATGCTATTTAGGAAAGATCCACTCTTTGTCAACTCACTGAGAGGCTTGTCTGTATATCTGATCATGTTATAAGAAAAACCTCCTGCAATTGCCCCGATGATAGGTGCAGTCATGTAAACCCATATTCCTTTATACTGGTGCATCACAATTGCAGGTCCAAGACTTCGTGCAGGGTTCATAGATGCTCCAGAAACAGGTCTGCAATGGAGAGAGTTTGTGTTCATATGTGCCTTTACAGCTTAATGTTCAGTTTGGATGGTAATTAAAATAGCAACAGTAAAGGATTAAGGAAATTACCCTGCGACAAACACATTTAGCAATACGGTCATTCCCACAGCGATTCCTGCCAGTTCTCCTGTCTGCAAAGTTATAATATTTCGAAATCAGAACATATATATAAATGTAGGTGAAAAAGTGAATAATTGAGAGAAGAGTTTGCGAACAAACCGCTCTACTATCAGTAGCAACGCCTGAGACAACAAACATCAAGAAAAATGTGATTATGATCTCAAGGATAAATGATCGCAAGCTTGGTCCAACTGGAATGGTTCCAAAATAATCCTCCATTTCTACGTCAAACACAAGAACTAAGGTGCCACTAGCGAGAGTTGATCCTGCCACCTGAGCTATAATGTAAGGAATTACCTGCATATGAAATACACGGTACGCATAGATTCAGATTCGGCGGAAATGTTGTTTATGATTTGTAGTATTTTGGGGAAAGAAAAGAATAGATTCATCCAACTATTAGGCATACGAAAACACACCTCCTTCATTGGAAAATGTCGGAAAATTGCCATAGTAATGGTGACGGCCGGATTGAAATGAGCACCTGAGATATGACCTGTAGCATAAACCATGACCATGACAGCCAGACCCCATACTACGCAAATTCCTGGAAACGTGATTGTTCCTCCATAGATCTTGTTAACGGCGACTGATCCACATCCTGCGAAAATTAGAAAATAGGTTCCCAACACCTCTGCAATTATCTAAAAAACAGAATGGAATGCATTTAGATAGGTTCATCATAATTTTTGCATGCATAACATAATGTTTCCTTACAAATTACCTTTTGTATGAATGTTACGACCTCTGTAGAAGACCAAAGGTCATTTCCATTGTCTAGAGAGCTCCTACCTTCCTCCATCTTCGACGCAACCTCATCTCTTTGTGTCATTATGCGAATATTTCGGAATTATATTAGAGATAAAGTGATATAAAGCTTATAAATCTGCGTCTCTTGATGTTGGAACTTGGAAGGAGACGCAGAAATGGAGGTAGATATAAGGCTTATCCCTGCAAACCTGTTTTGATAAAGATTAAGGTTGGCAGTTTATGTACAGAGTTGATGATACATGTTTACTATATTTGGGGATATATGTTTACTAAAATTAGCATCCTTGTATAATCTAATCTGGAGTTTGTGCAAGAGACCAGGAATTAATCCAGAGGTGAAGAAGGTAAACCTGTTAGTGACTTTTAATTGAATATTGACCATATATCTAGGGATTTCTCCGTTCTGAATATGCAACAACAGAGAATTCCATAGTATACATGGCCACTGAAGGGTATAAAACCCAATCGACAATTAACTGCGAACAAAGTAATTCATCAAATATATACAAATCTTATGTGGATATATTAATGGATTTTTTTTTACTAAACTTCATAATTACAGATATGGTCTTATTGCTTTTGAAGATGTAGTGTACAAATATACCTGTTTATTTATACTAATCACTTCTATATTTCAGAGTTAAGAAATCCTGATGCCCTGAACTTGATAGAACTGTCCACACACTTAAATTGCATCATACCATATGTCGTATGACATGTGTATGAAAGCATAAATGCCGATGGATCTCTTACTCCGTATTTCTTTGGTATGGGCAAATCAATGATGTTAATATAGTTATTATACAAAAGAAGGCGCGGAAAGGGTTGATGAACAAGGAATGATTTCAGTTGGGAAAATAACTCTCTTAGACTGGATGATTTATCCATATTGGGTAATTTCCCTGTGACACGAAGCATGCAAAGCAAATGCATTGGGACAACAGTTCCTTCTCTATAACACCATAAGTCCATAACATACTATACTCCTCAGAGAATTCTACTGCTGGACAGATTTCTTGAATAAGAGAGGTTGCAGGGTTGTCTGTGTTGACATACTAGTTAATTTTTCTGTTGTGGTGTACTTCTATACTTATAGTGGGAAGACTTCTTTTTGATAAATGACTGATTAGCCTCGATTTGTGCTATACAGGTAGTGCTGTTCCAGCACTAGCTGAACTTGTCTCTTCATCATATCATGTGCCAGTCTCATCATTATAAAGGCAAGCGGCTCAAATAAACGACCACCTCCACATTATGAGTGTGCATTCACTAAGCTTTGAACAAGTGTCCTGACTTGTGCATCGGCCAACAACAGTTAAGTAGATTTATTTCAGCTTCGAGTTTTGTAACAAAGCATGCAAGTCTTTAGCTATTTTCATCTCGTGTTGGAAAATCCTATTTATCCTAGAATTGAATGGAAGTGTTTGATATTATCTCTTTGTATCTGAATATCTGATCATTATGTACTTGTTAATGTTCAGCAAGTTTACGTTGGTTTTTGCTGTAGATTTAAACGAATCATTGTTCCTTTTCTTACTATCCGGTAGCAAGATGCATACTGTCATTTTTCCACCCTGTAGTATTTTGTGAACAAATACAGTACAGTTTCTAGGTGAAAGACGTAGAAAGGTGAGGGAGATGTTAATTAAAATTCAGAACCAACGGAAATACACAATTGAACGAAATTGAAGATTACACATAAATTACATATTGTAAAATCCCGCATTTTCCTTTTGTACAAAACGGTGACGACAAAAATTCCATATTTTTCTTTTTTACAAAAGGGTGAAGAAAAACACTTGTATCTTTATGGAGAATTTCTTCTTGACACGCTATTGAGGAAAGATCTACTTTTCGTCAGCTCACTGAGAGGCTTGTCTGTATACCTGATAGTGTTATAAGCAAAGCCTCCTGCAACTGCCCCGATGATGGGTGCAGTCATGTAAACCCATATTCCTTTATACTGGTGCATCACAATCGCAGGTCCAATACTTCTTGCAGGGTTCATTGATGCTCCAGAAACAGGTCTGCAATGGAGAAATTTGGTTTAGATATGATTTTGGTACTTAATATTAACATTTTTGAAGAAAAACATATTGCAGATTGTTCTAGTTGGAGGCAAGTATGCATTAATAGGGAGGAAATTACCCTGCGACAAACACGTTTAGCAGTACTGTCATTCCCACAGCTATTCCTGCTAGTTCCCCTGTCTGCAAAGTTATAATATAGAAAAATCAGAACAGAAATATATAATCGGTAGTCTTTGTATTTCAAAGTATAATTGCAGAGAGGATAACTGTAAGTGTAAGAGTGAATAATCGATTTAGAGATTGTGAACGTACCGCTCTACTATCAGTAGCAACGCCTGAGACGACAAACATCAAGAAGAATGTAATAATGATCTCAAGGACAAATGATCGCATGCTTGGTCCTACTGGAATTGTTCCAAAATAATCCTCCTTTTCTATGTTAAACACAATGACTAAGGTGCCACTAGCAAGAGTTGATCCTGCTACCTGAGCTAGAATATAAGGAAATACCTGCATAAAATAAATTTCCAAATGCTTTAATATCGATGAATATATGTAGATTGAGATCCCAGTACAAACCATATGAGGTCAAATACAAGAAACACACCTCCTTCATTGGAAAACGTCGAAAAATTGCCATAGTAATCGTGACGGCCGGATTAAAATGAGCACCTGAGATATGACCTACGGAATAAACCATGACCATAACTGCCAGACCCCATACTACACAAATTCCTGGGAATGTGATTGTTCCTCCATATATCTTGTTAACGGCGACTGATCCACATCCCGCAAAAATTAAAAAATAAGTCCCAAGCACCTCTGCGATAATCTACAAAGCAGAATTGAATGCATTTAGATTGGTACCATCATTTTTCCTGAACACCAAGTAACATTATTTATCCTTACAACTTACCTTTTGTATGAACTTAACGACCTCTGTGGAAGAACACAAGTCATTTCCATTGTCTAGAGAGCTCCTACCTTCCTCCATCTTTAACACAACTTCCTCCTTTTGCGCCATTATTCCAATCTTTCAGAATTGTATAAAAGATAATTAAAGTGAAATAAACCCTGAAATCTGCTTCTCTTTGATATTGCAAGGATATGCAGTAATGGAGGTATATATAGGGTTTATGTCTTTTGATAAAGATAAAGAGTTGTCACATTTGTACAATAATGATGATACATGTTTTCTAAATTTAGCAAGTTATGTTTAGTAAAATTAATATCCGAATTATCATCTGCTCTGGACAGACTGGAGTCTGTGCAAGGGACCAGGAATTTATCCAGAAGGGAGGAAGGTAAAGTTTTTAGTGGGATTGACATGTATATTGACCATATGACTACGGATTTCTCCTTTCACATTTAATTAATGTCTTAGGCTGAGACTTGAGTGCGTTGTTAGCGCTTCGGTTAATGAAATGTAAATATCAAAAGACATATGGTCACTAGATCCCTAGAGCCATGATGCCTAGGTTGGATCTCTGTTGCTGGGTCCAGATGAACTCGTCTTCTCTTGAACTGGAAAGTACTGCATTTAGTTTCATTTTGCTGAAACTCAGCCTGGTTATTTGCAGCATGCATGAGAACTAGTAGTCGCAATTCCATAAATTAATTTACCGGTTATTATCTCGCAGAAGGCATCCATCCACCACATAGGTCCAGGAAGGAGGTGTTACGCATACAAGGTAATATTTTGTTCTGCAACTATCAGTAGATTTACCAGTATAGCAAGATACATCATATTCAGTTTAATTTTTCCCTATGATACAGACTTATATAAACACATTTTAGTCAAATTGCGTCCGCGAAATGTTATGTGTGTAATGTCATAATTCATAAGGAAAAAGAGATAAAAAGAAAAAAAAAATTGAAGAATATACTAATCAGAATTTGCAACCAACCGTAAATTTTAATATTCAACAAAAATGAGGGTTACCAGAAAAATTACAAGAACTCTTCACATTTTTGTCGCTACGTTCATTCTCCCCAGGCTAGTTAATGGTGTTGGATTAGAACCTATGTCTGTGGTAAAACCTACACAATCTGCTTTCTATACACAAAGATGAAAAAACCAAGTATACAGGCTATGGATCACTTCTATATACATGTCTAGTGAGCAACTCTTCTTGACATGCTGCTAATGAAAGATCCACTCTTCGTCAATTCACGGAGAGGCTTGTCTGTAAACCTGATTAGATTGTAAGCAAAAGCACCTGCAATTGCGCCAATGATTGGTCCAGCAATGTAAACCCATATTCCTTTATAATGATGCATTACAATTGCTGGCCCAAGACTTCTCGCAGGGTTCATAGATGCTCCAGAAACAGGTCTGCAATAGATTACGACTGATTAGGTTTTCTACATTTTAGATAAATCAACGTGGCCATTTACGAAAGAATAGGGTAAAAAATTTCAACGACGAAGAGTGGACTATTTCCTATGTAGTATAGATTAAGAAAGTATGAGCAAGAATAATTACCCTGCAATAAACACATTTAACATAATTGTCATTCCCACAGCTATTCCTGCCAATTCTCCAATCTGCAAAATGATAATATAGCATAGTTAAAAAATCGTTTTCATCGAACATTTCATGGAAAAAGGACTTGAGTGTGTGGTATAGAGTTGTGTACCGCTCTACTATCAGTAGCAACGCCTGAGATGACAAACATCAAGAAAAATGTGATGATGATCTCGAGGATAAAAGACCGCAGACTGGGTCCTACTGGAATGGTTCCAAAAAAGTCCTCCATTTCTATGTCAAATACAAGGACCAACGTGCCACTAGCAAGACAAGATCCCAGTAGCTGGGCTACAATATAAGGAATTACCTGCAATAAAACAAATTAAATATTTACATTAAGATCCCAGAACAATGAATATATTTAGATTCTACGTAACTGCTGGGTTTGATTTGCAAACATATGTATATACTTGAAAGACGCACCTCCTTTGGTGAAAATTGTCGAAATAATGCCATAGCCATGGTGACGGCCGGATTGAAATGAGCACCTGAGATATGACCTACAGCATATACCATGACCATAACAGCCAGGCCCCATACTACACAGATTCCAGGGAATGTGATTTGTCCTCCGTATATCTTGTTAATGGCTACTGATCCACATCCGGCGAAAATTAGAAAAAAGGTCCCAAACACCTCTGCCATTACCTACAAAAACAGGAAGAAATGCTTAAGATCTGATCTACCATTTTCTATAGAACATATTGATGTATAAACTTGCAGAAGGAACTTTTTGTACACAAAAGGACTTTACAGTATGTTTCGTTACAAAATTACCTTTTGTGAAAATCTTATGGCCGCTTTAGAAGAACAATAATCTGACTCTTCCTCATATTTTTGAGAGGTGCTACCTTCCTCCATCTTTGACGCGGTTTCTTCAATTCGATCTTCACTTGGTGCCATTGTTCTGATTTACTAGAACTAGAACAAAGAAAAAGTGAACGAGAAACTCAAGAAATCTGCGTCTCTTCGATGTTACAAGGAGACGCAGAAGTTCGTGCAGATACAATGTTCTATTACTTTTTCATGAAGATAGAGTTAGTACTTTAATACTGAATGGAAGAGATAGTTTTGCTATATTTAGGGAGTGTTTTAGTTGGTTATTAACCTCCTAATTATCCTCTGATCTGAAATTTGTGGTATAACTATTTTATAGCAGACATTTGTTCCATTTTGAACCACTAGTGGCTGAAGATTCAAATGAACTTTGAACAGGTAAAGCAGTAAGCGATCGACCAAACAATGTAAATATTTTCATGGTCAGCGAAAAATGAACTGGTGTTGAGCGCGAAATACAGAGTTTTAGAATCCTCAGGTGTTGATAAAGCAGCAAGGTGAGCCGTGAGCAGCTAACCGTTCTGTTTCTTTATAAACAAGATCAAACACAATGCTTTGGGACGTCTCGTATGGCTTCAACCAAGTTCCAGCAATACCAGGCAGGTCTTCGATACGAATAATTGCTGTTTCATTGAGTTCTGTGGAGTCAACATTTCTGCGAGTTGCATAACTACCCTTCCCTTAAACTGAACACGTAGTCAAATTTTCTGCAGAAGTAATCTTATGTCTAGTGACCTTGTAGCGAGTTGTACATGCAAATACTCTATCATACTGTAACCACTGCAGTTGACAGTGTATGCGATGTATCCTTGAATCGACTGTCAGTAGTATATTATCTGATTAAGTTGTTTGACCTTAATTAGTATACTCTAAATCTGTCCACATGGAAGTTGCCTCATGATCAACTGAACCTACTTTAGTCTTGAGATGTATGCTTGTTTTTGGATAAACCTAATTCCTAACACCATCTTGCTGAATCAAATTCAAACAAGAACAACGAACATGCAGAATATAATGTCAACAAATATTGAACGAATTCAATGTACTTAATTTTCTTCTCTATTACCTTTTCAGAATCCATTTACATATATTGCCCAAGTTGGATCACTTGCAGACATCTTCCCTGTCTCACCCTGAAGAGCAGGGAAGAATGTTGATTCGATTAGTGCAGGTTTTTGGTATCTAAGCTTTGGACTTGGAGCAACATCTCTTGTCATTCTGAAATACGGATCTTGGTCTATTGCACATGGTATCAAGCAATGGAGTTGTGTTTTTGCCGGAAAACAGATGTGGGAATGAAGTAGGAAAACTCGGAGCTGCCTGAACAGCAGGAAATACGATTTTCCCAATATGATTTTCACCATCAAAACCAAAAATCCCCTTAACTTGATTAAAAGTAACACAACTTGCAACCTTCAAAACATTCTTGTAAAATGCACTACACATGACCAAAATCAGAGAAGATAAAAGTTCTATTAATATCAAAACCACACGCAATAATATCCTTCGCATTCTCCACAGGCAAATCTCTCACTTTCTTCAACTGATAGATTCTTCATCACGCATTCCTCAAATGCAATGCTTCAGAAGAAGGTCCTCTACCAGTATATAAACAAAACTTTTTACCGTTCTCATATTCATCTAGAATCTGATTTAAATCGCGATGAGCAAAGAAAATCCCCCTGCGCAGAAACACATGAGCAGGACGACTTGTTAAGCGTTCAACACAGCTTATCAATGATTCCTTAATCCTTTGACAACCAAACTTGTTTACAAGGTAATCATAATCAATCTTCCTTCCTTTCGTAGATACCTCAAACGGTGTTTCTAGTGTTGTATATATTTATGGTGACCAGGAATTTGGTTTCTAAGCCAATAGAATAACTTGGACTCTACAGTTCTATTTGAATTTTGTCAAAATCTATTTCTGTCACTTCATCTTATATCCACAGTGATCCAAATTCAAAAATGCGTGGTCATGAAATCAGCCAAAAGACATGAAAAGGTAAATAACATATGACAGTCCATTCAGATACTTTTGAAATCATAGAAAGAAACCAAAACAACCAGCTACTGAGAAAGTAGTCCTCTATTACATTTAACATGAAAACTTAGCATAAACTGACGAATAAAGGATAACAAGTGTAATGTACGTCCACAAGTTTGCCGAAACAGGCTAAAAAAAAATGTCCATCCGCTCAGATTTTAGGATTCGAAGGTGATGCTGTAAGCTACATATACATATGTTATCAAGTAGGGACAGTTATTCATCATCTTTGTAGGGATATTCTTCTGGGACTTGCTTTAGAAGTTTCAATCGCAACTCGTATGCATCATCTCCACGTAACATATCACGAACCCATGTAACTTCAGTTTTCATTGAAACCTGGTAATGTAGATTGCATATACTATGAGAAACTGATAAAGAGATAGTTATCGAGGTTGGTAGAAAAGTTCTAGTAACTGGTACACACGGGTTCAATCCATTTCTTTATGCACAATCTAAAGTTAGGAACTCACCATCTCTAGGGCTCCTCTGATAACCCCGCTCAAGATGTTGCAGTAGTAAAGACCTTGGCATGTATCAGGAAGCTCGACGAAGTCCACCAGGGGGTTATCCTCCAAAACAAGACTACAACTTGTTCCATCCACATCCCAGTTGGTCACGGAAGCAGTGACCCCTAAGAACATTTTCAAACCAACCTGTTAAGAGTATAAACAAAGAAATTAAAATCCAAACCGACAATATGATTTCCTTGAGATAAAGTGTGAAGAAAAATTGTTTGTAAGCAAGAAAAACAGAAAATTCTGTGCAGGAAGATCTCATTTTTATGGCTGCTAGATAACTTATTCCATGTTTAATTGTACTTTGTGCTTGATGCCTAGACGAGCAACAACCTATAAGTACAGATACCTGCAACATGAATGTCTAATGTAATCTAACCGAAAGGAGTTACAAGTGTATTGGTGTATGAGGTCAACCTAATCTAACCTCTGTTATTCCATGCAAAATTTTGTCCTCCATACACTACCTCTGTTTTAGATATGCTCAAACTACCTCATTTATTTGACACAAAATGTATTTCATACAGACCTTCGCGATTACATCGGCCGTCTCCTTGAAGTCAACGCATCTAGAGACATTAGACTTAGCTAGAAACTCATCAATCAGTCGGATTCCAATATTATATCCCCTGCATAAAAACAATAAGATAACTGGAATCAAAACACCTAAGAAAATTCTAAAAAAGGAAATCTACCATCAGAAGCAAAATATCATCAATGAATGCATTTGGTGATTAGTGATTACCATACTAAATGAAAGTTTTCAAAAGAATGTCCGAAAAATGAAAGTTATATCTAAATTAAGAATACATGGTCTGCCATTGAGGAAGAGGCCATTATTATAAGGTGTTGGACTGTTTGGCGGATGTCTACTAACTATCAACTCTACGTTCGAGGATAACACACTGCCTTTTGAGTTTTGAGAGGGGTCTATAGGCCCCTAATGACCTAATTATAGTGCAAACACCATGTTACGAGAGAACAAAACTAGATGCCACTACTCATGCCCAAAATCCATCTGATTATTTACTTGGGATCGAGTTTCAAGTTTCAAAGTATTCACTCAAAAAATTAAGGAAATTTGCTTCCCAGAGACTGCAAACACATTCACCACGTACTATCCACATGAAGGGAATTCAATAACATAGGCTATCATTCTGTATGAAAAATAAGGTGTTACTTATACATTCAATAAACTTAGTCTTAAGTTCAACTGAAAATGGTACAATTTATAGGGGCAATTCAGCTTCTCACTAAGCCTTATCGACAATTCACAATTGGTAAAGTTTCTTTCTACATTCGGGTTAAACTCTCCTTTAATCAGATTATAAAAGAAACTCAGATAACTGAAAACACATCCACGGCAGGGTTCAATACCACATTACCACCCGTGTATCCTGAACCTTATCAAGGTCTGTACAATTTAGTAAAAACGTATATAATAATTATTTGTAGACCATCAAGCTACATTTTTCTTATATAATTATTGTCTCTCAGACCCATACCCAAACTTTGAACTGGCACTATGAGCATTTTTTTTTTTTTTTTGCGTCCTAAATCTAATTAAAATTATTATTAATGATATTTCAATATATCTTGTACTACCAAGTAACATCTAAATTTCTCTCAAATTAAACCATAGTTATCAAATTAAAGAATTGGGGGAAAAAAAAAAAGTGTTACTTACATTTGATCAAGTTGTTTGTTGACTTCTTCAACTTCTTCGAGATCTGTAAGCAGTTGTCGTACAATTGCTCCATATGTTAATGTGAATAACTCTGCATTCTATAAACAAAATCAAACAATCAAGAAGAAGATGAAGTGATTTATAATTTAATTCAAAAAAATTCAAAAAAAAAAAAATAAAAAAAAAATTATAATTATGATGAATTACATCTTACCACACGTTCAACATTAGCGAAGACTGCATCACCTGTTCTTGGAGCTAATGGTGCCATTAATCCTCGAGATCTGTGAAATATCTTTTTTTCTCTTTCTCTTTCTCTCTTTCTCTTCTCTTCTCTTCTTCTCTCTTTCTCACTGTGTTTCTCTCTCTCTCTCTTGGATGTGGGTTAGTGGTAATGGGTGGGGTGTTTTTAGATCCAACTAGATTCAATATATTCCGGCCTACAAAAAAGCCCAAAACAAAGCCCCATCATTACATACAAATTATGGATGGTCAGTTGGTCACCATACAGTAAAACCTCGATAAATGAATATCCTTGGGACCAGAAAAATATATTTATTTAAAGGAGGTTATTCGTTTATCGAACACTTTAGTACAAAAGTTTGAATCGGGACGAGAAAAATTTATTGCGAGGTTATTCACTTGTAACATTCATTTTGTTTTGTAGTTTGCAAAATTAATGATATTCGCAAATATTCGAAGATTATATCTATTTTTTTTAGAAATCTTTACGAATATTCAATAAATTTGGATTTATAATTTATTTTTAGTGTCAAAATTTTAGATATTTTAAACTATGGTTAATTAGACTAGCATCACATTTTTTTTACCAAAAAAATGTCAAGTACGTCTTAGATGTGAATGTTAAAATCTGTGCCTGCTTGGGGCCAGGATGCTAAATTGCCAAGTATAGTTAAACCTCGATAAATAAATATTCGATAAGTGAATAACCTCGCTTAAGTAATAAATTTGTCTAGTCCCAATTTAAGATTTTGTACTAAAATAGTGTTCGATAAATTAATAACCTCGATTAAATAATATATATATCCAGTGTCCACCACGTCATATCATGTTTCCAATCAGTTTGGTGTCAAGGTTCATGCATAATCCTTCTATTCATCATCTTGGAGCTGCAAAGAGAATTCTTCGTTATGTTCGGGCAACAAGCAATTACGGTATTTGGTACAAACCAGGAGAGAAATTCAGTTTGCTTGGGTTTACTGACAGCGATTGGGCAGGTTTTGTAGATGACAGGAAGAGCACTAGTGGCTTCATTTTCAGTCTTGGTTCGGGTGCTATATCACGGAGTTCGAAGAAGCAAGCAACAGTTGCACTCTCGTCATCAGAAGCTGAATATGCAGCAGCTACTTCAGCTGCTCGTCAATCTATTTGGATGCGGAGAATTTTGGAAGACTTGAAGCATGTTCAAGAAGATGCAACGGTGATTTACTGCGACAACAAAGCTACCATAGCAATGACAAAGAATCCAGTTTTTGGTATCAGAGTAAAACATATTGAGATCTATCATCATTACATTCGAGATCTCGTTTCCAAAGACTTGATCATGATGAAGTATTGTCCAACAAATGAACAAGTTGCTGATGGATTCACTAAGGCACTTTCATATCCGAAATTTGCTATATTCAGATGTTCTCTTGGAGTTTCAGATTTTGCATCAAGGGGGAGTGTTGAGAATTGATGCATCGTCATCGTCCATGTCAGATTTGTTTCTACAGGTCAGTCCTAGTCAGTTATTTGTCCAGGTCAGAGTCCATGTCATTAGTCCTATGACTAAGTCTAAGTAGTGTATTAGCTACAGGAGTTGTGTTCCTTATTTTCAGTTTACAGTTTAGAGTTGAGGGAAGTGGAGTTATGGATTAATGGTCTGTGAAGTGGGGTTATCCACTAAGAGTTCTTAGTTTATAAATAGTTGTAATCAGATCATTTGTTATTGAAGTTAATTGAGTTGTGTTTTATCAATACAAAGTATTCAATTGCCATTCAAAGTTCTCTGTTTCATTGTTTTTACTTTAAATTGTCATTCTTAAACCAACAGTTTTGGTATCAAGAGCCAAGTTCTTTCAATTGGGTGTGGAAAGATTTTGTTGCTGTAGCAAAGATCTTTCAATTAGAGTCGACGCGTATCGATCATTGGTGGAAGAGGTATTTTCAAAATTTGTTGCTTTTGGGTAATTCATCATGTCAAACGGTATGAATACTCTAAACCTCTCACAAAATTTGGTACCTATTTTAATGGTGAAAATTATGAATTTTGGAGTATCAAGATGAGAACATTTTTTATTTCTCAAGATCTTTGGGATTTGGTTGAGAATGGCTATGCAGATACTGAAAGTTCTAAGAGTGCAGAGAATTTGAAAGAGAATCGCAAGAAAGATGCAAAAGCCTTACTTGTTCTACAGCAGGCTGTGGCGGAAACTATCTTCCCAAGACTAGCAAATGCTACCAAATCGAAGGAAGCTTGGAGAATTTTGAAGCAGGAGTTCCATGGCGACGCTAAGGTAACCACAGTGAAACTTCAAACTCTTCGAAGAGAATTTGAGACTCTCTTCATGAAAGGTAGTGAATCTGTTCAAGATTTTTTCTCTAGAGTTTCAACTATTGTTAATCAAATGAAGAGTTTTGGTGAAAATATTGATGATCAGAAAGTTGTAGAGAAGGTTTTGAGGAGTCTGCCGTCTAAATTTGATCATGTAGTTACTGCCATTGAAGAGTCTAAGGATTTGTCTGATTATTCTCTTAATGAATTGATGGGTTCTCTGTCTGCTAATGAAGAAAGGATGCAAAACAGATCATCGGAGAAGAATATTGAGCAAGCTTTCCAGTCAAAGGTAGAGATTTCTGACAAAGAAAAGAAATTTGATGGTTCTTCCTCTAATAGATTTGCAGGTCGTGGCCGAGGAAGAAGTGGTTTTCGTGGTCGTGGAAGAGGCCGTGGAAGATCTGATTTTGGTAGTCACAATTCAGATTATGGTGATAGAGAAAATCACAAGAAGAATTACAAAAGCAAGCAATGCCATTTCTGTAAGAAGTGGGGCCATATTGAAGCGAATTGTTGGGAAAAGGAGAAGCCGCAAGCTAATTTCTGTGATGAAAAATAGGAAAAAAATAATTTGTTTCTTACTTGTCTTATGGCTCAAGAAGTAAGATTGACATTTGGTTTCTAGATAGTGGTTGTAGTAACCATATGACAGGTGAAAGAAGCATTTTTCGTAGTCTTGACGAATCAGTAAAGTTGCAAGTTCGACTTGGAGATAATAAGCAAGTTCAAATTGAAGGAAAAGGGACAGCTGCAGTTCCGACTAAATCAGGTATCAAAAACATAATTCATGATGTTTATTACATTCCTGGTTTAGCTCATAACTTGCTTAGTGTGGGACAGTTGATTGAAAGTGGTTTTTCCGTTATGTTTGATGGTGATATGTGTGAAATTAAGAAGCGAAATTCAGATGTGCCTCCTATTAAGATTCGTATGACTCAAAACAAAATGTTTCCTATTGTTTTCTCACGTCTTGATGCTTGTGCATTCGCTGCTAGTATTAATGATGAATCAAAGATTTGGCACTTGCGTTATGGTCATTTACATTTTAATGGGCTGAAGTTGTTGAGACAGAAAAATTGGGTGTTTGGTTTGCCTTTTATTGCTGGTATTGATGATGTTTGTGAAGGTTGTGTGTATGGGAAGCAACACCGGTTATCATTTCCTGTTGGCAAATCTTGGCGTGCAAAAAGGCCTCTTGAACTCATTCATGTGTGGTCCGACAAATACTCCTTCATTCAATAAGAGTAGATATTTCTTGCTCTTTATTGATGATTGTACTCGCATGAGCTGGGTTTATTTTCTTACTTACAAGTCCGAAGCATTTGAGAAATTTCAGGAATTTAAAGCTTTTGCAGAGAAAGAAAGTGGCGAAGTCGTCAAAATTCTTAGAACAGACAGAGGAGGAGAGTTCTTATCTGCTGATTTCATTTCTTTCTGCACGAGGCATGGCATTCGTAGGCATCTAACAGTGAGAAGAACACCTGAACAGAATGGGGTCGCAGAAAGGAAGAATAGAACCGTGGTAGAAATGGCTCGAAGTATGCTTAATGAGAAGCAACTTCCAAATGATTTCTGGGCTGAGGCAGTTGCAACATCAGTTTTCCTTCTAAACATCTCTCCAACTAAGGCGGTACCCAACATGACTCCATATGAGGCGTGGTGGCAGCGAAAACCCAATGTGAGTCATTTAAAAGTTTTTGGATGCATTGCTTATTCCTTGATCGGTTCTAATGAGCGCACCAAGCTTGATAAGAAAAGTGAAAAATGCATCTTTGTTGGGTATAGCGATGAGACAAAGGGTTATAGGTTGTATAATCCAGAAACTAAGAAATTGATTATTCGTCGAGATGTTGTTTTTGATGAAGGCGGTGTTTGGGACTGGAATGTCTCGAAAATTCAGCATGCTCCATTTGTCGAAGGTGAAGGCGAACCTCCAAATTCGAAGGAAATTGTTGTCTCTCCTCAATCATCACCAAGAATGAACTCTCCACGCAGTCCAAGTAGTGAAGGCAGCAGCAGTTCCGATCCCACTCTTGATACTGATTCACCTCCGCTAAGGTATCGATCTTTGAAAGATGTTTATGAATCTTGCACCTTTGCTCTTATGATTGCAGAACCTATGAGTTATGACGAGGCTGAAGGCAAAGAAGAATGGGAAACCTCTATGCAAGCAGAAATTGACACCATTGAAAAAAATCAGACATGGGAGCTAGTGGATTTGCCACCCGAAAAAGAAGCAATTGGCGTCAAGTGGGTCTACAAGGTGAAGTACAATGCGGATGGCAGTGTGCAGAGATTGAAAGCTATGCTCGTTGCTAAAGGTTATGTGCAACAGTATGGGGTAGATTTCTTTGACACTTACTCTCCTGTTGCTCGGTTTGAAACGGTTCGGTTTATTTTGGCTTTTGCTGCTCAAATGAAATGGCAAGTATTTCAATTTGATGTCAAGTCGGCTTTTCTTAATGGGTTATTAGAAGAAGATGTGTATGTCGAACAGCCACATGGATTCGTTGTGGACGGACAGGAGGAAAAAGTTTACAAATTGAAGAAAGCATTGTATGGACTTAAGCAAGCCCCAAGAGCATGGTACAGCCGCCTTGACTCTTATTTTCAGAAATCAGATTTTCAGCGAAGTAATAGTGAGCCAACATTGTATGTGAAGGTGAAAGGTAAGGAAATTCTGGTCGTTTGTGTTTATGTGGATGATATTATATACACTGGATCATCTAGTGTTCTTATCAAAGAGTTTAAGGAGAGCATGATGCATGAATTTGATATGTCTGACTTGGGTTTGTTGCATTACTTTCTTGGTTTTCAAGTTCGACAATCTGATTGTGGCATATTTATTTGTCAAGAAAAGTATGCACTTGATTTACATAAGAAGTATAACATGCTGAATTGTAAGACCTCATCCGCTCCTATGAAAACAAGTGAAAAGTTATCAATGAATGATGGAACTGCAAAGGCTAATGAGACATTGTTTCGCGGTATTGTTGGAGGATTAATGTACTTAACAAACTCGCGACCAGATATCATGTTTCCAATCAGTTTGGTGTCAAGGTTTATGCATAATCCTTCTATTCATCATCTTGGAGCTGCAAAGAGAATTCTTCGTTATGTTCGGGCAACAAGCAATTACGGTATTTGGTACAAACCAGGAGAGAAATTCAGTTTGCTTGGGTTTACTGACAGCGATTGGGCAGGTTTTGTAGATGACAGGAAGAGCACTAGTGGCTTCATTTTCAGTCTTGGTTCGGGTGCTATATCACGGAGTTCGAAGAAGCAAGCAACAGTTGCACTCTCGTCATCAGAAGCTGAATATGCAGCAGCTACTTCAGCTGCTTGTCAATCTATTTGGATGCGGAGAATTTTGGAAGACTTGAAGCATGTTCAAGAAGATGCAACGGTGATTTACTGCGACAACAAAGCTACCATAGCAATGACAAAGAATCCAGTTTTTGGTATCAGAGTAAAACATATTGAGATCTATCATCATTACATTCGAGATCTCGTTTCCAAAGACTTGATCATGATGAAGTATTGTCCAACAAATGAACAAGTTGCTGATGGATTCACTAAGGCACTTTCATATCCGAAATTTGCTATATTCAGATGTTCTCTTGGAGTTTCAGATTTTGCATCAAGGGGGAGTGTTGAGAATTGATGCATCGTCATCGTCCATGTCAGATTTGTTTCTACAGGTCAGTCCTAGTCAGTTATTTGTCCAGGTCAGAGTCCATGTCATTAGTCCTATGACTAAGTCTAAGTAGTGTATTAGCTACAGGAGTTGTGTTCCTTATTTTCAGTTTACAGTTTAGAGTTGAGGGAAGTGGAGTTATGGATTAATGGTCTGTGAAGTGGGGTTATCCACTAAGAGTTCTTAGTCTATAAATAGTTGTAATCAGATCATTTGTTATTGAAGTTAATTGAGTTGTGTTTTATCAATACAAAGTATTCAATTGCCATTCAAAGTTCTCTGTTTCATTGTTTTTACTTTAAATTGTCATTCTTAAACCAAACCAACATATATGTATACCTTCATATACAATTTTGTTCTTCAATAATCACGGCATTATGTCTCTTGTCTTCAAATCCTTGCGATAGATCCACAGTCTTACTGTTACGCCATCTTAAAGCCGATTATCTTGAGTGGTCCTATAGTTTTGTGTAGTTACATATCCATACATGCATCATCATGATGTGTTTGGCATACTCCAATCATTATTTGTGTTTCTCTATTTTCAACATCTTTCATAAAATTAGGTTTGATTGTGTAACGCGAGAAGATATTGAATTGTGAACTTCATTAGCTATTTCTACTAAGAAACATACTGCATTTCTACTTGGTTTTACTTGTTATTTAAGTTGTTTATAACTTTTTATCCCTTCCAGATTAAGCCAGAATCTGAACATATTCTGGAGGAGCTGCTCAGTCCGTTTTCTAATCTGAGGTATTTAAAAACGTCCAGGCTGTACTATGGTTCTTGTATTCAAGCTTTGGCAACCTTTTTGAAGAGTGCTCCATCAATAGAAAATCTTGGCTTGAAAGTGGTTCCGGTACTTACCAAAACTTCATCTCAAATATTCTCGCAATGTGCTTATAAATATTTCAGTATGGTTTCTCAGTGTGATGATCAGTAATTTGAAATGAAAATTTAAGTTATATATTTTTGTTTGATAATGCCGTTTTTGTTTAATTATGGATTTTTATCCTTTTTATGAAAGGAATGCACATCAAACAGTTATGGTTGGGAACCGAAGTTGACAGACTTGTCGTTAATGAACTACGAGTTTCATCACCTCAGATGTGTTAAGGTCTTGGGTTTCCACCGTGTTGAAAAAGAACTCAAGATTCTTGGATTTGTACTAAAGAACGCGACAGTTTTGGAGAGCATTGCAGTCACCCTTCCAAAGCGCAGGAAAAAGTATACAAAAAAAGAGGTCGCAGAATTTACTATGAAGTTGCAGTCTCTGCCTAAAGCCTCTTCAGATGTTAGAATAGATTTTATGTTATGAACCGTTGTGTTCATTGCGCACGACATAGAAGCATTCATGTTTAGATTTTGGTTTGGAATGGTTTTGTTTCGGCTTCAATTGGTTTATTTCTGTTTTAATTTCGGGAAAATTGGCGATAACCCCACACATTATGGTCGCAGAATTTACTATGAAGTTGCAGTCTCTGCCTAAAGCCTCTTCAGATGTCAGAATAGATTTTATGTTATGAACCGTTGTGTTCATTGCGCACGGCATAGAAGCATTCATGTTTAGATTTTGGTTTGGAATGGTCTTGTTTCGGCTTCAATTGGTTTATTTCTGTTTTAATTTCGGGAAAATTGGCGATAACCCCCCACATTATGGTCACTCTTAGCAAGAACCCCCTCATTTGTCCATTTTTGGCGTTAACCCCTCATCTCCCCAAATTAGACCTTGTGTTGCCCAATTTACCCCTGACCCCTCATATTTGAGTAAACCCCCTAATTTATTATTAACAAAAGTTTACTAACTGATGTTAACAGAACTCTTATTTGCCTACCCCCCGAAAAGTAAAAATGTGAAAACCAAAAACGTAAAATTTACTCTCACCTACCAGTTCACGTTGATCAGGTAGGTGGGAGTTGATTTTACTTTTGTTTTCAAGTTTTTAACTATCGCCGGGGGGGGGGGGGGGTTCACAAATATATGTTCCGTTAACAGAGATTAACGACTGTTAGTGAGCTTCTGTTAGTTAAGTTTGGGGGGTTTAGTCAAATAATATGTGACAGGGGTATAGTGGGCAAAAAAATTGCTGAAGTGTGTGTGTGTGGGGGGGGGGGGGGGGGTTAACGCCAAAAATGGACAAATGAAGGGGTTATTGCGAAGAGTGACCATAATGTGGGGGGTTATCGCCAATTTTCCCTTTAATTTCTTGAAGAATACATGAATACAACTCTAGTAGAAGTGTGATCAGCAAATTCTTTCTCTTACTGATCAAGTGTAAGACATGCCTGTATTTTGGCTTTGAAATAATTGATTTTGTGGCATCATTTCATATAGTATATTGGTGATGAAATGGTATAATTTTGTTTTCTAATTGGCAATTTAAGTGTAATGAGCTGTTTAAATGCTTTAATCCCAAACTAAAAACAAATACAGTATAAACAAGCGAAGAATCATGCATCATGCATGTCTAATCAGGCCAAGGTATCCAACTTTGTTGGATCATCTTGACTGGTAAACTAGTTTTCAATGTCGGTTGATGTGTAAACCAGTCTTCAACCGACATTGAAAACTAGTTTACCAATGAAAAAAATTAATTTAGTCTATCTTCAGTATTGAGATAATAAAGTCTCAGCATTGAAACCAGGGAACTGTAAGCAACCCTGCATTTAAAAACAGGGTACCCTGTTTCTCGAAACCAGCGCTACAAACTGGTTTATACATGGGGAAAAGGAGGTAAGAAGAATAAATTCTATTGACCTGAAGCCCTGAACTCCCTTGTAAACTGAGTTGAAATATTTATAAGTAAGATAAGAGAAGTTGAAGAGGGTGAGGGTTTAGGGTTTAGTAACATCACAATGGAAGAAAACAAGTCAAAGTGTTTAAGGTTCTATACTAGAAAGAAAAAGATGATGAAGATGATGAGTGATCAAACAACATGCAGTTTAGACAAACTAAGTGTTTTACCTGATTCCATACTTCATCTTATTCTTTCATTTCTTGATACGAAGCAAGTCGTGCAAACAAGCTGTCTTTCGACAAAATGGAGAAATATATGGAAATCTATTCCAGTTTTGAACTTTGATTATGACTCACTAGGGAGAAAATCTGAGAAAAGGAAATGTTCAAGATCTGTTGATGGGAAGAAGGTTTATAGTAAAGATAAAAGCATGGATATTGTAAGTCGCATTTTGTTTCTTCGCGATGGTGATTCTAGTATTCAGAAACTCAACCTTTTTAATTTCTCAGATTATGATTCAGGTCGAATTAATACTTGGCTTCTTTTTGCCTTCAAACAACATGTTAAAGAGGTTCGACTTCATATCAACCCTCTTCGAGATATGTTGGATCAGGGCTTGAACACATTTTCTAGTCTAAGATGCTTAGAATTGGGCAAGTTTCTATATGACATTCGAGTTATTACAAGCTTATTGAAGAGCTAGCTGTCCTTATGTTGAAACTCTTATCTTTGTAAGTATCCAAGGTATCGTGTAACACCCATGAGTTGGTGTTAGTCCCACATTGCCAAGGAAGTGGTTGTTTCGGTAGTATATAGAGCTTAACCATACTTTAACTAATGTCAAGGCCTTTTGGGGTAAACCTCATGGGTGGGCCCTGATCCAAAACCCTCTACTGCTGGATATCCACAGTGACTAAAGGGGGACAATATTGACATTAGCGAGTGGTATGGTGCTCGATGCACTGGGATGAGCGAGGACGAAATCCCGGGGCGTTACATATCGATCAACAAATCGTAGTACTAAATTAGGTTCACTGAAAATCTTTCAATCTTACTGTTTCTGTCACTAGGAAAGCTATTTTATTGAAGACAAGGAGGATAATTGGAGAGGAGATTTGCTAATGCAAAACATATTATCTCACCTTAAATATGTTAGGGTTCGTAGTTTTCATGGTTACAAAAATGAACTCAAGCTTCTCGAAATTTTACTGACTACTGCACCGGGCTTACAGAGCATTGCAATCACTTCAACAAAGGAATTTCTGAAGTCAAACAATCTGAACGAGTTCAGCGAGAAGCTGCATTCTCTGCCAAGAGCTTCTTCAAATGCAACTATATTAATCTCCTAGGCATTTGTGCTATTATAAATTCCTAGAATTTTGTTATCTGAACTATGCCAATCAGCTGCCCATGATACTGTTATATTTTGGTAGCCGGAAAGGCCTATTTTGTTGGTTGAATGCAATTTTTCGACCAGAATAGTTTTCTCTTAGGGACTCAATCATCCTTAAATTTGTTAACTCTTATCAATTTGGATGGAAGTATATTTTGCACTTGGAGCTATTGTTCTAGTATTATTATCTTTAATTTTCGGGCGATATTTGTCTTCTCTTTTTGTTTAGACCTTTCATGGGACAACTATGTTACAAAGTTCCTGTCAGGCTACCCTGATTCCTGCCTCTACCACCTTCATGTAAATTGCTGGACTCGCGTGCCTGCATCAATACTGCATTACATGACGGGGTTAGGGTGTAAAAGTGCACGAGGAAGTGATTGTTCAGACTCTACATCTGAAGCTCCAATGGTACTTAGTACAACAACCCCTTTGATCTCTAGAGGAGTAGAGGTTGTTCCGTTTTTTTTAGCACACTATATTGTCAAAATTTGATGCATGATATCCATATCCGCTACCTTATTAACAATGGTATAAACATTGTTGTATGTGTTGTATAAAACTGCATTGTCATTCACAATTACAAATTACATTACAAGATTGTGTTTAATTTTGCATGGCATTGTACATAAACGAAACAATATATCAGAAAAATGTTGTGCGCAGCGGAAACTTAATACACAACTAACGATGATTGAACTAGTGTATGAAATAAAATAAAACGACAAAATCAAACAAGCAACCATACAAGACACAAGATATACGTGGTTCGGCAATATACCTACGTCCACAGGGAGAAAAGATGATGTTTTTCTTATAGAGACAATTGTACAAGCCATCACGAAGAAACCGAAGTCTTCTTCCTCACAAAAGTTCTCAAACTCTCTAATGGCTTCTCACAATCTCTCTATCTTTCTTGCTTAGGGTTTTTTCCTCTTCTAATTGGCTTTATAACATAGCCTTACAATAAAACACGAAATGGTCTTGAACATGGGCCCATATGGTAGAAAGCAATGAGGACGTACGTGCATACGAATGTTCGTACGTACGTTCTACCGTCTGGGAGTAGTCTGTGATGCAGGATGTACGTACGCCCTAACTACGTACGTACGTTCCTGAACGAACTACTTCTGAACGTACATGCATACGAACGTACGTATGTACGTTCTACTATCTGGAAGTTGTCTGTGATGCAGGGCGTACGTACGCCCTAACTATGTACGTACGTTCCTGAACCAAAAAACTTTCCTCTCCTCTCCAGTTCCAAAAAAAAACCCAACAATAAATCGTGCTACTTCGAAAGGCATACGCTTAAGCTTGACTACTCGTGTCCTTAATATATTAAGGACTCTACATCTTGAAACAGATTCACTACTATCTATCTTGACCTATAACTTTCATTTCGTTACTATAATGTCATTGTCATGTGTTCATGCTTTTATCTTTTTAAAGAACAACCTTCTATTAGCATGGCGTGCAACATATATAGATGATTTTTCTTCTTCCTCATGAATTTGAATTGAATTTTTTTTGTTACTAGGCATGCTTTGTTGTTATTGAAGACAGGAGGATAACTGGGGAGAAGAACAAAAAAAATCGGGTTTGCTATCTATTCAGAAAGGACTTGTAGTTAGGGCAGGAAATTGGGTCGAATTTATTCGAATATCCGACCGACCGAAATCCGAATATAGCGGGTATGGTTCAAAAAATTTATCCGGATTTGAATTCGGATACAGTTATAATATTTTGACCGGCTCGGACACGGATAAAATCCAGATATATCCAAATTTATACTTTTATGCAAATAATATACCATTTTTACAAGGCTAATATGGTCATCAAATTATATACAAAAATAAAAATCTAATAATTCAAATTTTTTATTTATAAAATCCGGATATATCGAAAAAAAAATTATTATAATTTCTCATATTTAGTTTTTAGTTATAAAAAATCAAACCGAAAATAGATTCAGATATTTGATCCAAATTAAAAACGGATTATAGAATCCGGATCCGGATAATTGAATACGGATACGGTACAAAAAATTTAGTCCGACTCGGATACGGATATACTGAAAAAAATTCGGATATGGCTACGGATGACTACATATCCGCTCCGTATCCAATCCGTTTCCTGCCCTACTTGTAGTGCACTTGTCCTCTACTTTTGTCTAAATCCTTGAGTTTATTTTTGGTTTTTTGTTAAAAAAATAAAAATAAATATGGATTCTTTCTTACCACACCGTTCAACATTAGCGAAAACTGCATCACCTGATCTCGGAGCTTATGGAGCCATTTATCGTCGAGATCTGTGAATATTTTTCTTCTTCTCTTCTCAGTTCTCACTATCTATCTGGTAGTCTGGTTATTAGTGGTATGGAAGGAAATGGGTTGGGGTATTAAAGATCCAACTAGTTCCACAATATCCGGCCTGGTATGTGATAATATCAGCCCAGTTAAAAAGCCCAGGATTAGGTCTACTAATCGGTTTGGCATAAAAAGCTAGTACAAAACATTTTCTGAAGCCCCATGGTCCTTCTTTATATTGTTCATGTATATTGAGATGTAGCCTGTAGGAACCTTACATTTCTTCAAGCTTGTATAAATCTTCTCCATCCATGCAGCACACAATGGCAGATAGGGCTTTCCAAGACCATATTACACCCAGTCACCAAAATTCTTCCGGTGTCTCTTGGTAACCTTGAAGGGGTAGGACCGTAGGATGGAAACGTCTCATCAAGAAAGGCTCTAATGTCATAGTTACTTTGATTCACAGCAAGAGCAAATGTATCTCTGTACAACCCAAACACTGCCATCAACTCCTTGAGTCCTTGGTATGCTTTACATAAATGGAACGTAGGATGGAAGACTCAACACGATTGGATACAAACAGAGTAGCTATGAGAGAAAAAGAAGAAGAAGATTTTGTTTTGAATTCCTCTGGAAGACAAAAACATAGTCAGTCATTTAAGGAATGCGGACTCAAAGAGGAAACTATTATACTCCTTTTTAAGATGTTTAAGTTCCAACTTCCAAGGTTCTTTTACCTCTTTTGTTTTGCCCATGGGACCACATTGTAATTTATCACTATTAATAAAAACCAAAAATTTTAATTAAAAAAAATAAAATAATTTAGGAACTCGGTTAAGTTGACTCGGAATCAGTGTTATCCGGGTTGTTAAAGATTCAATGTTGACTCGAGTCATTTGAAGACGGATTTCAATTCGGATGGAGATTTTGCAAAATTTTCTTATGGGACAGGTTCCTTAATTTATACTACTATTATAAACCTGAATAAAATTCAGGGGTAAGTCTCGGTTCATGAGAATTGAGCTTTAGAATTTTGTCACCTAATTCTGAATAAAATACTCTTTTAATCATGTTTTGTTTTAGTAAATTTACATAATACCCTTTAAATAATGGTTTTATTGTAATTTAACATATTTTTATTTATGGGCTAAATTTTTATTTATGAGAAAAAGGTCCAATAATAAAATAAAATAATAAAATAAACAAAATATAATCACAATAATAAATTTACTTAAAAAATAATTATTTTATACGATTTAATAAATTAGTGTAATTTGTAATATTTAATAAAATTAATAACTTAAAACTCGAATGGTAATCAGTGGAAACCCAATATATGTGTGCAATATAACAAAGGTAAAGCAAACAATAAAGCAATAAACAAATAAAGAACACACGATATTTTTAACGTGGTAAAACCCAATATGGGAAACGTCCACGGTTGTCCTCACGACAACAAATAAATCCACTAGATGAAAGAGATGTACAAACCTATCAACTACCTGCAATCACTGCGAGTTGACACTCCTGGTTATCTCTAACACCTTGACTTCACCAGAGCACCTTGATGTACGCACAAGACACTCGACTTCTTGATGAACACACAAGAAGACTCGAAGCCGAACTATGAAACAAGCTTACACCAGAGTTCCTTGATGAACACACAAGGATACTCGACTTCTTGATGAACACACAAGAAGACTCGAAGCTAAATCAATATAAACAATAAGGAAGAAGAAGATGAATGGGGAAGAAGAAGATGAGTTCAATCACCAAAACAACCTAAACCAAAACCTAAACAAACTCCAAGACTAGAGATGAATTGGACGACCAAAGAACTGGTTTGTTCTTTGGTAGAAAACCCTATATATAGTTAGGGTTTGAAACAAGAGAAAATGGGCCGAAATTGACAGATTTCATATTGGACGTACGTACGTCGAAACAGCGTACGTACGTCCTGAGACGTAAAAAGTTCGCTGCCTACTTGGACGTACGAACGCCCTAACTAGGTACGTACGTCCTGACCAAAACATGTTTGCTGCCTAACATGACGTACGTACGCCCTAACTTGGTACGTACGTCCTATACCAAACATGACTTAGACAAACTTGACGCGAAGAGAAGGACTAGGGACGACGCGAAGAGAAGGACTAGGGACGATGCGCGTACAACGAGGTTTTCCTAACAATGAACTCAAGGCGAGATAACCATGGACATCCAATGTCACAAAATTAATGTCAAACAACCGAGTGCCAGTTTCAATCAGACACGGATAAATTAAAATTGCTAAGGCACTAGTTATACATTTATACATATAGAGTAAAGATTTCTTTCTCCTCTTTTTATAATTTCATAGTAATTTGGGTATTAAGAACTTAAATTTTATAATTCTATAAAACATAAATCCTAAAAAAATAAATTTTTTTAAAAGCTTTTATTTGCTTAATTTTATATAGGATTAAACCGGTTTAAACAAATAAATCGATAATTTCACTCGAGTTAAACTCCGATTTTAGATAACCTGAGTCAACACTAAATCTTTGACCTAAATAACATCAATTTTGACTCAACTCGGTCAAGTTTTTCAGGATTTGACCAATTGGTAAATGAAAATATACATAAACGCTTATTTTCGAGCTTAGAAATTCTAAAAAACTACACAAGTGCATGTATGTATTTATATGCAAATAAGTGATATTATACATAAAATGGTGAAACCTAGATGGTCCCCTATCTGTTTCAATGGTTTTTTTCTAAGACAGATCTAACTTATAACCCCAAGGAGTAATAATCTTATATATATATTAAGATCAATTTAGTTTTATCCAAGAAAATATATTCTCATATCTCTATGAAAATCCTCTTTGTTTTTGTAGTTTTTTTTTCTTATCTTTACAAGAAAAGCACATTGATAGAGATATGTTTTCTATAAAGATAAACAAGTGAAAGCAAAAGTTGGAGACAATGAAGCTTATAATCCTCTGAAAGTGAGTGGCGCCGTTGAATGATTGAACTAAAAAACTTTTTTCTTATCAACTTCTACACACCACAAATCCTGGAAATAACCTTTACAAAATTACAAATGAAAATGGTTTGATGTATTTGATTGATATTTGTCGGCAAATGATTTACTTTTCTTCGAAAACATTTGCTACCCAAAATGAACGTAAACTATCAAAACTATTACAAATACGCGTCAATTTTTCATATAAAATGATCATGCAGGTATTGGCAGCTAAAAAAATTGGCGGTAGAGCCGGTACCAATCTAGTTGGGGATGTTTTAGGACCATGTAAATGTTAGTTCAATGACCAAATTGCTGGGCCATATATATAGCTTGCACATAAAGGTATTTTAGATATAGATCAGAGAAGAATGGTCCTTTTAAAGCTTTTATTTGAGAAAATCTGATCTTGGTACAAATACAATCATTCATACTTTTTTAAGAGAACAAAAATAATATATATGGATAAGAGAAACTTTAGAACATGATATAGTGCAAGCTATTAGGTGCATTATTCTACACCTATTGTAGAGAAAAGCAAAGTGATGTGGTCGAGATTCCATGTGTTTGTAAGTAAGTAAGTATGTATACCTTTCACTTGGATTGTTTATCATTGCAAAGTATGGAGAAGTGGGTAGAGCTCTTTAGCAACTCGATCAGTTTGATACTGTAGTATATCATAATTATATTTGGTAATCAGTTGCTAAATTATTTGTATAACAAGGCAATTATAGGTCGTTTAAATACGGAGATCGGAGATCGTGCGAGATGGTCCACCTATTTATAGTTTAAGTCAATTCGTGGGCGCGCAGCATGGTTGTGGCCATTGAACTGGTGGTACCATGATGATGATGATCACTAGCGCCTTTCATTTTATCATTATTGCCCCAAAAATATATCATATAGTTTACACTACCCGATCGATCCTAATACAAAAATTATTGTTTTGTTATAGACATTATATATCAAGTAGCTTCTTTGCTGCAGAAGTTTGTCTGATAACACTGAAAGAGTGTAACCTTTTACAACAAGGGGTGTTGACATCAAATTTAGATTGTAGCGCGGTATAAATTTTCTGTCATGTCAGTTAAAAGTTGGATTGCAGTACAATCTAAACTTGAGGCTACCCGTCGTTTGTAAATAAACTCTACTGAGGTTAATGATATAGACAAATGACATGTAAAAATTTGTTGAGTTGATAGACTTGATCTGCAACGGAAACGTAATTATTATGCCAGAAGACTCACCTCCATTAGCCTAAGTTTTGCAGCCTGCAATCTTTCAAACTATAGAAAACAGGGCGAAACGCTTCACTAAGGCTCAAAACATTCACAAATTTTGCAGCCTGCATACATTATATACAAAGCAGGTCTCAAGCACCTCGCAAAGGCTCAAAAACAAACTGGATTTCGCAGCCTAACGATCTTTTACATTATACCAAGCAGGGGTAAAAACGCGTCTCCAAGACTCAAACCAATCTGAATTCTATAAATAAAACATGAAGCACAGATAAAACCAAATGCAAAATCTTGTTTAAACTCATCACATTTAACTGCAAACAAGAAATTATAGTGGAACCAAAGTTCCATATATTTATGTTCAATATACAAACAGATAATTTTTTGTCCAATAACCAGTCTTATAGATAGCTCTGTGCTTCAGATATGCTTTCTAAATGAGGTCTCCAGACACCAACACGTCCTCGTCTTCGATCCCTTTGTGTTGATTTGTTCTCTGACATGAGCTCAGTTAAGTACTGATCAGATATAAGAGGTTTTGTGACAGCAATTGAGCTTCCTTTGCTATCCATTTCTCTTCTTTTCTTTCTCTTTGTTGTTGATCCTGCAGACTTGGTTTTTTGTGGTTGTGAAGCTACTGGCATAAGGAAATAGATCTTCCCACGTTGAAGTTCGGCTTCTGGAGGTATTATAACAATTTTTGGAACAACACCATCTGATGAAGCTTTTCTTAATATATGCTTTGGATTTGCCTTCATTACTTCACTTGCTAGAATTGTATGACTAAATTCTTCGACACGACCATTTGAATGTACTATACGAATTACGTCAAGAACTCCACATGGAAGTATACAAGATATGCAACACTTGATGCTATTCTTCATTGCTTCTTCTTCTTCTTCTTCAACTTCTCTAACTCTCTCATGAAGAGAGAAAGAGAAGGGGAGACAAAGGTGGAGAAAGTGAGCTCAAAGCCCTCAAAAGGGTGTTTGTGAGAATGAGTAAACCCTTTTTCTTTTTTAGTGTGAGTTGGGAATCAAATCATTATAAAAATTTTAAGTAAAGAAATCATGTTAATATTATTATGATTTTTCTTTTGTTGTAAAGTGGAAAATTCTATCTTTGCTTAAGATGAAATTCATGGCTTGAATAATTGCATTCCCTTTGGCCTATGGTACTTGACAATTTTCTTTTTAGATCCATCATTTAGGGGTACCCTTACCTCACCTTGTCACCATCCCTATAACTTTGTTCCCTTATTTAGTAATCCAGGTACCTATGGATGTTACATGTTAGTTGATGATTGGAAAATGCCACATCAAACTTTAATAATCTCAATTATTCTTATGAGCTAGATCAACTCTCGATTCGATTTACTATTCAATATTAGAACATAAAACATATCAGCTACAATTTTAACCGCAGATATGTTTTATGTTCAATAATAACAATGGATAAAAGCGAATGTCATGACCTTAATATCCAATATTTTTACAGTAAGATTCAATATCTAAAGATTGATTCATTATCACACATATTAAAGGTGTATTATTCGCAAAACTTGTTGGCGCGATGGGTGGCAAATGACAAGTGGTACATAACTGTTGAGGGACGTGTTTGTCTCGCTAAATGACACTAGGCGACCCATGGCTGGATCTACCATGTTTATATAGGTAAGCAAGAGAAAGGAAGAATACTAATACTGTAGGGTCATGGAGAAGGAAAGGGTGCCCTTAAGAAAATTTAGTTTATTGATCAGATGTAGATGTTTTTGCTTGGATTTTATGACAATGGGGTATAGAGATATTTAATTCTTATTGTTTGGGTGTGAATATTAATTATAAGATGTGATGTGTAATGATCATCTACAGTGTTTCTCTTCCAACTTGTAGAAATCATGTAGAGAAGGAAAACATTTGGGTGTTCTTAAAAGATTTCTTCTTACAAATATGGAAATATGATTAGATTTGAGCCTACCATTTTCATCTGTTCACTCTAATGTCTTTGACTAGTAGGCAAGAAAATAAAGAGATTTCTCCCAAACTTGAAAGAAAAAAGTTTTTGTTCCCCACTTCTGCTAATGCAATTTTGATCACCTTTTGGTTCATACTTCTTTATGTTTTGAACAGTGATCAGACACCCTAAAGCTCGGCACTAATCATCGTCTATGATGATTGTCAACTCAAAAATTTGAGCTAAATTAAACTGTCGTTGATTTTTGTTTAAAATTACAAAAAATGTAGGTAGAGGACAACCGCGCAACAAACTGCGCGCATTGCCAGTAGTTTGAATGTACATACACATCCAACTGTGGAAATGTTAGTGATATACTTTCTAATATACACTTGTTAAGAAGATATACTAATCAAATAACTTTCATAAATAGATAGGATGAAATAGTCAACTTCCCATGACCTTAAGGTATGGTTCTTGATTGATTTCAAGGTTTATTTTTCCTTATTCTATGGTTTTTCATACATTCTATGAGTTCTTTGAATGATTGATGATTATAAAATCATCAGATTCCTTACTGAAAGAGGATAAAATCTTAAAGGAACAAGACTACAGAAGTCATTGATGAGAACTACTCCAATTTAATGGTCATGGTCATGAATTGCAGGTAGCTAGTCAGCCAAGTATGTGGCAGTTTGTTGCCAGTAACCAGTACCACTAGATATAGTTTGAATCTACTGACACAAATATTAATGGAAAACAAACCATCCATGTACAGTATCATAAATTTCATGTAGGTCTATATATTTCAATCAGAAAGAAAACATCTAGAACAATATATTTCTCAACTGGCCTGAAAACCAACCCTAATATGTACGCAAACAAGGAGTCATACCCGTTTAGGCCTTGACACCTCGTTTGCGTACAAGAGTTCATCTTGAGGACCCAGTGGCCAGTTCCTGTTAGTGGTCATGGTGATTAAAGCTGTCTGATTAATAATACTAATAGCGCGCTTATGTTTTAGCTTCCATAATAACTCAATTAAGGTACCATTCATCCATTAAATGTTCAATACTTCAATGGGGGACATGTGCATTATGGAGGGTAGGACCTATGAAAATGTCATGCTGACCAGTCCCATCATCATTAGTTTCTGAAAGTTCAAATTATAGGAAAAATCTAAATTTGCAAAGACACAGTTTAGAGGTCTAAATGTGGTGATTGTAATGTTGGATAGGAGTTTTGACAATGCCACATAAAGGAAGTATAAGTTCTGATCAGTGTCTTGGTCAGGTCAGCCCACAACACGACCCACGGCCTGCTACGTACGTAATGCGGGTTCATAAAGAACTTGGGCTGGACACAAAACCAAGGGATAGATTGTTACAAGTACAACACAGACATCATAGTGTTGTGCTAACTGCTAAATAATCATCCACTATGTTTTCCAGTACGTCTAGTTAGAAACTTCAGAAAACTCATAGCAACACCAAGATTGAAGATCCTAATCTATCTAGGAGCCTAATTGTGTTCTGTCTTCAGTTTTAAGCGTTTCACAAATATGGATACTTTTGATACTGAAAAAAGGATTTCCAAACATCAGCTTCATTTCTTTACAAATGGTGAACTAGAAATCCCCTTGTTGCGTTTTTCCATTTCAACATGACACATTCTTTTCTATACATCAGCCTGCACTAACTGCACCTCAAAAGTCACAGTGGTTTGAAGATTACGATCATTTTGTCACTCTGTGTATATAAAAGTTGCTTTCGCAACAGATTAAACAAGGTTACTCAGCAATACGTACACGAGTGACAACTGACAAGAGAGATTCTGCAAGGTGTGTGATACTAGTCTAGAAGGATACCAAGTAACTGCATTTCTGTTGTACCTCTATCTCAATACCCACTAAAGGGCAGAGCCCATGCAATCTTCACACACTTTCCAATGTGATATTTATGGTGTTACCTAAGAGTTTTCATTGAGTTATACCCAATTTTGTTCTTGATTTTTTTATACCATACGACCTCCCCATGATTCTTATATGAAATCATGGGGTAAAAGCGGTCAGATTGTCTTTGGAATCCACTTCTAGCTGATACAAGCGCGAAAGTTGGATCCCAATGCCAATCTTATAACAGCATAAGGTTTCTTGTGGGACTATAGTTTGTATAATAATAGAAATGATGTACTCCTAGTGTTATGGTCTTGTCGTCTTTTTGGTATATAATGATAAGGTTAAAAATGGATAGAAGTTAGACATGATGGAGACTAGAATGGAGTTATGTGTTAGTCTTTCGATTATGTCAATGATGATGCATACATTTTTTTTTTGTTTTGTTTTCTTTATAGTTCATTCACTCCTCTCTTCAAGTTCTTCTGTTTGTTATCGGCTTTGTCTGGAATCTGTAAAGTCTTTTAAATAGGGGAGGTAAGGATAGAAGAAACGAAAAACAGATAGATTTCCTGTTCATTTCGAGTTCTGGAGAAGATGGATGTCTTCATTTCTGAGGATTATGTAATGAGTAGACGGTTAGAAATGAAGAAGAGAGCACAGCAGCAGCAGCAGAATCGACAACCTTTCCTCTTTGTTGAGACAAAGAAGACTGTTATTAATTCAGAAGGCGTAGTATTACCGAGTCAAGAGAATACATGTATTATTAGCCCTTCGACTCCTAGCGTCACTTCTCCTAATGATCAGTCTCCACTTGATCGTATCTTTGATTGTTTCACTCCGTGACCCCTTATATATACATGTATTCTTATTTTTAATTTCTCTCTGTGTCTGACGATATAGCCTAGCTACTTATGCATATATGTATTCTTATTTTTGTCAATTAATAATAAAGAGAGGTTGTGTTTCCAATTGATCGATCGAATCAATTTGGTTGAAGCAGATACCTAGTGTAACGGATTAACCCTGGTCATCAATGAGAATTCTGAAGCAAGATCACTGATGATAATAAACAATTCCACCACTAAACACCATATAGAAAATATAGCTAATTGTCTCTTTTTAACTCTGCCGGCAACAATTTTTATTCCCATTCTAACTCTAAAGATTGTATTCCTAGTGTAATCGGCAATGAAGCAATTCTAGATATCTGAACATAGAAAACTAGTTTCAATACTGCATACCGCTTATAGTAGTGAAGGTCTGCTGGAAGTTCAGTAGCTTCTCTATACATCACTTCCATCAAGCTGTCCATGAGAAAGAAGGTGTGCCGTATACTTCTGGAAGCATAGAAATGCGCAAATGTCTCAGAAAATAACATTATTAACATTCAACAAGCAACGTTCAGTAACCAACTTGATAATAAATACTTACATGCAGTGGTATGCAAACGTGTTCGAAGTGTTTAGCCATGATGGAGTACTCTGTCAGACCGCATTCTTCAATTTCAAAGCAATTGCCAAGTGCAGCCTTATATAACTACATAATCAATACTGACCATTATATTGAAATAAAGAGAACTACAGAAATAAATATATATGTTGCATATAGAATTGGTCACCTCTGGATGCCCCTGCTCTTGCTCTGCAAATTGTTGATGTGTGAATGGATTAGATTTGCGAAAATCCACAAACTACGAAAATTCTCAATTTTAAGTAATAAGGACACTTCAATTGCAAGGATTTTCAAGCATCCCATTGTGCTCCGGCAATGCAGAGTGCAGACACACTTCAATATTATGTATCAATCCTAAGCAGGCTCATGTGTCAAAAACACTTCATATCCTAGCTGGTGAAGTGGTGGTTAACAACATACACCTCCCTAGGAGATACTACATTTGCTAGGGAAGTCACCAGGTCAGAATGTCAGACACCATGTCCTATGATCCCACATTTCAGACACATGCAGAGACACTTCAACAGAATTTCCATACATGTTACGTCATTTTGTCAAACATTTCATACCCATGTAAGACATCGTGTGTCGGTGTCATTTCTAAGGTTATATAAATTTAAGATACATAGCAATGTTCCAATTTGATGAACGTCTCCGATACTTTATACCATGTTGGACGATGCGTCTCAGCAGATGGGCATTTCAGACACATGCAGACATGTGTACTGGCTAAATTAGGCCAAGGTGTTTAAAGTTGTTTAGTTGTGTACCAATTAGAAATAAAAGAGGTTGAAAATTTACGTATTACGAGTATTTGCGATACAATTCTCTCTCGCAGTTTACAGATACTCGAAATCACTCTCCACTCATTGTAATTTGTAAAGCCACATTGCTAAGAGCATTCCCAATGGTAGGTTTTAGCACACTTTTAGTAAACTTTTAGTGAAAACACTTGCCAATGGTAGCTTTTAACACACTTTTCAAGCAAAACACTTTTAACTCCTTAGCAAATTTGCCAAGGAGTTAAAAGAGTTTTAGAGGTGCCACATAAGATTGTTTAATAATTAAAAATTAAATTGCATTAAATGATTGTCACATTTGTGTTATTTTTATCTTTCATTCAAAAACAACCATTGGCAACTCTATAAGTAAAAAACACTTTTAACATAGTTTAATCCTAAAACATTTACCCTCTCTCCTACGTGGCACCTCTAAAACCATTTTACCATTGGGAATGCTCTAACAGTCTTTACACCTGATGATCATGACAGTTTACTGTCAAGTCTTTTTCAGACAAGGCAGATGAGTTTGAAAGGGGTGTTATTCTTCCCACCCAAACACAAGTTATCAAAAAACCCAAATTTTAGAAATAGTTAAAAGTTGTCAAAAACCCCATAACTAATTTACTATTGTACCCCTGTTTTTTGAATAAACTTAATAACAAAAATTTATCAAAAAACCCAATTTGTTTAGAGAAAAAGCCCATTTTATGTTATGAGAAAAAGCCCACTTACAGAATTTAATGAAAAGAAGTTTCTAAATATAGTTTTTAGGGTTTTGGTGGACAAGATGAATACAAAACAAAATTTTCACTATGAGAAACACATAACACAATAGTTTTGTTCTTCTAAACGGTTAAATAAATACTCGTCCAAAGATCACATACTTTTCAATATGATAATGGATATAGACCTCAATAAAATTGGTTCTTTAGATGATTTCGATACACAATTGCAAGTTGAAGAATATGAGGAGGATGTTCCAATAACCATGGTGGAGGAAGATACTTCCATAACAAATAGCTTTGGGTTTTTTGACAAAATTTAACAAATAATTAATTATGTAAATATGGACAGTAATGTAAATTAGTATTGGGTTTTTTGATAACTTTTAACTATTTCTAAAATTTGGGTTTTTTGACAACTTGTTTGGGTGGGAAGAATAACACCCTTTGAAAGACCTCCTAATGTGGGTGTACAACTCTTTCCTTCCAGACTTCTCTTTTTTTTTTTGAAGGCTTACAAGGACAGGGCCTACAAAGACAAGGCCCGAAGGCTATTGATGGTACTACCTAAGCGTCCACACCGTCACATTGCAACTCGAGCAATTCTGCTACTTAAGAACTTGCTTTCACTTTCGTTGAAGAACACCTAGCCACATCATCATCACGGGAGAACACCTAACCACGTCATCATCATAAGAGTATGGGCCTCATATTCTAGAACCAGACCCGAAGGCTGACCCACCTAAGAATTACATGAGAAATCCCCCCAAACACTGTTGATGGGAATCGAACTCACAACCTCTCGCTCGTGGGAGTGTTTGAGAGGGATAACAAACCAACTGAGCTAGCAGTTGTTTGTTCTTCCAGATTTCTCTTGAAATAGGACCATTAAACTAAGAATAATCTGATTCATTAGGGTACATTGTACACAGTTTGATCCAGATTGCACTTGTTGTGGCTTGTTTAATGAAATGATTTTTCATGTCGTGCTTCACTGCCCATTAGCATTACAGTTATGGCATGCTATTGCAGTCCAGGAATCGATGTGTAGGTGATAAAAAACTCTGTGGTACTGCCGTACTGGTGTCGATTATGGACAGGGCGTCGATACAACTGCTTTCAGAACCTTGTACTGAGCTGGATTGAACTGTTGCATGTCAGAAATGGGGAGCAGCAGCTGCTGCAGAGCGGAAGTTATGAGGTCTTATGGTGTCCCTGGAGGGTCTATTCATTGATCCTGACATGGATGGTAAAATCGCATGTTGCACAATTTTAGCCGGGTGGTGCTCATAGAATATTGACTACTATCTTGTAGACTGTTCTAACTTTATGCGGTCTTTTGTGAAAGACCATGCTTTCGAAAATGAAGTGAAACCAGTTCTGAATTGTGTCAAAATGAATTCGGTTTAGTGAAGCTGTTAGAAGTAAGCAAGTAGCTAGATATCTCACTATTATTTTCATAACAAAAATTTCATATTATATAATTGTATATCTAATGTGACATATACAATCTCTTTTATTACACTAGAAAACAGTTAAAAAGAATAGAGCTCTCTGCTCCATGGAATATAAGGTAGTAAGGTAGTGCTAGTCCATGTAACAATAGTAGTAGCAGTTTTAGTTGATGTCCATCCAGAACTGAGCTTGAAGACGATCAACCACTTTCTTGTCAACTTGGAATGCCTTGGCAAGAACATCATCTGAGATGGATGGATTTGATCCAAAGACAGCATTAGCAATAGTAATCACACCTGGATTCTGGCTACTTAGACCAGCAAAAGCGACGGCTTTAGTTTTCCCCACATTGAATTGAAAGTGAACAAGTCCCTCTGGAAAAACAAATGCATCACCCTCATAAAGAACCTTGGTGATGAGGCGGTTGTCGGGGTTAGACGTGACAAATCCCACATAAAGACTACCCTCCAAGACTACTAAGGCCTCAGTTGCTCGAGGGTGTGTATGAGGAGGGTTGAGACCATATGGTGCATAGTCTATACGAACCAAGGAGATACCGAGAGTGTTGAGTCCTGGTAGCTGAGCCACATTTGCTGGAGTGACAAATGAACCAAGTTGATTGGATGTGTTCCCTGGCATATTAAGCCCCTTCAATAAGAAATCCTCAGCTGTGACAAGCTTCGGATTCTTGCAAAATTTTCCATTCACAAACACTGCGAAGAAAAGGTTTATTTAAGCATCAAGCTAAGTGATAATGAAATTTGCCAAGAGGCCAGTTTAAAAGTGTATGTGGTATTGAAACAAACATTATACCGCAGCTTCAATTTGTAATATTGTCAACTAAATATGGTTAGTTACTACTACTTTATGAATATTGACAGCATTTCTAAGTACTAAAAATATTAAACTCAGACAATAATAGAGCTCATACCAGCATCTTTAGGTTCATCGATCGATCAATGGCAACACAGAAGTCCTGAAGTGGACTTGGATCAGAAGCAAGAACAAAGGAAGCTAAAGAAAAGAAGGTGAAAGCTACAAGCATATGACCTGAAACCATGATATTATGCTTTGTTAAGTTTGAGTGGGATTCTTAACATATCTTGCATGAGTATTTATAGTGGTAGAAACAAGTTTGAGAACTGGTCTTAATGTCTTACATGCATCTCTATCCATTGTGGAAGGTAGCAAGACTTACCAAGTCTTTCAATATTAATTTTGTTTTATGTGTTTTTAGATCATTGAAAGGTTCCACCATGGAAATATAAGGTTAACTTGCTGAATTAATTCCAAATTGCCTAACAACTACATCTATCTACTACATTTTAATCTTAATTTTCGCGTAGTAAAGTAGCGGACTAAGTCCTTTTACTCTGTATTTGTACGTCATGGTCAGAAGAAACACATATAAGGGTGACGGTTGCGATATTGCATTCATTTTCAACAATATTCCATCATATCCTAGTCAAAGGCCGATCCATGAAATACAAAATAAAAAAAAAAAAAAACCAATAACAACAATAAAAGGCAAGAAAAAAAAAAAAAAAAAAAATCCCCACCAGATAAATGTTGTTTTGATTAGTAATATTGACATTCCGACAAACACGAACTAACTAAATATCAAATTAGTGAAAGAAAACTACAAACTTTGATTGATTCTACATCAAATTTTTTGCTACAAATTCTTGAAATGAAAATAAACCGTGGAATAAACTCCTTCAATAATAAATAATGTTAACATTCAACAGAATGATAAGCTTGAAATACAGTATATGCTTGAATAAGAGCCATCTTGGAGAAAAATAGCAAATAGAACCTTAGCAGTGTCTGTCAATAGTGAAACCGGCACTCGGTTGTTTGACATTATTTTGTGACTATGTGCGTCCTTGGTTATCTCGCCTTGAGTTCATTGTTAGGAAAGTCTTGATGTACGCGCGTCGTCCCGAGTCTTTCTCTTCGCGTCATGTATGTCAAATTCATGTTTGGTATAGGACGTACGTACCTAGTATAGGTCAGCAAAGTTTTACAAAAGGTTGGACGTACGTACCTAGTTAGGACGTACGTACGTCATGGTGGGCAGCAACGAACTTTTGGGTCTTGGATGTACGTACCTAGTTAGGGCGTACGTACGTCATGGTAGGCAGCGAACTTTTACGTCTCAAGGACGTACGTACTTTGTTTCGACGTACGTACGTCCAATATGATTTTTGTCAATTTCGGCCCAATTTTCCTTGTTTCAAACCCCAACTATATATGGGTTTCTCTACCAAAGAACAAGTCAGCGTCCAATTGATCTCTAGTCTTGGAGTTTGTTTAGGTTTTGGTTTAGGTTGTTTGTTGATTGAACTCATCTTCTTCTTCCTTATTGAATATTGAGATCAGCTTCGAGTCTTCTTGTGTGTTCATCAAGAAGTCGAGTATCCTTGTGTGTTCATCAAGGAACTCTGGTGTAAGCTTGCTTCATAGATCAACTTCAAGTCTTCTTGTGTGTTCATCAAGAAGTTGAGTGTCTTGTGCGTACATCAAGGTACTCTGGTGAAGTCAAGGTGTTAGAGATAACCAGTAGTGTCAACTCGCAGTGATTGCAGGTAGTTGATAGGTTTGTATATCTCTTTTCATCTAGTGGATTTATTTGTTGTCGCGAGGACAACCGTGGACGTTTCCCATATTGGGTTTTACCACGTTAAAAATATCGTGTGTTCTTTACTTGTTTACTGCTTTATTGTTTGCTTCACTATTGTTATATTGCACATATTGGGTTTTCAAATAGCTCTGTCCCAGCTCGAAATTATGCATAGAATTGGTTATGTCAATAGCTCTGTCCCAGCTTGAAAAGATGCATTTATCTTTCAATGTTCCTGATCTTGTTTTGCAAGGTGCATAGAATTGGTCATCGCTCGATTGTTAATGTGTGAAAGGATAAGGTGTTAAAATCCACTAACTACAAAAAGTATACAACGACACTTCATTTTGTGTTCCAGCAATTCGCATTTACAAATTAGAACACATGTAAAGTGCAGACACACTTCATTATGATTGAAGTATGAATCCTACGTAGGCTCATGTTCATGATTGAAGTATGAACATGGACCTCCCTAGGGGAATGCAGGGTAAATATCTGCGAACTCTAAAAATTACTTATCGATATAACAAAGATACTACGTTTGCTAAGGAATTTACCAGGTCAGACACCATGTCCTATGATCTCACATTTCAGACACATGCAGAGACACTTCAACATAATTTCTATATCTGTTAGGTCATTTTGTTAAACACTTCATACCCATGTACGATATCTTGTGCGTCGCTATCATTTCTAAGTTTATATAAAGTTTAAGATACATAGACAGTTACGTTGAATGCAAAGTTCCAATTAGATGAAAGTTTTGGACAATTTATACCCATGGTGGACGATGTCAGACGATGCACATTTCAGACACATGCAGACATGTGCACTGGCTAAAGTCGGCCAAGGTATTTAACGTCGTGTACCAGTTAGAAATTGAAACACTCAATATCATGTCATTGTTAGCAAAGCAGTTGAAAACTTAGCTATTATTGTGTACCACTAGCTCAAACCAGAACCAAAACAACAAAACCCAGAGCAGGATATATACATCTCTCCTGAATCTCCTCTACTCAAAATCACTCTCCACTCTCAATGCCGAGTTCAACATTCTCTACACCTGATGATTTATGACGGTCAAGACTAAAGACATTGAATAGTTCCGCAAACATGTTCCAATGTTTCTTAGTCCAGTTGAGAAACTTCAGAAAATAGACTGATATGGTAACAACTAGTAGCTCATAGTCTGTCAGAGAGCCTTATCGTGTTCTGAGTTCAGTTTTAAGCGCTTCACAAATATCAATCCTTTTCCTAGGGGATTAGTTCAGTTGTAACGCCCCGAGATTTCGTCCTCGCTCATCCCGGTGCATCGAGCACCATACCGCTCGCTAATATCAATATTGTCCCCCTTTAGTCACTGTGGATATCCAGCAGTAGAGGGTTTTGGATCAGGGCCTACCCATAGGTTTACCCCAAAAGGCCTTGACATTAGTTAGAGTATGGATAAGCTCTATATACTACCAATACAACCATTTCCTTTCCTTGGCAATGTGGGACTAACACCAACTCATGGGTGTTACAATCCCACCACCTTAGAAATAGAGTCGTCCTCGGCTCTGCAGTACACTGAGTACAGTCCCAAAATCTTCGACGTTCCCTGCCAAGTGAGACAAGTACCTGGCGCTCCCTGGGCCTTTCCAGCGTACTTCCCACCTGCAATAGGCGACCCGTCGTTGGCTCTGATACCATCTGTAACGCCCCGGGATTTCGTCCTCGCTCATCCCGGTGCGTCGAGCACCATACCGCTCGCTAATGTCAATATTGTCCTCCTTTAGTCACTGTGGATATCCAACAGTAGAGGGTTTTGGATCAGGGCCTACCCATAGGTTTACCCCAAAAGGCCTTGACATTAGTTAGAGTATGGATAAGCTTTATATACTACCAATACAACCATTTCCTTTCCTTAGCAATGTGGGACTAACACCAACTCATGGGTGTTACATCAGTATACTGATCAACACGACACAATCTTTTATACACATCAGCCTGCACTAAATGCACCTCCAAATCCAAACAAGCGGAGGATAGTACTTTGGGGTTTTAGGAGAGAGTCAGATAGTAGATACCCTAATAACCTCATTCTCTGCTGATTTGGATCTTCATTGCTTCGACAAAAATCCCAACTAAGCCATCCTTTAATACATGATTCTTATGGAGCTCAAAGAACTACACCCCTGTTACAATCAGCTTACTAAGCTAAATAATTAAGATGACAATTGAAAGGGCATGTTGATTCTGAAACCGGCTTTCGGTTGTTTGATATCATCTTGTGACTAGGTTAGGAGTGTCCATGGCTATCTCGCTTTGACGTCATTATTAGGAAGTACCTTAATGTGTGAGCGTCGTTCCGTGTCTTCTTACTCATCGTTAAAGTCTGTTAGGTTGCAGTTTGTTCAGGTACATACGTATCTAGTTAGGACGTACGTACGTAGAGTTAGGCAGATCTTTTCTATTGTTATGGAACGTACGTACCTAGTTAGGACGTATGTACGTTGAAGTGTCCAGATTACTTTTTGGTTCAGGGACGTACGTACCTAGTTAGAGCGTACGTACGTCATCGTGAATATTCCTTGCTTTCGGCCCATTTGTTCTCTCTGCTAAACCCTAAGTATAAATATGTTTTCAAGTGAAGAAGAAAGTAGTTCTTGGGCCGTTCAATTCCAAGTCTTCTTCTTGAGTTTGTTTAGGTTTGTTTTGGTGATTGAACTCATTTTCTTCTTCCCCATTCATCTTATTCTTCCTTATTGATTATTGAGATCAGCTTCGAGTCTTCTTGTGTGTTCATCAAGAAGTCGAGTGTCTTGTGCGTACATCAAGGTACTCTGGTGATGTCAAGGTGTTAGAGATAACCAGTAGTGTCAACTTGCAGTGATTGCAGGTAGTTGATAGGTATGTACATATCTTTTCATCTAGTAGATTTATTTGTTGTCACAAGTACAACCGTGGATGTTTCCCATATTGGGTTTTACCACGTTAAAAATATCGTGTGTTCATTTACTTTTTGTTCAAAGCCGTTACTGTTACAGAATCCACTTAACATTCAATTCAAAAGGGCATTGTTTTGCTTGCTTGATTAGTTGTAGTTGTGGTAATAACACTACTTGTGGAGTTTCAGATTCTAAAGGATCAGAAAGCATTTAGAACAATCAACAAAAACTAAAAATAGATCCGCAAGGATTGTTGCGTAGATCTTTCAAGTGATAATTAAAAGTTTACATAACAACATCCATCATTTATAAACAGTAGTAGTGTAGCATAAAATTAAACACCACATCACACCACACCACATAGCTGAGCACAACAGTTGAACCAGCATAATTAGTGGTTGATCAATATGTTGATCAATAGATACTGATCAATTGGTGAAAATATACATATACTGACTTCATCAACTTATACAATAGTTGATTAATATGTTGATAAACCAATATACAATTGTTGATCAACCAATATAATAGTTGCTTTAGATGTCAAGGTTGATCAATATGTTTATCAGATACTGAGTTGATCAATATGTTGATCAATAGATAAGATACTGATCAGTTGATGGAACATATTGATCAACATATACATATACCGACTTCATCAACTTATACAATAGTTGATTAATATGTTGATCTACCAATATTTAATTGTTGATCAAATAATATAATAGTTGTTTTAGATATCAAGGTTGATCAACAGACATGAGTTGATCAATATACATATACTGATTAGATCACCTTATACATCAACAGTTGATAAACATGATAATCAATTTACAATTTGTGTTGATCAACTAATTGATTAACTTGTAAAACTAAAAGAAATTGAGTACTTTATATGTAAAACTACAAAAAATGAGTTTTTTAAGACTAAAAGAACAGATCTGGGAGAGCAATATCGTTTACATCATTTGAATGTTCGTGTTCTTCTTACGATTCTTTAATTTCTTCTCCTAATCTTTCAATTTTTTGTTCTTCTACTTCTCTTATTTCATTACCATCTTTTAAAACTTTTTTATCTTCGACAGTTTTCACTCTTTTGGTTTTTTTGTTTTTTTGTTTTTTTTTTGTAGATCTAGGGTTTTAAAAGTAATGAAATTATTTGATAGAAGGAGAGAATAGATGATGGATAGAGATTAGATATCGAACAAAAATTGATCGGAGTAAGTTTAAAGAAAGATTATTGAAGATTTCGCTTGGAATTGGAGATAGAATCTAGAGAAAGTGAGAAGAAGAAAAATGAGAGAGACAAAGATATAATAGTAGTGGAAGGGTATTTTTGTCCGAATGAAAAATACGGGGTAAATCTTAACAAAAGTTTTCCGAATCCTAGAACTTAAGAACTCTCTATCTGGTCCTTGGGCCGAAAATTCTGTATTATTTAATAAAATTAAATTTTGTTGCAAAAAAAGCTCTACCTAAATCAAACTATAAAATTATAATAAAAATTATTTAAGTTATTAATAATTTATTTATCTTTTATATTAATTTTTAGGCATTTTTGTCATTTTTTTTCTTTATAAAACATTTTTTTATGTTTCAAAAAGAAATAAATTTATATTTAAATTATCCAAAAAAATTACAAAATTAAATATGAACGGACCAAACTAACCCTGAATTAGCCTGAGAGGTGCAACGTTTCTACCCATCCAAGTAACCCTCAATTCAATGTTTCTACCCTCAATTAACTCTGATCCTTTGTGAAAAAACAGAGCATTTTTCTACAGAAATCATAGGAAATCTCATAATTTCATTCTTACCTTCACTAAAACTTTACACCTACTTTCTGCGTATGCTATATGGATGTTATCCAGCCTGTATTTACCTTAATACAGAATGTTAGGCTATATTACAAGTCTAATGTTCTTTTACTTTTTGTTCATTGAGCAGATATGGATATTGCTGGAGTGGTAGTTGGATTTATGCAGTGTTTTTGGGCACCACTTAGTAGGCAGATCAAGTATCTAAAAGTGAGACGCAAAAAGAAATTAAAGTTGAGGTTCTGTCGAAAGAGGAAGCATGGGACTTGTTCATTGACAAAGTTGGTTCTGATATAATGTCATCTCCTGAAATAGAAACAACTGCAAAGAACATCACTGAAGAATGTTGAGCTTTGCCGCTTGCAATCATAACAGTAGGACGAGCGATGAGGAAAGTTAACAACATCAGAATCTGGAGAAATGCATTTGAAAAGCTGAAAAATTCAAGAGCAGAGATTGAAGGTGTGGAAGATGATGTCTTTGCATGTCTGAAGTTTAGTTTCTAAGATGATGTATTGTGCATTGTATTCCCAAGACCATAAGATTGAGATTGAAGAAGGCTAAACTATCGAGTTATGTAACAAAGTAGGGTCGAATTCCCAACTTATGCAACCAACTAAATTAGGTTTAAAAACATCAGCAAACTTTTAAGTTTTTGCAATTTAGGCAATGTCGTTAACAATCCCTTAACAGACGTTAGATTTTGCTGACTGTATTGTTTTTTTTTTAATTTTTTATTGCTGACTGTGTAATAAATTATTGTTGACTGTATTTTTTTAATTTTTTTTATTATTGACTGTGTAATAATTATTGCTGACTGTGTAAAGTAAGCAAAAAAGAGATTTTTAAAAGCAAACCCCAAAATTAAACAATGATTACATGATTAAAAAAAATTTAAAACCAAAAAACAACCAAAAATTAGTTTATGGTTGTTTTTAATGAATCAAAGAGATTGAAAAATAGAAAATCGAAAATTGGGGTTTAGAAACCAAAGACTTAACTTCTTTTGAGATAAAAACCAATTTTATTTTATTTTAATTATTAATTTTTTTATAAGAAAAAATATTTCTTAATATTAAAAATATCCAGTCAGCAAAAAAATAACGGCAGTTGGATTTCAGTTGACGGCATTGCATAAATTGGGAAAACATAAAAGTTTGCTGATGATTTTAAACCTAATTTACTTGGTTGCATAAGTTGGGAATTCGACCCTACTTTGCTGCATAACTCGACAGTTTAGTCATTGAAGAACTAGTAGAGTACTGTAGGAGTCCATAGGGGTGCAATTCGAGCCAAACGAGCGGAGCTAGGGTAGGCTCGAACTCGGCTCGCTACGAAACGAGCCGAGCTCAAAATGAAGACCGAGCTGAATTATGAGCTCGAGCTCGGCTCGCGAGCCAACTTTAAAACTCGAGCTCGACTCGTTTAGCTCGTTGGCTCGTTAGCTTGCTCGGCTCGTTTCGGCTCGTTTCGAATTGGCTGACTCCACAAAGCCATAGATCAGATCTAACACCGATGTAAAATGTATGTTACAACAAATGATATTGATCAAAAAATTCTAAAACATAGATCAATTTACACATTTATTTTTCATAAAAAATAAAATAAAATAAAAACAGTACATATAGTAATAATGTAACGAGCGGCTCGGCTCGGCTAGTTTAGAGCTCGAGCTCGGCTCGGGCTCGTGACGAGCTGAAAAACCAGCTCGAACTCGGCTCATTTAGGTAAACGAGCAAGCCGAGCCGAGCTTTTATCGAGCCGAGCCCGAGCCGCTCGGCTCAAATTGCAGCCCTTGGAGTACAGCACAACAATCTTCATTCTTTGACCATATGTGCAATCTTCACTATATGTCCTTGCGTTATTGTAAAGTAAAGAAGCTACCTTCACTGGCAAAACTCAAAGAATGTTTAGCTGAAATCGTAATTTCAGAAGATTAACTAATCTTGGTATCTCATTTAAGGATCTTAATAGCCTTACTAGCTATGTAAGATCTAAGCATTGGAAAGTGTTAAGGAATTACCATCTTGGTATAGGATTGCTATCGAGGTTCGTCCCTATTTCCAAGGGACTTTTTAGTGTTGAGATACAGGGTTGTAATCTTGTTAGTGAAAGTAGTTCGATCGTGCTGCCTAAAAATTGGCAGTTAGCACTACAAAGTTGTCATGATATAACTAGGTTATCGGAACTGCCATGAATATCAAACTTAAACGAGTTGAAGGATTGTTACATCTCTAGGTGTAATAAAATGGAGTGCATTGCTTACATTTTACCATGTTTAGATAGGTTGGTTCTTCGAAAGTTGTCAAATCTGACTGCACTTTGTTATGGAGTACGTTGCAGTAAGTAGCAGCTTTGCTGGAAAGTGTTGCATATCCATAGTTGCAACAATTTGACGAATCCATATATTCTCGGATAGGTTATTGCAGCACATCCAAACTCTTGAAGAGATTGAAGTTTGGAATTCCATTCTCATGGAGGAAATTGTGAAGGAAGAGGAAAATATTCAGTCTGGCACTACTATCACACTTCCAAGGCTACGTCGCTTGTACTTCTTCGATCAGTCTACCTGAGTTGAGAAATATTTATAGCAGAGTATTGATATGTATTTCACTTACCACTATCTGAGACGATTTAATTACCACACAATCTTCGGCATATTAAAGGGAGTAAAAAGTGGTGGGATGTCTTGGAATGGGACGATGATGCAGAAGACATGGAAGAGGATGACGTCGTACTAGTAGGAGATAGAGATGGAAATGAAGATGATGATGAAGAAGACGATGACAGTGATGAGGATAAATTTGAAATTGCAAGATAGTACATCTGGCATCACAGGACCTCTATTCCAAGATAATATTACAAAATGAATTTGCATAAAACATAAAATACAATGAATTTTACAACATTTGCCTAATCTACCAAAAAAGTTGCGAAATGAGTCTTGGTGGTTTCATTCTCCCACTTTAATCCATTCCACCAATCAGCCTCTCCTTTAATCATCTTGAGTGTGTTCTTAGCACTGTTTGAGTCAAGTGGTAGTCTCCTCAGCTTTGGGCAAAATGTCACATCTATAGTTTCCAAGGATGGGAAAGGCAATGCACTGGTATGGCTACATATGGACTGGAGATTGGGCAATTTCCATAATTCCAATCTTTTGAGATTTGAAAAAGTAGTATTTTCATCACACGGATATCCTCCTCCTCCTGATTCCTCAGAAGAAGATATTATCTCTTCAAGACTACTACAACTCAATATCACTAGTGTTTGTAGATTTGGAATGAGAAGAAGCCATGTAAGATCCACCATTGCGTGACACCCGTGAAGATATAAGTAATGAAGTTTTCTGAAATGTGCACAATGGAGATTCCTTGCATCCCATGAGATAATTAATTTGGGGAGATTATCGAGGACCATTTCCTCCAAGCTTTCAAATAACCCAATCTCTGGCTCATCATCATTTGTGATGCAATCAAATATCCACTCTTTGATCTCTGAACAGTTATGAATGTGAAGAAATTGCAGTTTTTGAAGACGTCCAAGAGATAAATGTGATGATGATGAAGAAGATGATGCTGAAAGTGTGGGTGAGGTAATCTCTTTGCAATTTTCAATACCCAAAGTCCTTAGACAATTACACAAGTGGGGGTTGCTTAGTAACCTCTCAAGATCTTTGAAAATTGAAATAGAGATTCTCAGATATTTCAATTTGTTCAAGCATCTGAATTCTTCAAATTCGAAAAATTCGTCGGAAGAATCATCAGAGTTTAAAACATCCAACTCCAAAATCTCCAAATTCGAAAAATTCATTATCATTCCCCGTGGAATTGAAACCTCTCTTCCAAGCAAACAAAGGTATTTCAACTTTGTCAAATTCCTCATCTCACATGGCAGACTTGTAATTTTTGTATAAGAAAGTTGAAGAAATTCCAACTCAAACAATTCACAAATGCTTGCGGGTAGTTTTGTGATTTCATTGGATGACAAATCTAAGAACTTAAGATTGGGCATAGAAAGGAAAAAGTCGCCATTTATATGGTTTAAATCTCTGTTATCAGGAGCAAAGAAAGCGGATAGATTTGGGCAGCTAGGTAATGTTTCAAGATGATTTATTTTAGTACCTATCAAGGATATTGTTTGCACCACTGTTGGAGATATATCATTCATGGGTATTTCAGTCAATGCATGACCTGATTTCACGAAAACCTTACCTTCTTCTCTCCCACATTCACGAGCTAACCATAGAGCTAATTCTCGAATCACATCATGCATTTTCACCTTATCATCATCATTATCATCCCCGTTCTCTAACAAACATGTACGTTTTAGGGTACCAACGATACTATGACCCATATTAAAAGCTTCTTCAAAATCCACAAAATCACGAATATATCCTGCCCCAATCCATTTTTCGATTAAATCTTTTATAGAAATGGAACTGTCTTCTGGATAAAGGGCACAAAACAAGAAACATACCTGATCAATAGGACTTGGTAACTTATCGTAGCTGAACTTCAGTAGGTGAAGCACACGTTTTTCCATACCTGAAAACTTTGCTAGAGACTTGTTCAATTCCGAGATGGCATGTTTCCACTCGTAAGGATTCGTTTTCCTTGCCATTGATGCACCGATGGTGATGAGCGCTAATGGTAGGCCATGACATTTTTCTGCAACTATTTCAGCCAACTTTGGAATCTGTGGATCAGCAGTAAGAGTTTGTTGTCCAACTTTTTCTCGAAACAAGATCCATGATTGTTCTTTCTTCAAGGATTTCACTTCGATTGTACAGTGTGCCCCCATGGAGCCACATACATCTAATGACCGTGTTGAAAGAACAATTTTAGACTTGTTTTCAACACTAGGAAGAGGTATACCTATGCTTCGCAGATCAATTTCTTCCCATACGTCATCGAGCAATATCAAAAATTTCTTCATTTTCAATGCATTAAGAATGTCACTGGCTCGCGAACTTAAAGGAACACTATCAGACCATGAATTCAATCCCAATCTCTCTCGGATGGCTTCTTGAACAGTTCTCATCTTTACTTCGCTCGATATAAGCACCCATATAATGACATCAAAGTCATTGTTTCTTTTCTGGAACTCATTGTTGATTTTCTTCAAAAGGGTAGTCTTCCCCACTCCACCAACTCCATACAATCCCAAGACTTGAATATCATCTTTCCGAAGGAGACTCGTGGCATTTTCAAATTCAGAATCCAAGCCAACCGTAAAGTTTTCTGGCAACTCTTGAACTGGAGGGTAAGGTGGATTCTCGGCCACAATTTCGAAGACTCCATCGTGTTTTAGTTCTACAACAAGTAGTAACTTCTTTATAACCTTTTTGCCCAACTTGTAGCTACTCCAACAATTCTTAGGACAACAACCATTGAGGCACCTTCTCTCAAGTTGTTGTGTCCCTTCAAGTATGGTTCGGTCCACCTCAGGTCTCTTGTCTTCCATTCTTTTCATCCATCCAGCCACCTGATTAGTGCGTTTCATCAGCCGCGCCTCTTCAACGTTGACCTTATTTTTGACGTCGTTGTAAAGCTCATTCAGTTGAGTCATTTTATCCTTGAGCTGGTCAAGATTTTCTTCAAGTGCACGGATGTAATTGAGATGTTTTGTACTACATTCCATTACACGAGATACAATATCAATAATGGGACTAACAAAATCGGCCATGGTTCTTTAGGCACAATTTCAATGAGGGGGTTGGCGTATTTGTTGCTTCAAAGAGGAAGAACAGCTTGGTGAAATGAAAACTTGAAAGTCGAAAGAAACTAAATAGAGAGTAGTATTATTAATCAAGTCTTTTTAAGACTAAATTGTATTGTTGAAGACATCAGAACAATAGTATGAAGAAGTCCATGAATAGGTTAAGACCATGTCTACCAGACGGCTCAATTAAATATTAAATTCAGTATTTTATGCATGATAACATGGTGGTTGCTTGTTTACAGCTAATCTTCACTGAATTATATATTACAAGATTGATTACTTTGATAGATACGAACATGGATGCTAATTAAATATATACAAAACCTTGACCAATTGATCATGATGTGTTACCTAACTATAGCATATAAACTGTTGACAATTAGATAAACTATGACAACAGCTAGTATGCATGTAACATTGCCAAAGAAAAATTTAGTTTTGTGGTTGGTGATTTATTAAAAAAGGGTGAAGACTTTATACATATGGTCATGTTTTCTGTATCAACTAATGTTAGTAGCTAACATGGTTGTTGGAAGAACCTTTGATTTCACACGGTATTTTATGCATGGTAACATGGTGCTTGCTTGTTTACAGCTTCTCTTCTTTAAATTATATATTACAAGATTGATTACTTTGATGACCATTGACATTTGATTTATTAAAAAAAGGGTGAAGACTTTATACATATAGTCATGTTTTCTATATCAACTAATGTTAGCTAACATGGTTGTTGGAAGTATAGTACAAAATATCGCGATATTTCACGTATCGTGATATATATCGTTTTTTTGACAAAATATAGCGATATAGTACAAAATATCGCGATATAGAAATAATTTGTTTATTTCATTTTTAGTAGATATGATATTTTTTAGATAAATACTATGATAATATACTTCCAAATTTGATTTTATATATATTTTGTATAACAAATTGATATATTAGTCGATACATTCGATGTAAAATATCCACCGATAGATTCCAATATATCCCAATATATCTATTTTTTAGAGATCGATACATTTTTGTACTATTGTTGGAAGAACCTTTGATTTCGCACGGTATTTTAATTGCCTAGATATATAACGATATTTTGTACTATGGTTGGAAGAACCTTTGATTTCACACGGTATTTTAATTGCCTAAATATATCTGCAAACTGATAGTACTCTCCTATACAGCTATCAAATAAGTAGAAGAAATATTAAATTTGAATGAACACAATTTATGGAACTACGGACAAATAAACACTTGCAAATTTTGGTAAGATGCTAGCTAGTGTGTCTACCTAGAGTTTCTTCTAGTGTAGCTATGTTATATACTTATATGATGGAAATAGCTTCTCATGTAATGCCCATTCTTTCTGTACTTTTTTGGATAATGTATTGTATCTGTACTTCAAACCTCTAAAGTACATGTAATTATAAGTTCCTCATATTCATGAATTTCAGATTTTAGATTTTTTTTTTTTTTTGTTTTTGGTTGAAGCTCTCTTTGGTTTTTTTTTTTTTATAAAAATTTTAAGAATTATACAAAGTTAGATGACAAGCTAGCGCATTACAAACTGTGCTGCAAGCCTTTTTTTTTTTTTTTTTATTGATAAGTGGGGTTGAGGGGAGCCCTACCCCTTTAAATTATATGTGGAAACTAATAACAACAAAATCGGCCGTTGACGTGTTTCGAACCCACGACCTCTCATTTCGATTGCATACATATAGTTAACATTGAAAAAAAGGGTTGGGTCGGCAAAGTGAGTGTTTTACTGCAATTTCTAGCGCAAATTATTAACAACAAATGGGAGTGAAGAATACCGACATCATCATCGACAAACCACCTTACCATCATCATCGACATCGATCAATGGAAGACAGTTTCGAGACAACAAGAAAGAAGATGAAGGCCATGTTGTATGTTTCTTCTTCTTCTTCTAGTGAAGCTAATGATATAATCAAGGTAATGCCTGAAGAACTATACGACGACTTTTTTTGCCATATGGATATGAAACACCTTGTGCAGTTGTGCAGACTAGCATTTTATCCAAACAATGCCGCAGTATGTGGAAATGTTTTCGATACATCAATTGTGATGGAATACTATGATTATTTCAACACAAACAAGAAGATGGTACCAGTACTGACATAATCAAATTTGAGGAGTTTGTTGTCTTTATTACCGAGGTCATAAAACAACGTCTTCAACATACAATTGTGAAACGCTTTCATCTGTTCTGCGAAGCCTGTCCATGTAATAAAATTGTGAAATACACGTGCATCTCACGAGCTTTCTAATGGTTAGTCTGTTACTGACGTGTCATCATCCACGTGACATAAGTTTCGACATATCATCACATATATATGCCACCTCACATTAGTAAATTGACTCCGGCACTGGAAAAAAACCATGTTGTTAAAATTGCAAAAATTTAAAATGTTGTAAATTTTGAATATGGTTGTCAAAATTGTAAAAAGGTACAAACGTTGTTGACAAAATTTACTATTTGACCGACTTATTTGTATCACATAAAATGCAAAGACTTATTTGCATATTAGCAGCAACTACCACATAAACCATAAAAATGCAAAGACTTGTTTGTATCAGTCACAAACACATTATAATTACAAAGACTTGTTTGCATATTCGCAGCAACAATCACATAAACCATAAAATACAAAGATTGTTTGTAGCGCCTCTAACTTTGTATAATTCCTACAATTTTTATCAATAAAAATTTTTTGATTAGAAAAAAAAAAAAAAAAAAAAAAAATTGATTGAAGGATTTGACGATATTATTTTCGATTTTTCGGCAAAACAACTTTGCATCTAGTGCATCAAGTTTTAGTAGGGCAGTAATAACCATCACCTTGAGATTGATGCGCAAAAGTAGAAGACAATGATGGAGTTGAAATAAAAAGAGACGAAGAAGAACGAATAAGTTTTGCACGAAATTGCTTCATATTGATGATTATTCTACGTGACCAGGAAATCGTAGTTTCAAGTTCAATTTAAACCATGTAACTTAACAAGATCAACCAAGGTGGGGTGAATATTTTTTGGATAATGTAAACCAAGGTGGGGTGAATATTTGCACGGGATGAAACTTGAAGTTAGGGCCTGTTTGATAACCGGTGAATAAAATGGGAGGATTTACCGGTAAATTTGGTCAACCGGGTAAAACTAAGGTTTGGGGAATGGTCAACCAGGTTGAAATTAATTTGCCGAATTCACCTGTGTTTGTTAACAACTTGGGTAAATGTTAGGTAACAGAATTTGCCGAATTAACCGGTGTTTGATAACTTTTTGCATACCTGGTGAATCACAAATAACTATGGGCCATGGATTCTTTGATTGTGATATGGGCATTATCCATCCATATTGGGCTCCGGCCCAAATATGATAAAGGGCTATTCTTGTAACATATGAAGCATAACTATGGTCCATGGACTCTTTGAATTTGATATGGGTCATTACAAATGTATATTATCCACACCTCAACAAATGTATTAATATTTAATTTTTCGATAATAAAAATATTGAACAAGTGTCTCATTTTTAGTATTTGATAATAAAGATAGTTAATATATTATCCACTTCAACAAATGTCTTATTTTTTTATTATTATTATTATTTGATTTTATTTGATAAATTATTTTTTATGAAAGTAAAGATATAATTTTATGAAAGTGAATATGTGACCAAGATATAACATTAAAAAGAATTGTCCAATATTTTGTTTAAACGAACAATCCATATTACATTAAAAAGAATTGTTCAATAAACAATTGCAAACTTCCATACATGTTGTTTTATTTTTTTCTAAAACAATCATAGCTCTTACAATATTTATCACATTGTCTACATTTCCACACTTCCACTTATGACTTCTCTACACAACATTCTGAGTTCTGACAGTGTTCAGCAGACAATATTGCGAGTGTCCAACCCCAGTTAGCTTGCAACATATTCAGACTGATATATATATATATATAAGCCATCTACTGCAAGGAATCCTTGTGCCGTTATGCACTATCAAGAAGCTGCAACAGGCAACAACAAGGTACACTACAAATGCATTATTAACCTGTTCATCGAATGGAGTTTCAGGCATCCATTAATACCTTTCTTTCTTCTTGGGGGCTAAAAACTTTTCTATGATCTTCGCACAAAAAGCAAATAATAATTGCAGTATGTTAGTATTTATAGTACATGAATAACTTCTACACTGATAATAGCTTCTTGTAGGAAGTAGGAACCCCCAGCAGGAGAAAAAATGCCAAAAGCTCAGCTTTTGCTTGCAGTTGATTGAAAAATGCATTATTGAGTCAAAGAGATAACAAGACCATGGGCTCTTTTTCTTGGTGACCTGTGGTAATTTTTCAAGTGGACAAAGAAGGTGAAATCTTTATAGAACAGCAGCATTCAGAGAATTATTACATGTGTAGTTTCATCGTTCATGGAAGTGACACAATATATAATCAGAGATTTTCATCATCATGCATGTCTTTCACCAAAGACTCTGGCCGTCCTCTTTGTAATGACTAATGGAAAGAAATGTTCACAAATGCCACAGTCAGTATTGAGAATTTGAGATGGCAACAACATCTGACCACCATATGTTACTCATCCGCTCACAAACAGAAAGCAAATTTGAGAAACACATGGCTCTCAAATGAAAATCTTATGCTACAATTACAAGCTTCATGGCCTCATGGGCATGTATAATCTTTTGCTTTTTGCCAAGTACAAAGACATGCACACAGCTACAGTGATGGAGCAGGTTTTCTTTGTTGAACTGTAAGTCGGCTTAATTGCATGAATATACAACTCATCAGTGCACTAATCAGTTAGACAGTTACATTGATTAGTTTAGGCAGGCAGGTCATATGCTTCACTGTTACTCGCAGCATCCAATTACAAAGTAGTACATATGAGTGCATGTAGTTGATTTATCCTGATCAAGAAGGATAAAAATACCAGAATGTAGATAAAATAGCAATTGCTGGGCACATAAATATCAAGAATGACTAAATACCTGAAACAAGTGCATAGACCTAAGAGAGAAAAAACATAGACCAACACCAATATAAATTAGATGTAAACGCGTCTTTTACATTCTCTAGATGCTGAGCGCCTGAGCATATATATTTTCAGAATTTAGGTACTAATGTGTTATACACATTTACAAAATTTAAGTCAACTTATCATGAGGCATTGAAGCCAAACGTAGCACTTCAAAATGCAGAAAAAACTGTACTCGTTTTCATCAACATCACACTTTCCATTTCGTACGTGATTATCAATCCACGTGATAAGTTAAAGCATCCCTTAAAAAAATCCCCTTTTTCACATTTACCAGTTCCTGGTTCTCACCAGGTATAATAAGATCAAAAGTACCTTCAAAAGTCTAACTTCAATTAACTACCATAGCAAGAGTTTCAGCCTTTCTTTGTTCAGTTGCCGACCTTTCTGGAGAATCCTGAAGCAGTCAAAATATTAGCACATTCATAGGATAAAAGAACAAGAGCGAGGTATTTCAAAGAAACACAGAGCAAGATGTAATTGTAACAAAATAAGCTGAACTGAGAGTATCAAACCAAATATATAATTTAAAAAGAGAATAACATTAATGAAGTCAAGATCTAACAGCCTCTATTTTTCTAATTCTCTTCCCAGCTTTCTAGAGCATCTTGTAGCTCTTAAACAATTATCCAATCTCGGGGATTAAGCAGGCACCAGCCATGGAGTGATGAGGACTAAAGGACATTAAGCAAGAGCGAGATAATGAATTTTTTTACAGTATTAAACATAAATAACCCTCTGCTCTCGAAAACCCTTCCAATGATAAGCCAACGACACCAAAACCTTGGGGACCTAAAGTTATATTCTAAAGTAGCTTTCATTCTATGGTAAGTTTTAAAGTAGATGATCCAAGACTTTGTTGACTGCTCAAGATTTCGACCAGTTGACTGCTCAATATTTGAACAAATATGCAATTTGACCTCTAAGACTCTAATCCGGTGAGGCGGTGAGTGGTCAGCTTTCACATGTTTTTTTCTGAGAATGTGAAACAAAGGAATATGTTATGGCCAAATGTAAAGTTGAACACAATTTATAATGTTGGTCCTTGTTTCCACGTTTCTAGAGTGGAAAGTTTTAAATGGAAAAGTAACAGAAATGTCACTCCAAAAGGTTCTAAGAGTATGAATACATAACCATGAATATAACACAAATGTTGATTTTGTTCATTCATATCTAAAGTGAGAAATTGTAAAAGAGAAATTGAAACCAAATCGTGACATCCAAAATGATACTAAAAACAGGAATATCTTCTGCTCAGGGAGATGGTGTTGGATCCAGAATCTTCAAATTGGCGTTTTCCACAATTAGCACACACAATGACACCAATAACAACTAAAAAATATTACTTGCACTACAGTCCTTACCTAATGCCCTGCAGGTTCTGGATTCTCTTCTTGTACTGTTACACATTCATAATCAATATATTTTGGAAAGCTCTTCTTTAATCATGTGCTTTATATCTGTCTTCCTAAGTGCCAGGTTCACTTTGAAATGCTGGTCTGAGAACAACAAAGTGGAGTCCAATTATTAATGCCCGTATAGACTTTATTAGTGAAGGGTACTGTGGAGAACTACAAGCCCTAGTTACAACAATTAGTCCCTTGGAAAGTACACGAGGGTGTACTTCGACACTGAGAAAATATTTCATAAAACAAATACAAGCAGAAGAAATTTCTCATCAACCCTCACATATAATGCTAGAGCAACAACCAGATACTTCTTTCTTAAGGAATTCAAAAGATGCTATATAGATCTCAAGATGACATACCAAGTTGCTTGAGGCAGTCCATGAATGTTATCTGCAATCAAAATCAACCTGGTGGTGAGCAATGATATTAAAAAGTACAAGCTTAATGTCAAAAGAAAATGATGCATCACATTCTCAACAATTCCACATATCCAAGTAGGCATACTAGAAGGTAGATCACCAATCCTGGTCATAAGAGAAGAGAAGCTAAGAAGTCGATCACCCAATACTTATTAGGTTGATGCCACCACAGATCCCGCGATATGTCACCAGCGTTTTATCCGTGGAATCCATATTGGTTTGATCCTTTCGTTCATGAAGGCCAAACAACAGGAAAAGCAATACAAAGAGGCATGTCTTTTAACCAATGATCTTCCAAATTTCAACCTAACTTAGATCAGACTACTCTTAAGACTTTGGGACTTTCATAATGCTTTTGCACACCCTACAACCATACGACAAGTAACAGGACCACTCTCCCAACCATAATGACAAACTCCAAACCTAGACACTATCTCTGTATCTCAGTCTCCTCCACATTCTTGCCTGTACCACACAAAACCTTTAAAGACATTTACCTAACAGAGAAGTAAGCAAATTTCTGAGAGCCAGACGACCTTGGGGAATGAGAAAAATAGATACAATAAAATTGTCGGCTGAAAACCAGACGACTCCTGTATATAAGTATCTAAACTTCCAACTCACAATTTACTGTGAATTGTAAACTCACTCTACCACAGAATCCCATAGAGATTTGGAACGTGAATCTGCTCCTAGGAAGACTTTAAATGAGAGACTCTGCCACAAATTTCCGAAAGGAGGCCAGTACCAGATAAAATGTTCACCAGCAATCCTTGAGACAATCCCACTGATTGGCCCAAAGTTAAAATTGCAGACCCTATGAACAGTACAGGTAGGATATAAATCCTAAACTGAGACTCTACCAAATACCCTTAACAGAGAGATAAAGCTTTTAAATAAAAAAACTGAATAAATTCTGATTCATACTTCATACATAAGTTCCACAAGGTAATAAATTCTGACAGATGACCACCCCTATCCACCTATGCGTTCTGAAGGATCCACCCTTTTTAGTTTAATCCATACCGTACCATGAGATTAAACAAAAGAGAGGTATAGTAAATATTATATCACCACTGATAGAGTAACAGATGTACTGGCACATCACTGCAATACTCCCATAATTTTGAGTATGTTGGATCTCTTGTTCAAGGAAAATAAGAAACCAAGGTTATTTTAAAAAAGTCAAGACTAAACGTAATAATGCAACCTCAACCTGATCCACCTGATCCTCTTAATCTTAATATTCAATGTTCACCAAGCAGTTGTGAAGTTGTGTGATTCACAAGAGGGAAGACTAGAGAATATTTCTTACTTTAAGCCTAGTTCAAGATTAAATCACTCGGGTCTTTTTTCCCCTTCGCCATTATATTATGGAAAAACTACAGTATCAAAAACTGGTGATATACTGCATTAAGAAAAACAAAGCAACAATAATAATATACAAGTTGAGCTCCAAAACTCAACATCTCTACAATGTTATTTATACAATGCACACTTTCAAATCAGCAAAGTGTGTACTCGCAATCAAGCAAACGGGAGAGTATTTCCTCGCAGTTCGGTCGTTCATCAGGTTCTGCCCAACAATCTGTATTAAGGATTCAACAAAGAGTTAGATTATTATATGCAAGTGCTTGCCATTGAGACAACAAAATGATACATCATTTTATATATTAGACCTGCAATCAGCTTGCCCAAGGGACCTTCAGGAATCTCCAGCCTTGATCCTTCGTTAGCAACTGCATAAACAACCTGAACAATGCAATGAATAAAATTATTACTCCATAATAGCAAAGACTATTGTGCATCCCATTAATATCAACTACAATGGGAAAACAACTCACCTGCATTGCGGGAACGCCTTCCCATGGTCTACTTAAAGTGCAAAGCTCCCACATAATCACACCAAGACTAAAGATATCACATTTCTCTGTAAAGGGTTCATTACGAATAAGCTCAGGAGCCATCCATTCAGGAGTTCCTGCAGACGAAGAATCCCTAGAAGGACCATCGGCCAATATGCGTGAAAGCCCAAAATCACAAATCTTGACTGTCCAATGCTTATTCACAAGGCAATTTGCACTTTTTAGATCACGATGGGCTATCTTCATTCGGTGTATGCACATCAAACCCCTTCATATCAAGCAGAGAACTATTGTCAGTAAAGTTGCATAAACTAGTTAGCATTTAACAATAAACTACGAGATTAAACATCATTCAATGACCCTAAATTTGTTAAACTGCCCCATGGAAAGCTACCTATATCATTAGCAAACAGACAAACAAACTACCACAATTAGAAATAGATATCCCAATTACAATACATTACACTTACTTCAAAGTTTTCTAAGACCTATTCTTAGACGTGTTAGTGTTATTAAACAAACAGATAACACGAGAAGAAACACCATCGTCTGCTTAGCAATAATCTGTGGGATTAACCATAATCGAATGACCCTAAGAAATTTTAACTGCCCAAGTGCTTTAATAAGTAACTGATAATTTGTTTTATCTATTATTTTCCTTAATATCTGATTCTGCTTACTGTAGTCTACAACTCTACGCTCTACCTAAAGCTTTAATAAATGACTGATGATTTGTTTTCTTCTATTGTTTTACATGATATATACACTAGATCCACCATATCATACCCTCAGCAACCATGTATGTACAATTCAAAACTTCAATTTTAGGAGAAGATATAAACACGATTATTTTCAAGTAAGATCAGCCTCAGGTCTAGAAAAACCAAAAATCAACTAAAGCGCCAAACAGAGCATCTTAAGCATCAAAGCATGCTTGGGACTTCGGAAGACTACAAAAGACAAGTACAGGTAGGACCAACCTGCATATATCACGAAGCATTTTAAGTCTCCTACGCCAACTGAGTTTCTTTTTCTGGCCACTCATATGGATCAAGTAATACAAAGATCCCATCTCCATGTATTCAGTAACCATTGACAAGTGAGGTGGCTTTGTGCATGCCCCAAGGAATAATATCACTGCAATGAAATAAAACTTTGCTTCATTACAAATAAAATACAATAATATACAAATATCAACCAAGAGTAAACATGAACAATAGCAAATTTATAGGACAGTATTATGACAAGGTAGAAAGCTGACGACTAAAGGAGTAGGAAAGTACCATTTGGATGGCGAAGGCGGCTGGAAAAAAAAAAACACAAAAGAGGCAATGAGTCACAAAATTTATGGAATGAAATTGCAGTCCTCAATATCAATAATTTAATTTACCTTAAGATAGTAATTTCATTGCAGAAATCTTCCATGTTTTCAGTTGTCAAGTCTTGCTCAAGGAATATTTTTATAGCAACGTCTGTCCCATTCCAAACCCCACGGAAAACTTCTCCAAAGAATCCTAGAAAAATCCAAGTTCAAATGTTATAACGAAGTATCTTTTACATGTTGGATCATAATTATGTCAAGAAAATAGATTTCATGATCAAATCACACCTAATACATGAATTGACAATCAGGAATGGTATTATTTATTTTCAAATTGTCAGATGTCAAACTTAATCCACCACCACATTCAAAAAATGATATTGCTAACAACATGCTTTTGATCTATATGTAATGACTCGACAGTGTGAAAACATAAAGTCTAATTTCCTTTTCTTCAATAATTTTACCCCATTTCGAAGTTAACACATTGTCCTTGACAAATAGAAATAAGTTAATGCTTTGTAGAAAAAATGGTACATGCTCGCCTCAAACGATAAATTGACAAGGACATTATAGAGTAAAAAACCAAGACTAAGACTCAAAACGGTATTATTTGGCTATCAAAAAAAGTATATGTTCTGGAAAAGATGCAAATTTTCCACTACATATTGTAATCTGCATGTTTCTGACTTGCGATGTATTCCTTTAAGTAATGGCAGGGATATATTTCCATCACTTTACCCTTTATTATGTAAATAGGATCTAGCATGATTACGCAAAAAAATCTGGTACACTATGAGGAGTGCTGCCAATATTAAGATTAAACAAAGCATTGGTTCGGGAAACAATTGTTTCAAACAGATACAAAGATATATAAAATTGATCTTTACCAATCCCGACACGCGTTCCAACAGTTAGTTCTGAGAAATCAATATTCCACTCTTGATAAGGTAATAGCGGCCTATTCTGTGATGTGGTTGATTCAAGAACTCTATTCCATGCAGACAATAGTTCTGCATTTCTTACAAATTCCATATCATTATTCGTCTCCAAAGCTTGAACCCTATATTCATGAGGAGAAGAAGGCAACGATATCGCCGTCTGCGAAGTCATTTGCTTCCTGGGAAGACCACCAGATAGTTGACTAGACATTTCTTCATGAGCATCAAGACGGAAATTAGATACCTGAGTGCATGCATTAATGAAAAATAACAAAGATGTTATTCGAGGTGAGTTTGTAACAGAATGCATGTAAGCGAAAACAAGGAAGAATGCATGCCAATTCTGCTAACTGAATACTTTGATACGCAGATGGAAGAGAGACCAATACCATTATGAAAATCATCAACATGGATTAAATGATAACATGAAGCACTAGACAAAAGTGTCAGCATACAGTTACCCATTTTAAAGCCAAAAAATACAGCGATCCGCTCATTGCAGGATTGAAATACTATTCCTCAAACATAAAGCGGTCATATTATAATAAAATAATTTCACAAGGCCAATATGTCATATGACTACGCTATCTGCATAACAAGAAAATACACATAACCTCTTGTTCGGAGGACTTAATGGGAGTAACTCGGACCACAATTGTTGTAGGACAAAGTACCTTCTCCACACAATTAAATAGGTGTCAATGACTGCGTTTTGGGTGGGAGAAATTTTTCTTAAAGAAGTGGTTATAGTACCAGGGGAAGGATAATTGTATTCGTGGCGCACTGGTGAAGCTACAAAATGGGTTAAGGGCTAAATTCGTTAAGATGATGGAGATCTTCCGCCCAAAAAAATCTCTCTCCATTTAAAATTTTACAACCTTTCATTTGAAAAATAATAACCTTCCCAAAGAGGGTTTAATATTCTGGACCTAAGATAAATCTAAACAAAGGCTAGACATTTTCAAATCAGCTGATATCTTTGGAGGATGATTCCATGATGGGGACTTCATCATCGCAGAAAATCACCCCTACCTCATCTCGTAGGTTCACTGGTGAGCTAAATATATAACCATTGGTACATTAATTCCACCGATGCTTCCAACTTACAATTTCCTCATGCCGCGTAACTCATAAAACTTTTTCAAGTCTGATTCTTAATTAAAATATTTAGTTGTCCTAAATTGTACTGCAAAAATTCCATAGACGATGTTAATGCATTCAATTTGATATAACTACAAAGAAACGTGTAGCATAAAACACACTATTTCAAATCAAATTCTGCATGCTTAACTACACTCCTACAAGTCTAGTCCCTTTATACTAGGCATTATAGATTACTTTGAACTTTTAATTAAAGAGTTTTAAAATGAGGAAAAAAAAAGACAAATACAGCAGGCATAGCAAATGAGCCTAAATAAAAATATATTCTTGCACACATTACTACATTAGTTACAATAGTCATCACAAAATTTACCATCATAAAGAGCATCATATTAACAACACTGATAGGAAATACCACTTTAATGTGCAAACCACTAGAGAATTATCAGCAAATAATAGAAAAGGCCAAAAGAAAAACTTTAGCACATAACACGAAATATTGCATCCTTCAACAAACAAAGATAGGGAAGCATACATTCTTATGAGGTCCTGGACTATCACTATGATCATTTCCTGGGTAGGATACTGATCCATCATCACCTTGCTCCTTCAGAAGGCGATTTTGTTTCAGTGTTTCATTCATTGCTCGCACAGCCCTATGCCCAAGTTGATTCAAAAAAATTGAAGAGTTATTTTATAATAACGAAAGAAAAAGTAAGATCCTTATCACATGGTGAATTCCATAAAAGCACATCATAAAGTAAAAGCCAACCTTACGATATCATCACCAATTTCCGGAGTAATGCTAATGCTCCGTCGTCTTATTCTACGAGTTTCTGATATTGATGCACCAGCTGACCTAAAGATCCAATCAGCCATAACCAATTAGTAACAATGAGATATCCGTAGACATAATAAGACATTCACTAATCCCTTCTAATTCAGGTATAGAAACTTGAAACACAATAAATATCAATTTATGGTTATACTTAGTTTTGTATTTTAGCTATAGATCACACTAGGTAACTTGCATCACACTACTTTTAAAATAATAATAATATTATCATGTCGATTCAAACTACTTTGCAAAATTAGCACATGTACAAGCTTTTCTGGGTGATGATATATATATATATATAATCAACTTAAAAATGTCCATGTAGAATAACATTAGCTTCCGTCAGACAGAATCTAATATGTAAATTATTGGCTTAGACTAAGCAAATTCCATTGAGAATAAGCAAGGGAACATACTGCTGTTTGACGAGATTATTCAAACACCGGAATATGGGGACAACAAACAGTTTGGCACCAAGCTTTTAGCATTTAGCCTACATAATATGATATACTCGTACAAAGACAATGACAACACATAATTCATACTAAGAGACCTAAAGAAATATAAAACAGAACAAATTATAAAATATAAGATAATCATATAGTCCTCATAAATAAAGAAACAGGAGAAAATCTAACAAAACAACATATTAATCATTTATAGTTAATTTTATATGAAACGTCATCTTTTGACTAACGACCTTGAAGGAGCCCTATCATCCACATACTCTCTAAATGGTTTACCACCACTAAGCATTGAACGCCCACGTGCTCGAAGTAAAGGATGCTCAGGACTGCAGAAGCAAAAATATGACGTTTAGAATACACGGTCAACAATATCTCATGAGAAAATAGAGGGGTACCAAACAAACATCATTAACATATAGAAACCATATTATATGAGAAGTTCTACAAGAGAAAAATAACAGCATCAATGATTTCATGAACCAAATCTGAACAAGAAGCTCAAAATGTGAGTCAACCAAATGTTTGGATGCTTTTAGGACTGGGAAAGACAAAGCCAGTGTTATGTGCAAGCAAACTATAGAGAGTAATTTCTAATGTTTTCAGAGAGTAATGAGTATAAGAACCCTCAAAACAAATCTAAATATGAAACAGATAAATAATAAGACATGACTCTAAATCAACAATCAGACTTAATTAGCATTTCAAATGATACATAATTATTTTTGTTTTATAATGAGTATTTCAGTTAAAAGTGTTGATTATTACCTAAGCATTCTTGTTTTGGGTCTAAATAACTATCTATAAGGTCGAAATAAATTAAATGCAATTAGATAATCTGACTTTCTGTTTTCTATGCTCTATCGCATTTCTACTACAGTATATATTTTCGCTTCAAAGTTAGCTTTACTATTTTGCTTCAAAAGTATTGGGAAAAACTTCTTTGAACTCATTGTTATTTGTTATTTATTAATCAAAAAAGATTAATTATATCAAATCACAGCACATCATTATTTAAGAAAATAAAGAATTTTACAAATGTATGCTGAAATACTAATGTCATTGTAATATTGTATACTATGGCACAGCATTGATAGGATCCCGGAAAATAGAAATAAAAAGGAGAAACCTTGAACTAGCAGTCCGTTGTTCTGCAACAGCTTTTCTCCGACTACGGCGCCAAAATGTATTTGCAATATTGGGTTCGCTATGCGATACACTGGTGCAAGGCAAGAAGTAAAGAAACCATCAATGATAACTGTTCTTTTAATTATAAAAAACATACATTAACTTGGAAACACCAATCCAAAAGTCAACAGACAGAATGTCAATATAGAGGGTGAGATTCACCAACTACTTCTAGAGGACTACCTTAGCTTTTTGTCAAGAGAAATTGTTGGTCGCAACATTACATTCCCCAATGAAGGACCTGAAATGTTTGAAGACGCTTCTAGTTTTCGTTGGAACAAGGGTTGAATTGTCTCATCTTGTTCAAGACTACAATAAAAGGTGCATGGTTACCATATGAAAAATGATATCAGTGATCACAAACATCTCAAACAGGAGTAAAGAGATGAGTGATAAAGGGAAAATTTTGATATCTTCCAACTTAAGTAAAATAATTCAAATTTGGTCAGAACAGCTCCTTTTGTCCAAACCGGTGTGCAGTCTTGTTTCTTCCTTTGGTTTTTTACTTGGAATTATGAACATATCAGAAGAAAATCCAATACAATATGAAGAAATAGTTTTTGGTTCTATAGTATAGATAATAGCAGGTAATCTACTGAACTATGTAAAGGACTATGAAACCTATAAGATGTTCAAAGCACTTATGATTAAAATGATACACAATTTATATACAACGCTATTAATGGGATTTTAGAACACTTCAAATTTTTAATCTGCATTAAGGCAGTGATTAGCTAAGTTTTTTTTGAGTTTTTTTCATCAGCACTTATATAAAACTAATGGAAAATTTATTAATTTTCTTCATTAGGTAGAATCTGGAGTCTGGAGATTATAGAATTAGGTTAAGGATCACATACTCAATGGGGTTCACAAGCATTCAATATACTTCAAACCGAGTAAAAAAAAACAATCAACTAATCAAGAATTCAGAGACTTCTATGCCTAAAAGACAAGGGCATTACACCTGCAAAAGCCGTTGTGATTCATGACCACCATGGTCTCCTTCAGCCCACTTCTTAAAAAAGAGAACTCTCAAATTCACTCGCTAATGACAAAAGTCACAGAGGGGCAAAGAACTGGCAAAAAAGGTTTGTTTCTAGGGAAGATGAGAGCAACTAGTGCTGCATTATGAGCATAAAAGATCGTGATATAGGACGTACTGTCATCTTAAGTTTCATCATTGTTTTAGTTCAAATGCTATGTACATAATCTCCCTCTAGAATGTGTCTTCGTTACCAAGGAAGGTGATGAGAGATGAGCCCATATGAAAAAACAACCATAAGGTCCATAGGATTTATGTTGAGAAAAACATTCGTCATGTTGAATGGTTTAAGAGACAAAGATAAAATTGAGGGCGAAAAGATTTGCACATCCGCAGAAGCAGAAGCTATTTAAAATTTTAAATATGTATCAAACAACCAAATTCTGAAAATCAATTTCTTATTGTCTTACCATTCATTGTCCACTCTATCTGGATAGCCATAGAGAGGACTATTCGGCTCCAGTGGGGAATCACAGGAGTCATTCTCAGCAGAGTCACTCTCTCCTGCAGCAGCAATATGAGACATGAAAATTGCCCTGGTTGAACAGGGTATTAGCTGACCAGGGAACCGCATAAGATCCACAAGTAGTTCCATGGAATTCAGGACAACTATCACAGACATATGCTTGTACGAATCTGTGCGTTCAATAGCTCCATCACTAGGTAGACCCTGATGATATAAGAAAAATATACAGTGACCACTATTTCTTCAAGAGTAGCTAGAATGCTCACCAATAAAACACAAGTGGAGCATGTTTCCTTTAATTCTATGAATTGAACTCAGAAAAGCACCCCCTGGAGGGAAGATAAATCCAACAGACACCAAAAGAAAGAGCTTACCACCATAAGCCTGCTTTCAAGGCCTACAGTATCTGCAAGTACTTTGAAGAGGATAGCTCGAGGACGGCAGGAACCTTGCCTTATCTGCCCCAAAAGCTGAAAACCACGATTCTCAACATGAGAGCTTTCTTCCACTGCAGCTTTTGCTGGACTTAGTTCTGAACTAGGGCGTTTGTAAAAATCAGAAACCTGGGAACAATGCATGGAATCAAATTAATTAAAACAAACTCTAATCATGACTGGGATACACATTGTATTTAATTACAGCCTTTTTCTGTTTAACTACCCTCTGAGTTGATCAAACATAAACGAAGTCTTTGCTTCCAAGTTTTTGAAATTCGAAAATGTTATTAAAGCCGAGGTAGACATAGTCATAAAGCATAACTAAAGTGAGTGATATCTCTTAAAGAATCAGCTAAATATTTTTGAAATTTCAACATTTAAAAAGAGCGCATGTTACAGGAAATTTAAAAAGAAAAAAAGGAAAAAAAAAAATTGTTTCAATTGGGCATATTGCTTATATAAGTAAACGTGTTTCTTTCATTAAATCCCTCGCATAAAGCATCACGCACAATCTCACAAGGAAATCTTCCCTTCACACCGTAACAGCTTACTTGAACACACATTGTTTTCATACCATTTATGAGACATCAGCTGATTGTGTGATCTCAGCAATGTAAATGATATGATCATATGAAAACCACTTTCAAAGGTCCATGGGAATTCTCTGAGCCTGAGATCGCTTTGTAGAGATCAATTCTAACATTAACACTAATGTTTTGATGGGTAATAAATTTGGGAGACTACGGAAGGATGATAAAAAGGAAGCTCACTAAAGGTGGTACAAACTATGATTTAAACAAATAGAGCGGAATCCTACAAAACTATAGTTGTAAGAAGTTGCGGGCCATATTATCATAAAATGATTCTGAAGCTTTCAAGCACCTGGAACTCAAAGGAAAGTTGTATAGAAAAAGAAGCTGGAGAGCAAAACAAATGATCAAAAGAAATGACTCTGGAATCTGGATCTTCTTGATGATGTATTTAATGCCATGCAACTTATGAAATTAATAGATTGTGATTTATTCAGAGATGGTTCACTAATAGACTGAAGGTACCCCAGCACACTTCAGCGAAAACTATAGAGTTGATTAACGTCATAGCACACAATACATGCTCATATTCTTATATTTTACGTGATGCACCATTGCACCCCCATACTTATTAAATACATGAGCATGAGCATATGCACTACAAATGTTCACTAGTAGCTTACTCACCAATCCAGCAATCTTTTTTATCACTGCAGCAGGATTAGAGTTCAATCCTTTCACTAAGGCAACAATGAGTTGCTTTAGCATAGATAGCTTCTTATCCCTTCCTGCATCTACAAGAATTATTTCGGATCTATGACTCTCCACACCCAAGGCACACAGGTCGTCTGGAGAAGGAATGGATTCAAAAACCTCCTTGAGATTTTTCTCCTGCACATGAAAATATTCATTAGATAATTACCCCAATGTAATGATCCCAAAGAGAAATAAATCACAAGGATTTTAATTTAGGTGTTAAACGTAAAACAAAAGGTTCAGTAAATAACTATGGTTAAAAAATTGGCCAGTGGCCACCATTATCACATGACATTGCTAGAACAACTTAAGTTAGATCAGCTGAGGCAACTATAAATTACTTCGAATCCTGTTTTGTTTATAATTATATCAAGAGAAAGAAAATGGAAACACATAATGCAGGTCATATTAGCATAATCCTTATGTCTGATAAAGAAAACATAGCTGACCATGATGGTGAAAAGGAAAGATAAACCATACAGGGATTATATTGGACAGGAGAGGGAAGACACGTTTCCTAGATTGGTAGGTATACCAAATCTACTAAATATGATATATGGATGATAATGAAGTAACATAAGCTACCGCTGACCACATTATGCCATTAAGAACTTTAATGGCAATATATGGATGATAACATCCTAAAGAATAAACATACATTAAGAACTTTAAGATGGCAATATTGAATATCCAAGTCAAACAACATAAGATACTGTTCACCACATTATGCCATTTGCTCATGTATCATGCAAACATATACTGCGGATACTAAAGTAACATATACACAGAAACTCTTTCAGAAATCAGAATAAAATCTAGTAGGTAAGATCCTGTATAAACTAAAGATTGTTCTATTGCAGGTATATCAAACAAAAGCTAATACTCACCGGAATAACAGAGTAAAACCCATTAGGGATAGGTCCAGAGAATGTTCCAGTACTCCAGAGAATTTGTGATGCTGTCTGAAATGAGTCATCTTGCTCAGAAACAGAAGCCGATTCCTTGCTAATTAAAGTTTCTTCTGGAGAAAGCAGAGAAACAGATCGGAATTTCTCCATAAAACCTGAGGGCCACCATGTAGTATTAGAAGGCCCTGGTTCTGGTTCTGGTTCCGATGGTCCAGTATCATCTCGTGTCTCCTCCATCTCAAAGCTTTTACAAGTAAAACCATTTCGCCCCACTTCTCACCCCATAAAAGACCATTCAAACTCAAATGAAATTCTTAAACTACAACAATGACATCTACAAGCTTCTTGTATTGAGAGCTCCCTGACCTGGACTTCATATGACCTGTGAAATAGAGGCCATTAGGCCAAGATAATAACCAACAATATGTATCAGAAAGTTCGAACATTATACAGAAGTTGACTGCATACTGAAGAGAATAAGAAACAGTGACATGATATTACAATCCATAACATGCAAACTACTGACCCTAGAAGTAACACAGACCAGTTTGGTTGACTTGTCTCACCTGGAGGATGCATGCAAATATCTTTCTTTGATAGACGCCAGATTTAAAAACATAGTCTCAACCTAATACAGAAGATACAGATTGAAGTTACTATCATCCCAGAGAAGAAATTGAGTTGTCAATGCACGCACAACATGCACTTGTTAGTAGACATCTAACCAATGAGAAATAAGTGAAATGATGTTATCTCAAAAATGGCGTTTACAATGCATCAATAATTCAGCATAGTTTTCTAAACATCTAACCTAAGCAGTAGAAGCTTTACACTTACAGTCTAGTATATGCATTTGGCTTGTAATATAGAATTAACAAACAAGGGTTTACAGATACAAATTATGATAATGCACTAATGCCTCGAAGACAGGTTTCCATCGACTGGAAAATTGAGAACTTAACTTCACCCATCTGGAAGCTGGTCTAAGGCCCTAAACGCATGAAACCAAAGAAAGCTTGTAATATATAATTAACAAAACAAGGGTTTATAGATGCATATTATGATAATGCATTAATTCCTCAAAGAGAGGTTTTCACCTGAGTGGGAAAATTGAGAACTTAGTTTCACCTATCAAGAAGCTGGTGTGGCCTCTGGGCACATGAGACCAAAGAAAGCTTCTTCTTGTAACTAGGTATTTGTCCTATTCCTAAATTTAGGGAACCAATGTGCCTTATAAGGTGTTGGGGTGATATCTTGTGTAAGATCCTAAGTTCCTATCCATTGACAATATCCATAATAGAAACAAGATCATTCTTTAAATAAAGGGTAAATGGTCCATTGTGCTATGCACTTATGTGTCTCCCGGGAATCCATAGACATCTTCATTACCCATTGCTTATGTTTTGATCACTTAAACATTTCTCCAATTACTTTTTACCTCATCATTCAATTTCCACTGCATCTTTCACCAATAGTACAGTACAATAATCTCGATACATCCCCTATTAAAAGAAAACTAAAACTAAAGCAGCATTAACTAAAATCATATATCATTTAAAACAGGTTGTAACCATTATCTACTTCAATAGCTTCTTCATCTAAAAAGTAAAAACAATCTTATAAACAATACAATTTTAACACATTTCAACTTAAACTAAATTCTCTCATTAACTCATTTCCACATATATTTATTCGGAAAATGAAATCAAAATTAACTTAAAATTTCTTTAGATCTTTTCAGTTAATGAAATTCACTAAAACCCTAATAAATCTAATTCAAACAAAACAACTTCAAATTAACATTTTAATTCACATTATCAACAAAATTAACCTAAAATCATCAAAAAAAAAAAAACATCATTAATTCATCAAACATCAAAAACAACAACAATTCTTGTTATCAATTCAATCTTACTCGATTTCATTCGATTCGAATTACAAGATCACAAAGAAAAGAAACAAAACTTACAAGACAGATCGAAGAAGCATTTGATCTTTGAAGTAAAAGAACAAATGAGGTTTCTTCTTAGTAGAAATTTTTCTGAATCTGAAGTTTGTGAAGAAGACGATGAAGAAGAAAAAGACTAAAAGAAGAACATGTGAAAGAGATGAGCGAAAAGAAAGGGAAATGAAATGAGACGAAGAAACGAAGAAAGAGAAAGAGAGAGAAGATCGTCGATATTTATAATGAAGAAATTAAATAAAATTAATTAATTAATTAATTAATTAATGAATCCTCGTGATTGGGAATGTGTTCATCTCAAGCTTTGTAATTATTACTGTAATAAAATAGTTGGTTTGTTTTTGGTAACAGTTAAGTAAAAAGTAAAAAGTTTGATAAATATGTTATTGCCATTTGCCAATTGCCACTATGTGAAAATGTAATTTTAGAGAATGTTGGTTAATAAATTAAAATGATTGAGAAAAATGGAATATTGTTTTTAGTTCGATATTGTGGTATTGTTTGTATTTAAGCTCGATTTTTCATCAAATGTGTGTTTCATGGAACATATAATTTGTCATTTGGTAAAATCTATTTTTCCATAATTCAAAATTTTGCTTGAAATCGGCATCTTGAAATTGTTATGATTATTATTATTATTAAATATATAAAACACAATACGGATGATGAAATTAGATAGTATGTGATCATAAAAATCAGCCTGAAATTTTTTAGGCATGATTGATAATTTTCACAATTAGTAACTTAGGTAAAATAATTTATAATGGCTGACATAATATTTTTTATTTTTATTGTCAAGCTTTTTTCTAGTTAAAAGTTACTAGTGGAACATATTTTTGGGGTCTGCTTGATTTAAGCGGTAAATCAGTTTACCGATGAAAATGAAGGATCCAGGATGAAATTAAAATTTGATGGTCTTGGAGAAGAAAACACAAAGATGAGAAGGAGTTTCGACGGAGTATTTTTCGAGGTAAAATAGTTTCGGGATTTTTCATAATTAAAAGGTCACTATTGTACTGAACATAATATGCCATGTACCAAAAATTTGTATGTACTTGATGTTCTTGTAATAAAGTATACTCCATACACTATACAAAGAACATTCCAATTGAATGGTATAGATCAACATCTTCTCAAACCAAGATATGACAGATTTTTTCCAGATGGGACCAATTTAAACCCTGTAATAAAGTAAGTAAAATATTACCAGGACCATTGAGTCAGAAATGATGTTGGTATTTGTTTGTTTCGTTTGCTTGGTTTGATTGATTGCTCAGATAGAAGAAAGTGATAGCTGCTTTGCTTTATGTGTTAAGGTAATCACGTGCTCCATGAGACAAACGTACAACGCGGCATTGCACCTCTCTCCGACAGCCAGCTGGCAAATGTGTGGTTCACCAATATCCACACCTTTTTCCATTCTGGGTGCCAGTTAATAATACTCCCCAACAATTTAATAAAAATTTAAATTTACAATAATAAATTAATTATAATAAAAAATATTTGTTGATGAAGATTTTTTTTTTTTTTAACAAAAAATCATTTTATTGATAAACTCAAAAAACTATACAAAAGTAGAAGATAACTGTGTTGCAAATCCTTTTTAAATAGCAAACCTGGTTCTTCTAATATAAATACATATTCGTTCGAACCAACAATCATTACATTACTATCCAGTATCCATTATTTTCTACATTTTTAAGAATTTTTTTTTTTTTTTTGGGGAAGTTGTTCATAAAAAAAAAATTATAGGATTAGTTTTTACCAGTAAACTCATTTAATGAGATCAATTACTTGATAATATTAGTAAAAAAATGAATTCTCAGCGTCTAATATTTTTTTTAGTAAATGAGCTCTGTTGGCATTTGTTACAATCTTATTTTGTGCCCTTATTATCAAAAACAAGGGTTTAATTAAGATTATTGTCACAAGCCATGTTGGCCTATTTTGTTTTGTTTTGGCTAATATATATAATATGTGAAATGGGTGATAACTGATATGTGACATTTTGGCAGGAGGTAGCTTAATATAATCTCTTTATAAATGTTTATACATCTTAGGCATCTCCATAAGGTTCAAATCCTTTCTTTTGGTAGCTTGTGTAACTAATACTTAAAAAACTTAAAAACAATAAAAAGGGAACAATGAGTCAAGTGTGCAACAAGTTATAGATAAATTGCAGGTGAAAGTTTATGATTTTTTATTTTTATTTTTTGGTAAATGTTATGAACGTTTTATGATTTCTCAAACTTGTGCATTAATCTGGAACAACAAAATAATATACTGAGATCTTATAGGTATAAGATGTAGATATTTAGTTTGATATTGCTTATTACTTCATGAACCATTTATGGAACCTTAAATGACTAAGCAACTTTTCTCACCAATCCTAACTACCATTAGGCCATGCAACAGGGCCAAGAATTTGCCACGCGGTGTCGCATGAACTGTATGATCTTTCACACGATGATCTACCCATTTAAATCATGGACCATGTTTAACCCGTTCAATACTATCACTTTTTTATCATGCTTCTGGTTCATGCATTAATCCTTTCATTTTATGATCATTATTAGTCATTGCATGATATAACCATAGCTACAATGTGTAATTATATATAGTCAGTTGTTCTACTACAAAATTGCTTTAAGCTTGATTCGAAATTAACATATGAAATTCTATTTATATCAAGTCCATGCTGGAGTGTTGGACCCCTTATCATGGGTTATCGGAAAAACACATGAAATATGGAGGAAGCTAAATGTAGATTGTAGAGATAAGGGTTTGCAGCTTCAAGGAGGAGATAAACATTGGTGGGAGCGACCTATGCCTTTCACCGTGCGCCCATGCCCACTGAAAATATGTTCTCTGTATTCACCAGAGAAGTTATAGCTCAATTTTTTTGTATTTTTTAACCAATTTAAATACAATTATAACCAGCGTGGCTCACCGCTAATATGTGGTTCGAGTTATAGATGCACCATTAGAATAGGTATAGTCAATCAATCGACAGGACTCAAATTTACATGAACTTCATCCATGGATTGGCAATGGCAGAAGTACAACTATGAACTTCATCCATAGATTGGCAATGGCAGAAGTACAACTATTATATATTGATTTTTTCTTTTGGTAGCTTGTGTAGCTAAAACTATAGAAGAGTTAGTCAAATATGCAACAATTTTGCAAAAAAAAAAAAAAAAAATTGCTTTGATTTGCAGTGCAGTTTGTAGCACGGTTGTCCTCTAACTGGGTTATAAAAATAAAAAAAAATAAAAAATTCTCTAATTTTTATAAATAAAATTTGTTTTGATTAAAAAAACAAATGCGCAACAAATTAGAGATAAAGTTCATTTTCCAATTTGGACTACCTTTACATTCTGGCCCAGCCCAGCTCAAAGCATGTTGAATACAATCACTTTTTTATCATGCTTCATACATTAATCATTTAATACTCTCTTTTTTAAGATCATTATTAATTGCATGGTATAACCACAGGATTTAAATTTGGTGTGTTCAAGTGTTTAAACTACAATGTGTCATTATATATGGTCAATCTGCTGAAATATTGTTTTTAGCTTGGTTCAGATTTGCAGAAGAAATTATGTTTATATCAAGTCCATATTGGATGCATTATCTTAGATTATCGGAAAAAAAAATGTTGGAAAAGCATATGAAATAGTAGAGGAAACTAAATGTAGGGACAGGACTGCCACATCAAACAAACAGACTATATTGCTTTGGACGAAAATAGAAGAAATCAAAATAAAATACTTAAATAGGTATGTACCAAGAAAGCATCACCAGAGAGCGTCAAACGCTTTAGCCCCTCCATCAACTTACCTAAAGACTGAGAACTAATTGCCTAAAAGTCATTACTCGAAGTGCGACGCAAAGCAGTTTCTTTGACAGATGACTCGAGAGCACTGAGATTTTTAATAGATTTTATGATTTCTCAACTTGTGCATTAATCTGGAACAATCAAATACTAATATACTTAGATCTTATAGTTTGATATTATATTTTTTTGTTGGCAAAGTTATGTCCATTAGGTATATCAGAATCTCTATAGACATAACAGCTACAAATATGAAACTAGAAAAACAAAAAAATTATAGTGTTTCACTAAAATTTACAGAAAATCTCAACTATATATATGAGAACCACAGCTATGAGGACGCCTGGACATGACACAATGATATTCGCCTTGAATATTTCCAACCTTTTGATGCTATTTTTTGATAGCGCTTTAGTCTTTGTGAAGGTAATATTCTTCAACTCTCTAGCTTTTTGGACTAAATACTTGAGCAACTTGAGCTCATCGTCTGCGCCCTGAAAATTTTCAACCTCAATTGCTTATAATTGAGAAAATGTGATGTGTGCTAACAAATTGTTTCCCGATTCAACATTCTTAGAGGATGAGTGCCAGTAGTAATCCTGTAAATGAAAAGAGCCACATCAGGTGAAAATATTATACTATTGTATGCGAATATGAAACATTTAAAAGTTTAAAATGTTAGTATGTTTTACCTCCCCACTCTGTAGAACCAGAGTCTGCAGGTAAGGAAACTTCTACAATAGCATCAAATGTACAATTTGTTTTGGTTAAAAAAAACAAATGTACAATCACCTCTTTATCCTGCTTCATGCATTAATCATTTAATACTCTCTTTTTTAAGATCATTACAAGTTATAAAACTCGTGTAATACACGAGTATTATTAAAAATTTTGTAAATTAGATGTAGTTCTTTAAAAATATTTTGTTTAAGTTTTTCGTTGGTTTGATTATCGTTTTTGCTATAAGTCCATATTATAATATTATATTAGTTAATTTTAATTGTTCAAAATATGGTTGATTTTAATTTCCAAAATGGGTGTTCTCTCAACATATGTTGATTTAGGTGACTATAAGTATCTTTAATATAAATAAGTGTTTTCTTTTTATAAAACTTAATATCGAACCTCAATTTTTTTTTCTCTTAAAACTTTGAAACCAAAGATGGAATACAGTTTGGGCAAATTGTTTGAAAATATGAAGTTTGTTGGATGTATGGATATACATTCTTTTGTGTGGAAGATCAATTGGCGTTTGACTATATTTCAATTTCAATGTTGAATGTGATTGATGTAACAATTTGTTTTTTTTTTTGCAATGTAAATAGAACAAAGTTAAACTTTATGATAATTTTTTTATTTTAATATTTTAATTTGGTTCATAGGGTTGAATCCATGAAAGCGAAAAGAAGTTTTCAACCTATATGGGAATGCAACATCTCCGCCTATTGTAATCGATTTCATATTGTTTTTTTATTTTTTTATTGTAATGTGATTGATTTTAGGTGTTAATATATATTCTTCAAAACTTATTTTGAGTCATTTTTAGCTTTAGTAATAAGAATTGGTAAGAAGAACTTTGATTCCATTTATAACTTTGCATTATTTGAAAGTATATTTCGATATATATTTTTTGGCTAATGAAGTATATTTTTATATGGAAGCCTTAAAGTATGATATTGTTATGAAATTGAATTTAACCAAATTGATAAAATAAACTAATTGGATAGAAAAAAAATAGAAAAAAATATATTAGAGCAAACGAAAGAAAGGAAGTTGTTTTTTTTTTTGCATTTTGAAAACGATTAAAAATGTTGGATATCGACCGCTGCGAGATGAACTTTCATTCTAGCATTGTTGGAGAAATGTGTAGTTAGTATATAAAATGTGTAGGATAAGTTTGTTGGTAGATTAGTCTATAAGGCATTGTACCTTTGCCTATTCTTCGATTCGCTTGTTTGTTGGTAGAGCATTTTTTTTATAGTGATATCTTGATAGGGTATTTATATGTGAATATGTAACTATTACCAGTTTTTTTAATATTTAATAATTATTTATTTTAATTATTTTTTTGGTAGGCTTTAATAAGGTATTGTGTTCGTTGACGTGAAGTATTAGTTTATGCTACGAACAGAATTTGTATTGGGCTTTTATATAAAAAAGTAAAATGTTTTCTGTAGTATTTTCGAACTTTAATATATAAATCTATTGTAATCAACGTAATGTTTTTTCTTAAAATTGCTATTTGCAAAATCAAGAGAAGATAGACTGAATATGATGTATGGGGAAAATGGGTAGATGTTAAAGAGGAAGAAGGTAAGTTGCAAAATTTTAAATATATTTTTGTGTTTAAAAATATATTTAGCCATATTTACATTAAATTCATTAGCTATATACCCAATAATAAACGTATTAGCATTAAATTCAGTAGCTATATTGCATTAAATTAAGGAGCTAGCCATATAGCTTATTTAAGCCACCATTGAATATAAAAATACATTACTAACCCTTCTAATTTTAATTTTTGTTAAATTCTCTTCAATTAGAGCATCTAATTTTCTCTAATTTGGTGAGAGAAATTTTTCTTAAGGGCATGCCCAACTTTAATAGAGAGTATAGATTAATTGCATGGTATAACCACAAGATTTAAATTTGGTGTGTTCAAGTGTTTAAACTACTTATATATGGTCAATCTGCTGAAATATTGTTTCTAGCGTGGTTCAGATTTGCAGAAGAAATTCTGTTTATAGCAAGTCCATATTGGATGCATTATCTTAGGTTATTGGAAAAAAAATTGTTGGAAAATCATATGAAATAGTAGAGGAAACTAAATGTAGGGACACAGAACTGCCACTTCGGCTGAAGTTTTACCCTGTTGAGTAGTTGATAATCCAATAAACAAAGAGACTATATTGCTTTGGACGAAAAGAGGACAAATCAAAATAAAATACTTAAATAGGTATGTACCAAGAAAGCACCACCAGATAGCGTCAAACGCTTTGTGCTCACTAGCCCCTCCATCAACTTACCTAAGGACTGAGAACTAATTGAATAAGAGTAATTACTTGAAGTGCGACACAAAGCAGTCTCTACGATAGATGACTCGAGAGCCCTGAGATTTTTATGATTTCTCTAACTTGTGCATTAATCTGGAACAACCAAACACTAATATACTTAGATCTTATAGTTTGATATTGCTTATTACTTCATGAACCATTTATGGAAGTATGGAACCTTAAATGACTAAACAACTTTTCTCACCAATCCTAACAACCATTAGGCAATGCAGCAGGGCCAAGAATTTGTGACGGACGCGGTGTCGCATGAACTGTATGATCTTTCACACCATGATCTACCCATTTAAATCATGGACCATGTTTAACACGTTCAAGATATGCAAGTATCATATATATATATATATATATTATATGTTACCTTATTTAGATAGCTAACATATAACACATGTGTAAATATAAGATTGTATCAATTACCTACTGTAATTTAGAATCTAAACTAGTTACCTTAGATAAACCCTTCTTCTCTATAAATTGTATGCTTATGTATAGAGAAAGATATCGATACAATATGACATTCTATTCAATTTTCATGGTATCAGCCATACTGATCTATTAAGCCTATATTTTTTCCCCACTCTTTAATACGTTTTACAACCATGCCTGGTTCTAACATTGAATCCAATATTCCTCCCAAATCTAATGAAAAGACAACTAATGAGGAGATACCGCTGACGAAAGAATATGCAAGCTCTTCTCCCCTTTATCTTCATCATTCTGATAACCCAGGTGTAACTCTTGTTACACAACCACTCCTTGGTGATAATTATGGTACATGGTCTCGTGCAGTGAGAATGACCCTTGATGCCAAAAACAAACTCGGGTTCATTGATGGCAGTATTGCCGAACCCGAGGAATCTTCAATTCAGTTTTATCAATGGACTAGATTTACTAGTATGGCCTTATCTTGGATTGTTAATTCTCTTTCTCCTGAGATATCCAACAGTATGTGTCATCTATACTGCGATAATACGTGAAGTTTGGGATGATCTCCGCGAACGTTTTTATCAAAAAAATGCACCCATGATTTTTGAGATCCGCCGTGGCATTGCTAATCATACACAAGGTAACTTATCGGTAGCATCTTATTATACTACCTTGAAAAGTTATTGGGACGAGTTATGTTCATATGATTCACTAACCCCTTGCACTTGTAGAACGTCTAAGTCTCGCATATATAGATAATATGCAAGAAGAACACCTTATGCAGTTTTTGGCTATGTTCATATGCTTCTTCAGGATCCTTTGCCAACCGTCAACTGTGCCTATTCTCTGGTGTTACACGATGAACATCAGCGTTCTCTTCAACCTGGAACCATAACATCTCTTGATCAGGCTGCCATGGCAACCACTCGATAATTACTGCTAACCAATTATTTATGTATTTTTTATTTTATATAGTGAAATTTTGATAATATAAATGCATGTTGATTGCAAAAAATGATAGACCGGGTTCAATTTTTCCCAAACAATGATTAGAATAAAAATCCCAAATTGCAATCGACATTATGAATCAGTCCCCTCAAACCACCACATTAATGATTAATTCTCTTTTTTAAAGTGTTAATTTACAAAACTACCCTCTACTACTACTATTATTTTGGAGAGAATTGTTATTAAAAAATTACAATTAAATGGAAATTCTAGTTATTAAGAAATTAAAACCCCAACTTAGTGGTATCGCAAATTTTGTGAAATTGCTATCACAATAATTTAGTGGTATTGCAATTTAGTGGAATTGCTATTACAATTTTTTAAAATTACAAAATTAAATAATTAGCAATTTTTGGAATTGCACAATCAAATAATTAGCAATTATTTGAAATTGCAAAAAAAGTATTGTTTTGTAGCCCTATTTTGTATATGAATTTTTTAGCACCGTAAAATAATTAACAATTTTTTAGAATTACATAGTTAAATAATTAGTAATTTTTTAATTTGTATAGTTTCAATTGTTGAAATTCAATTAATATTCTTTTTTCCAAATCGTACAACAACAACCACCAAATCACCCATAAAAATTCCTGCAAATTGCATATTCAAAAATTTTAGTAAGTTGAAAATAAAGTAATTAAGCAATTCCAAAAAGTTGTTGAAACTAAAGTAAGATTTCTAAATATGTTGAAACTAAACTATTTTTAAAAATTAGGAATTCCTAATTTTTACTATTCATAAAGTGATGAAATAACAGCTACCTCACCCTGCTAGATCATGTTGGAAATTGTTTTACAGAATCTGTCAGAATTCTGACAGATTTCTGACAAGATCTTTGGCAACATAATTCTATATGTTCCAGACCTCCGTTGAGCAAGATCTTGCCATGTATGGATTTCTCGTTCAGAGTAGACGCTCGTAGAGTGGTTTAATTATGGATTTCTCGTCCTAAGAAATTGATGTCCCAAATTACCTATGTAAGTGGTTTAACTTGAGACAAAGCAAGAAAAATGTGATAGTCCCAAATTTGATCTATGTAGATAAAGTTTTTTTTTTTTTTATTATTATTTTCTATGTAGATAAGGTTTGCTCTTAATATACTACACTTGTAGAATAAGGGTGTGGTCGTTTGGAGTTACAATATTTTCGCGCATTGGGGCAGAACCTTACATGGGCTTTGTAAAACACACACACATGTGTGCGCCATCCGTTCGACCGGGTTCGACTCAGTCTCGGGTAACATAATCCTTTTATTGAAAGATTCATTAAACTTATATCCCAATAGATGCATACCCATACCCAACTGGTTTGATATTGGTTTGGCCCAATATGTGTGAACAACCGGTATCTTTTTATAAAACTGTTTTGAGCCCAATAGGTGTGTCTGTTCATAAAATTGTCTCGGGTCTAAAGTGTCTTTTCGACCCAATGGGTGTGTCTGTTTATTGAACTGTTTTAGCACAATGGGTCTGTCTATTCAATGAACTGGAGTTACAATATTTTCGCGCATTGGGCGAAAATTTACATGGGCTTTGTAAAACACACACATGTGCGCGTCATCCGTTCAACCGAGTTCGGCTCAGTCTCGGGTTTGGGTATCTGTGATAACATAATCATTTTATTGAAAGATTCATTGAACTTATATCCCAGTAGATGCATACCCATACTCAACTGGTTTGATACTGGTTCGGCCCAATATGTGTGACCAACCTGTGTCTTTTTATGAAACTGTTTTGGGCCCAATAGGTGTTCATAAAACTGTTTCGGGCCCAAAGTATCTTTTCGACCCAATGGGTATGTTTGTTTATTGAACAATTTTAGCCCAATGGGTCTGTCTATTCAATGAAGTGGTTCGGCCCAAGTGTCTGTTCATTGAATTTTTCCTTGCTATAAATAGATGGTATGTGTTTGCGTAATTCATTCATTCCATAAACTCATATTTATTTTATTTTATTATGTTTGTATGTCCTTGAGAGAGTTTTTTTCTTTTTGATAAATAAAATTTTATTAATGAAATGAAAAAAAATTACAACATGATCAATAACACACCAGATGTGGCATTGATCAGATCAAAAACATCAAACAACAAGCCATAATCTTAGTGAAATCAACTATTAAAATATCTTATAGCTAACTCACTCATGACTATTCGAAACCAACATCTCTCTAAAGAGTTTCTCTTGTCCATCTGGTTCGTCGTCTTCGTTTTATTTAAAGTGCTGGTACACAACTAACGTACCAATCGTTGTATCTTAGGAGATAATTTTCATTAGACCCATATAACACCTGTTGGAACAAACAATATCTTAACGACAAAAGATATTTATCGACTCAATCATTTCATACAGTCCTTTATATACGTTTTTTTTTTGTTTGCATATCCTGTTTACTTTACTTTTATTCATGAACAGTAACCTATCTTTACTAATTGTAAAGCAGCCTGCCTTTAGCTACAGTAAAACCCATCTCTTATCCAATAAAAAATTGCCACGTAGGTGTTTTTGTTCGACTCTGAATTTTCATCTATTTATTCGACCAACAAAAAAATTGTGGATCCAACTGTTCTAATAAATTTTATCACCTGAACCATCCCATTCTTCGTATATAACATCCTAACTGCCCACATTCACATAGTTACTATGGTGTTGTTTGTTTTTTCAGTTATACTAGTTCTGATAGCTTATAAGCTATTAGAAAACCCAAATGTATATTTATTTTTACTTCTAGTCAAGGTCTTATAAACTTTTCTAGTAAGAATTGGCGGTTACTATAAATTCTATCCCCAAGCTTATAGCTAGTAGCTTATATAGCTTATAAACTACTAGACAAAAAAAAAAAAAAAAACACCTATGTATTGCCCAAGTGCCCAACCGATCATTTTATTCTACCAGAAAAGTCTAGAGCAATTCTAGTGGATTCTAAATCCATGACCCATCTTATGTAATAGCCCATAGCCCCATACCCAAAAGAAACAAGATTTTTTTGGTTTCTTTCCCAATAAACCATGTGAACATCATGTGAAATTTGGAAGGAAGTAAATCAACTTTAATTCACATCACTACATCTGGATTATCTGCATGCTCATGGCACTACTCTTCCATTACAGATTTACACCTGCTTGAATGAAATGTTGGAGTGTATTACATCTGGATTATCTTTTAGAGTGTGTTAGAGTGAAGACAACAGATATGTTCAAAACTTACAAGTCTTCTCTTTCATCCAAAAGCTTACAAGTTACCAAACTTTACTAAAAATTGTCCTCATTTCCCCATCTTATTCTGTGTTAATAATTAATATACACAGTTTTCTATTTTGACTACTAGCCTAACAAGACAAATTATTCTAAGCAGAAATTTACAAAGCTTAGCTTATTTAGCTGGAAAACATCAACATCCTGCAACAAACAGCTTAATTAACTGCTATATATAAAGGTGAGGGCAGAACTTCTTAACTCAATCTTCAACTTGAACCTGAAACACAGCAAGCAAGCTAGATCAGTCATATGACATGTTGAGTCTTAAGAATAATCTTAATAACCAGTGTGGCTCATATGTCGTTCAAGTTATAGATGCACCATTACAACTTGTATGGTCAATTATTCGACGTTTTGAGAAGCCTGAAATTTACAAGAAATTCATCAAGAATTGTACCATGCTAAGTGGTAATGGAGAAATTGGTAGCATACGTGAAGTACAAGTTGTGTCTGGTCTTCCAGCTAGTGTTAGTATCGAAAGACTTGATCAACTAGATGATGAAACTCATACAATGAGTTTTAGTATGGTTGGTGGTGATCATGCTTTGAAAAACTATCAATCTACAATAACACTGCATGAAAGTGAAGATGATGGTGATCAGTATGGCAAGACCATTTTGGTTGAAGCATATGTTGTTGATGTTCCTAAGGAAAATACTAAGGAAGATGTTTGTTTGTTTGTTGAAACTATCTTAAGGTGTAATCATAGGTCTTTGGTTTGGGTAGTAGAAAAGACTGCATCATCTTCATCTGATGATTCTGTTTGAGTTGTTTTTGCTCCTGCACTTTCCATGAAAGTGAATCATCCATGGTTGTGGTTTTTTTTGTGTCTATGACCTTGCCAAAGCACTTGTATGTTTTTAGGAAAATATGTTTTTTGTGTTTTTCTTTTTTTCATCTACTAGTTTTTTCTTGTAAAATTAAATGTGAATATATGCAAGTAATGAGTGTATTATGGGATTTTCTGTATGTACTGATCTTCTTGTATGGAATTCCCTTTTATTTATTGTACTAGGTGATGTGCAAAGCTAGGTTAAATTTCTTGCTCAAATGTAGGGTCTGTTTGATAAGATTTGGATAGTTTCTGGGAAATTAAAAATGGCCAGAGGTCTATAAAATTACCAAATAATCTGTTCAAATTAACAACACGCATACATGGCAGTGTTTTATTTGTTCTATAAATCACAACAGACTAAATCACAACATAATAATTCTTTGTAATCTATTCAAAATCTATTAGAATTAACAACACACATACGTGTTTTATTTGTCCCACAAATCACAACAGACTAAATCACAACATAATAATTCTTTGAAATCAAGGGTCTGTTTGATTAGAAAAAAAGTTTTTAGGCAAATTTTTTTTTGAGGGTAAAAGAGTAAAATTGACAAAAGTTATAAGAAAATCTCAAAATTGCAATCTGCTCCGTCTCTTCTTCTCCGTCCTTCTTCTCCGATATTCCACAGATGTCCTCTAGGTTTACCGGTAAATCAATTTACCGGCATGAATCAAACAGACCCCAAGTGTATGGTTTTAGGTTTGTGCACATTTTGTAGCTAAGGTTACCCCATAGTTAAGTTGGACCTGTACGAGTTTGGGGCTTTGGGCTGGGCCTGGGGCCTGGGGATAGCATTGGTGTTAACCAATCCACAACATATGAGGCCTTTTTTAGAATGTATTTGTTGTAGGTTTTTCTCCATGGAAATGATAACCTTAGTCCAAAATGGTTTGGCAGTCTGCAGGCAGAGATGTTGTGCTGTGATCTTTGTTCTTCAGTCTCTACTTCTGTTTGTAGCAGAAAAAATTTACTGGGGCAGTCTGGCAGATGATCTTGTTATCTTTTTTTTCAGTTTTTAATAGGAAAATTTTGAACTCCAAACTCAAGTCTCCACAACACATACATTTTGGTTACTATGTAGAGGTAATGCAAAGAAATTCAAATGAATAAAAATGTTTGAAATGGACGCCGAAAAAAAAATTAAGTTAGACATCACTAGAGAGCAAAAGAGCAGGAAAACTTTGTCTTCAGATTGAAACCCTAACATTTCATTGCTCTTGTAATGATTACAACCAGAAGTAGTATGCCTAAGACAACCATTTGAAACTCGAAATTTGAGATACCCAATTTGAATTTTTTTTTGAGATACCCCCATTTCAAAACAGAAGAGATTTATGTAAGTCAGTTTTATGATGGATGGCTAAGATAACACCACATCTTGAAATGGGGGTATCTCAATTTTTTTTTCAAATGGGGGTGGGGTATCTCAAATTTCGACTTTCAAATGGGGTATGTCCAAAAATCCCTTATTTTTTTTCAAGGATTTTGTGTTATTGAGCAACTCAAAATATCTAAATCACGATTTTGTTAGGGTGACAACAAGTGGGCAAGAATCTCAAATATTGAGAATCTACATGATAGGATCATCAATTTACCAGACAATGATGACATTGCCAACATTCATAGGATGTAAAACAAGACTGATCTGGTAAGGACTGCATGACATAGGAATGATGAATTCAGTTAACAAACATGTCCTTCGCGGGTTTCGCCCTCTTAGATTTTTGCGGGATGCATAGTTGGAGATTTTGGAAAATTTGACTAAATTTACTATTGAGAATTTTCTTCCTAAAGGGCCCAATAATTTGGTCAAGGGAAAATTTTACGATATAGAAATAAATTTGGTCAACGGGAAATTTACTATTGAGAATTTTCATCCTAAAAGGACCAATAATTTTTTATCCTTTATTAGAGAATTGGTTGATAAAAAAATCAAATTTAATGCAATTTCCGAACTTGTTTGAGAATATTATTTTAAGTGTTTAGAAATTGATGTTTAAGTTGCTTCTGTGTTCTGTCGTGTAATAATATTGTTGTAAGTAACTATGCGGTACTTGATTTCGGAAATTTGACTAAATTTAGGGGGTGTTTGGCAACAAAAAGTAAATTTACTTTTATTTATAGTAGAAATAAAAAAGCAAAAAGTTAGTTTGGTAATGCACTGACTAAAAAGTTAAAAAAGTCAGAAAGTTAGTTTGGCAACACATCCTAACAAAAGTAAAAAATAATAATGACGAAAATACATAAAAAATAAGATAAATTGAAGAGATGTTTAGATTTGACTATAAATTAAAATTAAACAAGAAAATAAGAAAAAATAACTCATTTTTTTACATGAATCTCAATTAGAATTATCAAAAATTGTGATTAAAAATATGATTATAATTGGTGTTGTAAATACATAAAATAAAATAGGTAAGATCGAGATGGAAATTGTAAAGATAAAGTAAAAAGATAAATTCAAGATGGAAATTGTGGATTAAATATGTAAAGTGACACGTGGATTTTACGTGGTTCGACAATGGTGCCTACATCCATGGGAGAGATGATTGTTTTATTATTGATATGAGATGAGTAGAGCTTGTGTCTTTTTACATGATATAGATCATTTTGTATAGATAGAGAATTACAATTGAACACATGTGTGATATAAATCACATTGATTTTGTAACTGAAATATAATATAATAAAGAGAATATATTTAAAGAGAATATAATAGGTTAGAATATAAAGAGAATAAAGAGAATATAATAAAGAGAATATATTTGGTATTGATCTTGTAATTGTTGGCAATAATAGAAATTGTCACATGAGCTCATGAGTCATCGAGTTGGGCCAAATTGGACTATGACTTGTACTGCATGTCGGGCGGGCCAAGTCGTTGGAAATAGGTTTGAGCTCGGGTGAGCTCGATGAAAATAAGTTTTAAGTCGATGTAACTCGATATGTATATACATACACAGGTGTAGTGCTATTTTTATTATGGTGAAATCAAAAGAACGGAAAAAAATAGTAAATTAAGAGAAGGACAAACAATAAAGATAGAATTTTAACATTCAAGATGTTTGAATTAGATTTCAATTTTTCATCCATCACAAAATCCAATCCTATGGGTAAATTTCTACAACAACTAGGATGTCCCAAACATGATCTAATTAGGGGAAAAAAAATACTAACATTTCACTTTTTATGTTGTTGTGAATTTTACTTTTTGAAAGAAAAAAAGCTAAAATTTTGAGCTTTTTCTGACAGCAAAAATTTTGCTACGAAAAAGTAAAAAAACAATTGCATCCATGCTAACTTTTTGATTTTTTTACTTTTCACAGCAAAAAAGTAACTTTTTTATGTGTAGCCAAACACCCCCTTACTATCGAGAATCTTCATCTTAATTAAAAGGCCTTATAATTTGGTCAAGGAAATTTTTTACGATATAGAAGTAAATTTGGTCAAGGGAAAATTTACTATTGAGAATTTTCATCCTAAAAGAACCAATAATTTTTATCGTTTTTTTAGAGAATTGGTTGATAAAAAATCAAATTCAATGCAATTTTTTAACTTGTTTGAGAATAATATTTCAAGTTTTTAGAATTTGATGTTTGGGTTACTTTTGTGTTCTGCTGTGTAATAATGTCGTTGCAAGTAACTATGTGGTTCTTGATTTCGGAAAATTTGACTAAATTTACTATTGAGAATTTTCATCCTAGAAGGCCCAATAATTTGGCCAAGGAAATTTTTTACGATATAGTAGTAAATTTGGTCAATGGAAAATTTACTATTGAGAATTTTCATCCTAAAAGAACAAATAATATTTTATCTTTTTTTCAGAGAATTGGTTGATAAAAAATTGAATTCAATTAATTAATATAATTTTCGAACTTGTTTGAGAATATTATTTCAAGTGTTTAGAATTTGATGTTTAGGTTACTTCTATGTTCTGTGGTACTTGATTAATATGATTATGGTTACACAAATGGAAATGTTTGTTAATGGCAATAGTAATGTGATTCAAATTAGGTTCATTGGTGAAGTTCAAGTGTTTATCAAATCAATTTAGAAGAGTATCGACTAAATGAATGGATTTTTGTTATTCGTTTTTCATATGCAAAATCCCTATTATAATTGTTGAACACGTGAAAAGATTACAGAGTACTAAGAAACTGTACATAATCGTAGTTGCCTTTTGTTATAGGTAAAATGATAAAAAAGTACAACATACTTTCACAAATTTTTCACTTTATACAATGTATTAAAAATCACGCAAAAATATCAATGTACTTTAAAAAAAAATGCACATTATCCAATTTGTGTAAAACTGGCTAATAGACTGCTTACGTGGCTAATAATTATCATCAACTTAAGCCTAATACTTGATACTTTCGGCCTTCTTTCAAGTTAATGAGAGTTAAGGCCCGCAAAATATAATAAACCTGAAAATAAGACTAAAAGCGACATTAAAGCAAATAGGAGTAAACAAAGTGCTATTCGGAAGGTATTAAGGAATAAGACTTTTGTGCTCTTATCATTGACATAATGCTATTAAAATAATCTACATTATGTATAATTTGTAACCCCAAAATCCCTGTATTAATACCCTTTGCGCAACCCAAAAAATTGGCAAATAAGTTGTAGTATAAGAATTTTGATGCTAATGATTCAGTAATCAGTATTAAGTTTGTTCATCGTCATCTTTGCTTTCTCCATTTCAAAGCAAATTTAATAGTGTTTTAGATTAAATTACGTCTGAAGAAATCCTACCCAATTACTGTAAATTTTTGCTAAGACTATGTCTAATAACTTAAAATTAAACAAGAACAAAAACAAAAACCCCTTTAACTCATAATTTATTTGAAGAGATTACTATAAAAATATAACAATTTTAAAATCAAATCAACAACATATATGTGATTAAAAATCCATTATAGACACCTCTTTTTATTGGAAATGCTATAGTGTTTGATGTATTAGGAGTTTGTGTAGTTTACTTTATATAAAAAAAGGATTTAATGTAAATAGGCTTCTTTAGAGCAAAAGAAAAAAATATATATAAATAGCATGTAGATTTTTAGTCCTTTCTTTTCATGATCGACCTAGATGCAATGTGTAATTATATATATAATTGCAGAAATAGATTTAGTCAGCTCATTCTAAGAATGTGTGAGATGATGAAAAACATGACCCCTAAATCTCAATATCAAGATGTGGTACTACATCTGAGGCGGTATATAATTTTGAACGAATAATGTAGGTGTGTAGAAACCGTTTCAATGCTTAGTTGTAAGGCTGATTATACCAGCTTTTTGAAAAGATTTTAATTGAAATAAAGATGTATCGAATATTCGAATTCCTTGAAGTCATTGTGGGCGAAAACTTCATGGAAAGATTCTCATCTGTAACAATTACTCAATCTTAAATATATGATTTATCAGATTCCTTGAAGTTATCGCGGGCGGAAACTTCATGGAAGTTACCATCTGTAACAAGTTTCAATCTTCGTTTATCTATATATACTACAGAGAATACATCGCTTTTTAATCAAAACACACCTTATTTTCCTATGATTTCTTTTCGAGGTTGCAGTTGTTGGTAATTGTTTTTCTTTTCTTTGTCTACATTATGAATTAAGTCTTGAGTTAATCTTATAATTTAGACGACTGGGTATAATTACCTACTTATGGTAATTTTTTCTTTTATCATATTTTCTTTTCATGCTCATTTCTAGTCGTATCACACTTTTTGCAATTTAAATCATAAATAAATCAAGTATATTATTGCTTGACACCTTTGAATAAATCGTTAGATCAATAAGCCTTTGGTAGAATTTAATTTTTATTTTATTTTTACGTGTGTATGTATGTTTGTGAGTTCTCATGAACTACCTTCCTTAAATATTTAACCGCCATTTTTTTAGGTAGAGCTAATTTGTCAAAAAATAGAAAAGTATTGTTAGTGAAGTTAGATTTGATGATTGGCATATCAAGAGACTCTTATGTATAATTCCATACCTACTCTTAGATTTTAAAACATAGAATCTAGTTTTCATTTGTGTGTTTACGACTTTATGAGTCTGTTTTATTATGTTTTTAAAGCCATGATAATATATCAGAAGTCGAAGCTGATAAAATCATTGATGTTGGCCAATGGTCACTAGTAAGAAAAATGTTTCGGAATAAAAAAGATTAATATTGACCAATATTTTTTTTTTGAATAAAATTAAATTTTCATACTTAAAAAATTTCTTGATATTTGTTTTATTTAAAATTAGCAATACTAATCGCACAATATATACTATCTCATTACTCAGGCTTCAAGTTGTTTTGTGACTCGAGAATTTCTACATATGGGATCAGCGATTTACCAGATACAATTTGCGTCATCTGATCATTAGTGACACTGGAGTTGAGGAAGTTTTAAGAGCATCATGACATGTAGGCTTAAATCTCTACTAATTCATAAATAATGTGATTAGAAGATGACGAGTCCACAACTGATTACTACTTATATGAGATGCGGCTACATGATGTTGTTGGCCGTAGTAAAATGGATTAGTTGGTGTGATTAACCAGAGACAACATGATTCTTGAGCGACTCACTAGAGAAAACCATTGTCCATGGAAACTATAAACCTTTGTCATGATAACCAACCTCTTGGTGATTAGCTGGTGATCTAGTGATAATTGGTGCAAACACTACTACAATACAAATCCAATTCTTTCTTTCCTTAAGAGACTATTGTTTTCGTCTAGCTTATTGTTGTTAACCTAAATGTGTTATCTTTTCATATTCCATTCATTTAGGCTATGTGAAGTGAGATTTACATGTACTTATGTGAAACTAAAGTTTAACTTACACATATTTAATATAAGAAATCTATGCAAACTTTTAATTTCTTCTTGCTCTTTCATTTTCTATATCTTTAGAAACGTATGTCCAATTGGTACAATACTAGTGCAATAGACATCACTTGCAGCATGTTATGTCAGAACAATCACACTTTACTAATCTCCTTTGAAAGGGTACATAGGGAGTACAAAATAGACCTCAGTCCAAGGTTCACCTTACCAAAAGAATTCCTTCACCTCCAAAGACATATAGGGAACTCATCCATGTCTACATAATACTATTAAAAACATGTACATTTTGTATAATTTGTAACTCCAAAAATTCTTGTATTGATACCTTTTGTGCAATCCAAAACTATCAGCAAATAAGTTGTAGTATCAGACTTCTGATGCTAATGATTCAGTATTTAGTATTCAAATTCTTTTTCTTTTTCTTCATCATCATCTTTGTTTCTCCATATCCAAACAAAATAAACAAAATTAATTAGTGCTTTATATTCACATCATATTATTAATTACTTCTGAAGAAATTTTATACTCACTATACATCTAATAATAACATAAGTTAAACAAGAACAAAAAAGCTCTTAATTCATTTACAACAACATCATCACTAAATAATAATAATAATAATAATAATAAAAAATTACGTCCTGCTGATATTCTGATCTGAAGGGAAACATGCGTGTGTTGATGTTATATCTCTGATAGTCGGGCTGGGCGTTGGGATTTTTGAGGTGTGGCTAACAGGTAGCAATGTAACAACAATAAAAATGGAAAAACATGATGGAGCTTGTAGGTCTAGCCAATATAATTTCATCCCTTTTGCCTTTAACACATTTGGATTATTAGCCTCAGAAGCAGTTGAGCTTCTCAAGAGAGTGCAAAGGTAACAAATAGCAACGTGATAACTGCTAGTTCAAACGAATAAGTATTGAGAAGAATCAGGTTTGTTATTCAAAAAGAACTTGCAGCGTAGTTTGTAGCGTGCTTGTCCTCTATTTTCGTATAAGTCCTTCAGTTTAACAATAAAATAGTATTTTATTTTATTTATTTATTTTTTCAACAAAAACAAATTTTATTGATAAAAGAAGAATTACACAAAGCTAATAAAGGACAAGCGCGTTACAAACTGCACTGCAAGCCCTTTTTGAATAGCAAAACAAATCCTACGAAATACATATTCATTGGAACCCGCTGTCATCACATTGCTATTCATCACGTTCTGTACCCTCCTGAGAAGTTCAACTGCTTCTGGTGCTAGAAACCTAAAAGTGTCAAAAGCAAAAGGAATGAAACAATCCTGGTTCGCTGCACATGCTCCCTCGTGTTTTTGTACCTTAGCTACAGCTGCATTAATGGTTGTCTGACCCACTTCAAAATTTCTATTATCAAACCCCACCATCGGAGATGCTCCTGTGATGTCAACACATGCATGTTTCTCTTTTAACCAACTGTATATCAAAACATCAGTTGGGCGTAGTGTTGATCTGCTTTCTGACGGGTTTGTAAGAAAATTGACTGGAGCATCTTTCTTTACCTGTATTCCTGCTCGCCATACCACATCATAAAGTATATCACTCACATGATCATTTTTTTTTTTTTTTAATTCAAAAATAAATTTTATTGATAAATATGTGAAGAATTACACAAAAGTAGAGGACAAACACGCTACAAACTGCGCTGCAAGTCCTTTCTGAATAGCAAATCCGATTCTCCTAAATACATATTCGTTTGAACCCTCTTAAGAAGTTCATCTGCGCTGCAAGTCCCCCGTGTTTTTGTACCTTAGCTGCAGCTGCATTAATGGCTGTCTGACCTACTTCAAAATTTCCATTACCAAACCCCACCATCGGAGATGCTCCTGTGATGTCAACACATACATGTTTCTCTTTTAACCAACTGTATATCAAAACATCAGTTGGGCGTAGTGTTGATCTGCCTTCTGACGGGTCTGTAAGAAAATTAACCGGAGCATCTTTCTTTACCTGTATTCCTGCTCGCCATACCATATCATAAAGTATATCACCCACATGATCATGTTTGTTTTTTTTTTATTCAAAAATAAATTTTATTGATAAAAATGTGAAGAATTACACAAAAGTAGAGGACAAACGCGCTACAAACTGCGCTGCAAGTCCTTTCCTGAATAGCAAACCCGATTCTCCTAAATACATATTCGTTTGAACCCTCCTAAGAAGTTCATCTGCTTCTGGTGCTAGAAACCCAAAGGTGTCAAAAACAAAAAGAATGAAACAATATTGGTTCGTTGCACTTGTTCTCTCGTGTTTCTGTACTTTAGCTGCAGTTGCATTAATGGCTACCTGACCCACTTCGAAATTTCCATTACCAAACCCAACCATCGGAGATGCCCCTGTGATGTCAACACATGCATGTTTCCCTTCTAACCAACTGTATAATAAAACATCAGCTGGGCGTAGCATTGATCTGCCTTCTGACGGGTCTATAAGAAAATTGACCGGAGCCTCTTTCTTAACCTGTATTCTTGCTCGCCATACCACATCATACAATATATCACGCACATGACTGTGTCTATATTTAAAACCAGGGTAATACTTACGGTGTACAACATGGTCCCCAAAGGCATCTAGTCGGTTTTTCTTACATACATGACATAATAAATCCCCATTTGTAAATAACAAGATCATGAGACACGGTACTGGAGAATGGCACGATACTCCACTGCTGTCATGCATTCTCCTAAAAGCATTTCTTGTGTACACTGTAAGCATTTCTTGTGTACACTGTAAGTAACATTTTTTTTAATTTTTTTTCTTCTGTAAAGTTAAAATCAAATTAACAAGATTTATGGGCTCTTGTAGTCTTGGAAAACATTCTTTTTTCCCAAGAAGACACCCAACTCATCACTCAATGGGCTAATGGGCTGGACTATATAGTGTTTATTGTTTAAGATGTCAATATGTGTCACCATTATCCAATCCAACGGTTATCTACACTCCATCATATATAAAAAAAACCCTACCACAACAAACAAAATCAAGAAATCTCATTTCTTGTTTCTAAAGCGGCCACTTTCTTCTCTTCTGATCTCATCACTCTTTAGATCTAGTACCTTTCTTCCGATCATCATGAGTGTTTATATGAATCGATTGTATCCAAAATCCAATTCAAGTTTCTTGCTTCAAACTGGAAACGCATTGAAAGCAACAGTTCAAAGATTGAGAAAAGATACATACATAGTTGATTCAGGTGCAGGAGCACCAAAAATCTGTTTAGAAAAGGAATTAACAAGAGTACCTATATCAAGAACTCTATCAAGAAGATTTGAAAATATAGTTGGTATTGGATCTACAAATGTTACTAATTCAGAAGAAAATGCATCTGTGAAGAAACACATTTTAGAAAGAATGTTTGTTGATTTACATGCTAGTGAATCAAGATTTAAAGAACAAGCTGCTGCAAGATTTCAATCAATGGTTTCTGGATCTACTGATGTTGTTCCTGGTGAAGGAATTGAATTGATTATGCCAAAAAGATTTAGACATAAAAGAGCTTGGATGGAATTATATAAAACTTGGTGTTTGAATGGTAAATTGAATGGATTTGTTGTTGATAAAGTTAAAGGTGGATATTCGGTTGCGATTGCAGGTTATATTGCTTTCTTTCCTATAAAACATAGAAGTAAATTAGGTCAAGGGAAATTTACTATTGAGAGTTTTCATCCTAAAAGGCCTAATAATTTTGTCGTTTTTTAGAGAATTTTGTTGATACAAATCAAATTCAAGAACATTATTTCTATTTTAGGGAGTTTGGTGTTTAGGTTTTACATTTGTGTTTTGATTTGTAATAATGTTGTTGCAAGTAACTTTTGCGGTACTTGATTGATATGATTTTGGTTGCGCAATTGGAGTTTTTTTTAATGGTAATGTAATTCAAATTATGTTTGATGTGTTATGTATTAGTGTCTGAATGAATGGATTTTTGTTAGTTTTTTGTATGCATAATCCTTACAATATCAACCTGATGTTATGTTTTTGTTGAATGCCATTAAGAGAGTTTAGTTTCTTATGGTTTGGTCTCTCAGCATTTTACTCAATTATAAAAAAGAAAGAGTACACAGAGTGCACACAATTTTAGTTGCCTTCTGCCAGTCTGTTATATTTTGTTCTTTAGTTTTTGGTTTTATGGGTTCAGGTTGTATAAGAAGTTGCACAAGTGTACTGTATTATAGTTGTGTATTCATCATGTTGCTTAAAGACCAGTCAGTTTGTCACATACCAATGACTGTAGTTGTCCTAGTTTTGCTATAATTTGCTAGACCATGCTTCAGTCTTGATGAAAATCACTAGTCTTGCCATAATTTGCTACACCATGTTTCAGTCTTGATGAAATCACTAGTCTTGCTATACCATGTTTCAGTCTTGATGAAATCGTTAGTTTGCTAGACCATGCTTCATTGTATCTTGCTCAAACATGGTCGTGGATAGTGTAATTACTGTGTGAACTTCTTGGGTTTCTTGTGTTACTGCTTACCTTAGAAACTAAAACATTACAATGGAAAGGGGACATTTCTTCAATTTGAAGGAACAAGAAATGTTTGTACATAAATAGTAATGTTGAGACTTCAGAGTATGGAAACTTGTTCTATTTTTAACTGAAGAAGTCAGACTGTTATGATCACTCTGCCAATGAACTTGTTCAATGTTATGAATATTTTTCATGTAGAGGTAGGATATTGTTAGTGAAAGGTGTTTTGTTTTGTTTCTGTTGCAAAGTTGCAAACCTTGGACAAGCGGGGATAGTGGAAAGAAAACAGGAAACACTTCTCAAACCTTTCAATCTAACAGTGAGTTGATAAGAGTATGAAGTAGAGTGCCTTGGATTGAAAACTCTTCATTGATGATGAGTTTGATGATTTTTTTTTTTATTGTTGTGTAGAAACTAGAAACTTCAAAGTAATTGAATTAGGATTTAGGAGTCATAATACAGAACATACAGTGCCATGAACATACTAGCCCTTCCGAGTGTTAACATACACTATGTGAATGTGCACGTGTATGCGTGCCAACAAAAAAATAGCCAATAATTAAAAACATAATAGACTAATTTATTTTATTTTTATTTTTTTTAATGTTTATTTGAGTTTATAATCATTACATAAAAACTAATTTTTTTTTTCTGCAGGTCTATAGATTTTTTATATTTATAAATTGTAGTAGGTCCTACTTTTTTGAAATTACCTTATTATCCTTTTTATTGTAATATATACTCCCTCTGTCCCAAATTATAAGTACCTTTTGGAATATTCTACTTATTAAGGAAACATCATTTATTGTTTGTCTACAAACTCTATTTTTTAATTTACCCCTATCTAATAGTAATTACAATGTCTAACTTTTCATTAGAATAATTACTCTAATCTCAAAGCAAGGGTAGTATAAACAAAGAACCATTTAATTTAATTAATATGTGTTGAAAAGTCAAAAGCGACATATATTTTGGGACAATCTAAAATGGAATAAGGTACTTATAATTTGGGACAGAGGGAGTAACTCATAATATTATGGGTAAATTTGGAATTGTGTATTATTAGGGGTAAATTTGAAATTATGTATTATTAGGGGTAAATTTGGAATTGTGCAAGTAAACACGGTGTTTTGATATAAATGTGACACATCAGGCTTCGCAAACAAACCTCGGGAATGAGGCGCCCTTACTAAAGTAGTAAAGATGAGTCTTGATACATGTACATTTCTCGGTTTGATTGGCCATTTAGCCATTTACGGTAGGTATTTTCTCAGTTTGCCACCATTTCCCCCATCTTGAATATTTGCCGTATCCACCATTTGCCAGTTATTTTTGGCATTGTAACCATTGTAGTTAAGTGGTAAACCTCCTTAGGTTTGGGCCTCTCTAGATTGTCTATGTTATGAGCTGAAGTTAATCACTTTGGTTTTTGGTTGTGGGCCTGTAGATATGGACTCAAGGTTCTTTCAATTACGTATCCAATGATGTAAGCCAATAATTTAGACTGGTGGTTGGCTTCCCACCAAGTAAATTCTGACAGAAAGATAGCATGAATTTAATTGTGCAAAATGAGCACGAGGTTTTGCCACACTTCACCAAAAAAACCAATACCCCTTTTTACCAATATACCCTTAATCATCACACCAACTCATAAAATCCACCCTAAAAGTGTCCATATTTACATATCACCCTTTCATTTTCCTATGTAATATTTATATTCCACAAGGGTATTGTTGTCATTATGTGTGTAAATTTTTTGGATAAATATATATAAAAAATATCTTGAGCCACAACAACTCTATATATATGGCAAACTGCATACCAAGTACCAGCTTAGCTACCCAACTGATCAGTAGAGGTGAAAATGAATTTGCGGAGAACTCAAGTCACACTTTTCTTCTTCCTCTTGGCTTCACTTACAAGTATTTGCTTGTGTATTCCAAGTGATGATGAGTTCTCTATACTAAATCAAAACAAGGAGACATTCATAGCTGAAGAACAAGTAGTTGAGTTGTTCCAGCAATGGAAAGATAAACATAACAAGGTATACAACAATGAAGAGGAGAATAAGAAAAGGTTCGAGAATTTTCGTGCAAGTTTAAGGTTTGTAACTGAGAAGAATTTGGAAAAGAGATTAGGTTCATCGAAATCAAGTCATGTTGTTGGATTAAACAAGTTTGCTGATATGAGTAATGAAGAGTTTAAAGAAAAATATATGTCTAAGATAAGAAAAACTAGGTATAATAATAAGATTATTGAGTTGAAGGAAAGTGGGAAAGTTTCTACATCTACATGTGATGCACCAGCTACGTTAGATTGGAGGGAGAAAGGAGTAGTTACTGCAATTAAAGATCAAGGCCAATGTGGTAAGTTCATTAGTATTTTTTGATATTTTTTTTTTTCGTTTTCATTAATTTATGCTACATAATGTCTATTTAATGCCCTACCCTTTTTAATTATTTGTGGAAACTTATATCAACAATCAGCTGTTGACGTGTTTAACTTCTCCACTTTGTGAGAGGGGTGCTACCATTGAGCCACAAGCTCATTCGCAAACATAGATTATAGGCATTGGTATCGCCTTCATTATTGATTCATAGCGTGTTTAATGTGTTATATATGTGGGCACTAGGAGGGCCCTGCCCCTGGCAAAAATGTCTGAGAATTAGGAGTCAGTTGGGAAATTTAAAATTTTAATAAATTCCAAAATGGGCCATTTATGAACTCAAAACAAATGTAAAAATTAGAAAATTCATGATAAAATTGAACCCAAATCGAAATCACTTATGCAATAATTAGACTAATGGAGATCAAGTTAATCATATCAGGAACAAATGAATTTGCACCAATAACAGGCTGATGATGGATGAATTTTGATCTCCTGAGCTCCTCCATATATAATTTATCTTGTATTTGTCTAATTGGATTTCTATAAATCATTTGCGTAAATCCGAGTTACATACTCTTTTTTTCAATTTACTCTCATATCTCAAGTTGTAAATCATTGAATAAACTACACTATACATTTTTTTTTTCCAATGAAACAAATCTCCATATTATCATTCTCCTTTCATTCCCCTTTTTAAACCATATAAGTCCATATGCAAATCACAAAAAATGTGTTGAGAACACAAAAATGATGTTCTGGCGAAATATAATACAAATGATTTGCTAACTGACAGGTCCTTATGCAAAATGGTGTGGATTAATCTTACACATGTATTATAACTTATTTCCTCTGTAATAGAATTGATCAAAAGGGGTAATATTGATTTGAATTGATCTTTATAGGGGCTTGCTGGGCATTTTCTGCAACTGGTGCCATAGAAGGAATAAATGCTATTGTCACAGGAAAACTGGTTAGCCTCTCAGAACAAGAACTAGTAGAATGTGATACAAACGATTCAGGATGCAATGGAGGGTTAATGGACACTGCATTCGCATGGATCAAAAGTAATGGAGGACTTAACACAGAATCAGGCTATCCTTACACAGGTTATGAGGGGACTTGTAAGACTGCTAAGGTAAATACCATGACCGATGACTCTGAATCATACATCATCAATGTTGCGGTTTTCTGCTATAGCATGAAGGATGTTTTTTTCTTACGAATGCATGTTATTTGTCTAACTCACTCACATGGTTCTGTTTATAGAAGCAAGAAAAAGTAGTTTCAATTAATGGATATGAAGATATATCTCCACAAGAAAGTGCACTAATCTGCGCGGTAGTTAAACAACCAATCAGTGTGGCAATTGTTGGATCTTCATATGATTTTCAGCTGTACAGTGGAGTAAGTTCACTCAATACCATTCTCATGTATTACCAAGTGTTATGTCATTATTTAAGCGTGCAAAATAATTGACTTTCTGACAATGATATGTAATTGAATAGGGAGTCTTTGCGGGAGATTGCTCGAGTGATCCTAATGATGTTGATCATGCAGTTTTAGTAGTAGGATACGGTTCCAAAGGAGATGAACAATATTGGATAGCAAAGAATCAATGGGGAACTGGTTGGGGAATGGGTGGATACATGTACATAAAGAAGAATACTTCCTTACAATATGGTGTTTGCGCCATGTATTCCCTGGCTTCCTATCCGACCATAAAAGCTGGTCCTCCATCTCCACCATCACCACCCTCGCCACCACCACCACCGCCTACACCTCCACCTCCAAGTCCTCCTCCTAGTCAATGTGGAGATTTTAGTTACTGTCCAACTGGCACAACTTGTTGCTGCATTGCTGAGTTTTATGGCTCTTGCCTTATCTATGGTTGCTGTGGCTATGACCATGCTGTATGTTGCGCTGAAAGCAGCTATTGTTGCCCTCCAGATTATCCCATTTGTGATGTTGAAGAAGGACTCTGTCTCAAGGTATGAAATTTTCGCTTCAAACCTTAATTTCTTTCTTGAAAAAACTTTAAAATTTCATGAACAAAACTAAAAGATCGGTTATAAGTAGACCCATCCCATGACATATGCACATATCCCATCCCCTTTCGAGTCAGATTATGTACCTTCAATTGAGCATCCTAATAACTTTTGATTTCTTCTTGTAGTCCTATGGAGATTCTCTTGGTGTAGCTGCAAAGAAGCGAACGGCAGCAAAGCATAAGTTACCATGGACTAAGTTTGAAAATACAGAAAACCATTACCAACCTCTTCAATGGAAAAGAAATCAGCTTGCTGCATTGCATTGAAGATGCAGTTCTAGCTTTGATTGCCAACAACATTTGTGTTATTTCTGTCACTTTGTTGTTTAACATTTGCTTCAGTCATTAAATATTTGATTTGGTCGGTCTTCTTGTATATAATAAAGCTATACACTGATAATATGAACATGTCTAGGGGTTGAGCTAATCGCTCACCAAAACACGACGTAAATAAATGTTTCTGGTGATTTAGCCTTATTAATATGGGACCCTTTCTCAACTGTATTCACTTACAGGGCTGTTCTGTTGATACAAGTATGTCGCACGATTTTTGGATATTTTAAACTAGTTACTGGACATAATGACCCATGCGAGTGTTCAGTGTCTTGTCGGCATTTTGCAGATGAAAGTCCCAGCTCCCTTAAGAAACGGTTAGTGCTCAACTCTTTTTCTCTTTATTAAGTGAAGCAATGCCTAATTGCTGCTGCATATCTTTTAGTTTCATTTATTTCTTGAGCAATTGTATTGGACAAGACAATTTGAAGTAGACATTTCCATACCGTGGTAATATTACAACCACGAGAATCCGGTGATTGATTGGCTTCTGTGAAAATATGCTTAATAGAAAAACCATCAAGTGCATGTACCACTTTGGTTGGCGCATTGCTTGCCAGGGGTACTTGTTTCTTCGTACAGAAGTCACGACATTGCTCGAATCTGTCTGTGCTTCAAGTTTCTGGATCCCATGCAGCTTTGCTGGTCTCAACCCATTCACATGTCCAAACTCAACAAGAGCAATCGAATTAAACGGTGACCTGCAATATGCTGCTGCTACTACACTATGTTCCTAGTGCATCCGTTGTTAACAATTCATTCTTACTAATAAAGGTAGACATCGATCTATTTGATTCCACCACCATCGATCTATTCATTCTTACTAACAGTGAATTGTGAATTACAGTATTTAAAATGTATTATTGTGTTTCAATGAGAACTGCCAACATAGAAATTTAAGTTCACATTTTGTTAACAAGAAAACAATCACCTGGCAGAATATTTGAAGTATCTTTTGTGAGAGAGTAATTCCAATCATCTTTCATTCATAATCTCTTGTTGGCGACGAATATTAGCATTGGCAGACACATTCTCGGGGTTTAGGAATATTTTGTTCCTGCAAACATTATATTAAATCTCATACTGTTAGTTGGATTTGAATTTTACTAGTAACAAACATATCAAATTCTACAATGACAATAAGATCCAAAACATTCTCGAGATACCTACCAACAATCGTTTGAATGGTGGATGAAAGATTTTGTCAGACTAATTAGATCTACTGACAAATTTATATATATCTTAGGGAAAGAAATATGTATATGTATCAAATAAAAAAGGCGTACTAAAATTTGAAGTGACATTAAGAAAATTGTTGTACAAAATCTTACCAAATTTATATATATCTTAGAGAGAGGGGGATGACATGATTTTTAGTTTAAAACACTTCCCTTTTAATGCAGAGGAGTAGACGGTAAGGAAACCTTTGGGACAGTCTCAGGAGCTGAAGACCAGGAGAGGGGTGATCCCATGATGCTGGATCCAGTAGTGATGCAGATGCTTGGTGGGAATGGGACAGTGTCTAGTTAGTACACATATAGCATTTGGCTCTCTAATGTCCACCCAATGTTCCTTGAAGGATATTTTATCAAGGCTACAAACACGACCATTCGTTTTGTAGAAGAAACATCAATCGTTGTCCATCCAATGAATCATCACATAAGGAGCTCAAAGCAGAGACAAATCACAAATGTGGTGGGGGTGGGGGGAGGTGGTTAAGTCTAAAAATCCCATATATATATAATACACAGCATTTTTCTTTAAAATGTGCATCAATTCAATATTGGACATACTTGTGACACTGCAGCAATGTGTCTATTCACATCGGAGGAGAAAGATACATCTAACCACCCTATCTTGTGGTGCACCTTTACTTCCTTAACCAAACGAGTTCAACTAAAATACAACATCATTAACCACCCTATCTTTATAAATAAATTCAGGCCACAACATCATATCCTAGTCACAGCAATTCTAACATTTTTTGGTCTATCCAGTTTTCAAACATTCAATCATGGCATCCTCGTCCATGTCCTCATTAGTGTTCAAAGTTAAAAGGCGGGAACCTCAGTTGATTGCTCCTGCGGCACCAACACCATATGAATTCAAGTACCTTTCAGATATTGATGATCAGAAGGGTCTTCGGTTCCAGATTCCTAGTATTCTATTCTATCGAAGTTCTGTTGGCATGGAAGGGAGAGATCCAGTGAAGGTTATTAAAGAGGGGATTGCGAAAGCCCTTGTTTATTACTACCCATTTGCAGGTAGGCTTAGAGAAGGATCTAATGCTAAGCTTATGGTTGAGTGCACTGGGGAAGGTATTCTGTTTATTGAGGCCGATGCTAATGTAATGTTAGATCAGTTTGGTGAGCTTCTACAACCACCTTTCCCATGTATGGAGGATCTCCTCTACGATGTTCCAGGCTCTGGTGGTATCCTTAACTGCCCTGTGTTGTTGATACAGGTATCTAAATGGCCAAATACAGTGAACAGGCATGCATTTTGTATTTTGGAGTGATTTAATTTAATTAATTGTTTTCGTGATGCAGGTAACTCGTTTGCTGTGTGGAGGATTTATTGTCGCCATTCGTTTGAACCACACGATGAGTGATGCACTTGGGCTGACCCAATTCTTGACTGCTGTAAGTGAAATGGCAGGTGGGGTATGTGTTCCATCAATTCGACCAACATGGGAAAGAGAACTTCTAAGTGCTCGGAATCCCCCACAAGTGTCCTGTGAACATCGGATATATCAGGAATTGCCTGATAGCAAGGGAACGCCTATGCTTGATGACTTGGTCCAAGCTCGACGCTCTTTCTTCTTTGGTCCACAAGATATAGCAGTTCTACGAAGTCAAGTTGCGCCACACCTTCGGAATTGCTCAAAATTCGAGATAATTAGTGCATGCCTCTGGCGATGCCGCACTATGGCTCTGAGTTTGAATCCTAATGACCAAGTTCGCCTAGCATGCATAGTAAACTCTCTTAAAATATTAAACCCCCCTTTGCCTGTTGGATTCTATGGTAACGCCTTTGGATTACCATTAGTACAATCGACTGCTGGTAAACTATGCCAGAATCCATTAGGGTATGCTCTGGAGTTGGTTAAAAAATCTAAAGCTGGTGGTACAGAGGAGTTTATGAGATCAACAGCAGATCTATTGGTAGAAAAGGGACGACCCCAATATGTTGTTGAGCGGACTTATATTGTATCTGATGTAACACGCGCTGGATTTACAGATATTGATTTTGGGTGGGGGAAACCAGAATACAGTGGGCCGACAGGGGCCATGCCTTTGGAAGCCAGCTTCTTAGTACCAGTGCAGAACAAGAAAGGTGAAAATGGAATAGTTGCGACAGTTAATTTGCCAGCACCCTCCATCGATAAATTTGTTCAAGGTATTGAAGATATGATAAAGGATCCAACTAATAGAAATATGTCATTCATTAGCTCTTCTCTTTAATATGAACATGTTCGCTTTTTCGCCATTCACAGAGTACACAGCTCTTGTTGCCATCTACATTACTTTACGAAGACTGTCTTTTGCCCTGGACGCGGCTAGCATAGTAATCAAACATTGTGTAGTGTTTATGGAATTTGTATAAAAGTTTATTTCAATAATTGATGCATGAAGGAGATTATATATCAGAAAAAAATAAATGCCAAAGGGTACAACTACCCTAAAAATAGGCTAAGTCCCGACGCCTAATGTTTTCTTCCAGTGTAGAGTATATTATTCATGATGCTTAATTCAATTGAGCGGACGATCGACATTAGTCATTGAAGTTATATTAAGACCAAGTACAACTTCATCCACACTAGAAGGTTATATCTAAAGAATTGTTTCACAACCTAATGAGTTTGTTTTACTCCTAGCTAGCATCATCCGGCATCTTTGCCAATATGTGTAAGAACTGAAAACGAAAAAAGAAACAATATCAAGAGACTCCATCTAAACAAAACCTTCACCTATGCAGATAATTTATCCAAAACCATCACTACCAAAAAACATGTTATTTGCCACTGCAAAAAAATCTTTCTTATGTGTACTTTTCCATACATTCTTGAATAATGAAAAGAGATGAGATATGGTTCCTTAAGTGAACCTATCTGCATAGGTTAAAGAAACATCTGCAGTGTCATTTTTTAGAAGGCCAGAATGGTTTTTCATGTTACAATCTCTTGGTCTCATCATCAAAGGACATGAATTTCATATAATTATGTTCTGCTAAAACCTCTTTTTGATTGAACATCATATTGAAGGCAAGTCTAGAGTGAGGCCAATAAATTCTTACCATGTTCAAACAGCTCCTGTTCCTGCGCGGATTAGTTGTGCACTCAATAACTTCATGCAGCGGGCTAGTAATCATATTCCTAGGTAGTAGTACTGTTTGCAACCATATTTTGGTTCCTGCGTCATTCTCCAATCTTAGGTAAATCTGTTGTCCTTGCTTCTATACGCGAAGGCATCTGCCCTCCCCCATAATCAAACATCTGATGATCATATGGCTCATTCTTTATGCTTTGCAGATTGAAACCATATGCAATGGAGTGATTAGCCATACTTTGGCTACTAGCTTTCAGCATGGGGGTATGCCACTGGTTCTCCCTACGGTGCCTACTAGATGCCAGATGCCCTTGGTTCTCATAATCGAACATGTGGTCATATGGCTCAGTCTTTATGCTATTCACACTGAAAATATATGCATTGGAATATTAGCGATGGGCTGACTGTTGAGCATCATATTTTGGCTCCTGGAAGTTACAGCATGGGGTAGGCCGCCTGTTCTCCCTATCGTGCTACTAGATGCCATAGACCCTCCTGGAAGTTTGAAACCATATGCATTGGAGCCATTTGCCATGGGCTGATTGTTAGCTAGCAAGCCGGTGTTTCTTCCATGGATAAACTCATTCCTGGAAATCAGCTGATTTTGTTGTCTGGGACTTTCAGCATTTCTCGCCGCAGTATTGGAAGGTATATACTCTGATCGATTGGCAGAATTAAACATCTCATCGTATAGTCTTCCACGACTTGCTTGTAAGAAAAAAAAAGGCTGAAAAAAACAAAAAAAAAACAGGAAAAACAGATCAATTTAAATATACTTTTTGGAATATAATTTAAAATCTACCAATATTAATAACAAACGGTGATATTGAATTTACAATGTTATTATCTTGGCCTAATGTTATTAGTGATGGTTAGGGGTGGCAATCGGGTCGGGTCGTGTCAGGTTCGTGTCGGGTCTTAATGGGTTGATGTGTTTTTTCCCTAAACCCGAACCCGACCTGTTAACCTGTTTAGTCTTTTTTCCTAAACCCGAACCTGACCCGCTAATTAAACAGGTCGGGTTCGGGTTGACCTGTTTAAACCCGCTTCAGATTTATTAATTATTTTTTTCTATCTTTTTTTTTGATTGGTAAGCAGGGTTGTGGGGACCCTTACCCCATTAAATTACGTGTGGAAACTTATATCAACAATCAGCTGTTGACGTGTTTTGAACCCACGACCTCTCCACTTTGTGAGAGGGGTGCTACCATTGAGCCACTGGCTCATTCGCGATTATTTTTTTCTATCGCCACTACTGTTATTTATAATTGATATTCATGATAATCGATATTTAATATAAATTAATCAACTTAATTTCCTCAAAAATTAAAACTATTAGTAAAAGACAAAATTCAAAAAAAAAAATCTTGAAAAACAAGGGCACAGTAAAACAAAAAATTACCATAAAGAGCATAGAGATAAAAAACGTTAACATTAAAACCAATTATAAACATGATCAAAACATCAACCTGAGTTCTAAAAATAAAAAAACACTAATCTGGTTTCAATTGATTAATTAAAACATCATGTTCCTTAAACCCAAAATAAATCAATTGAAAAAAAGAAAAATATTTACACAATCTCTAACTTCGATATAGAAAAATAAAAACCACCAACAAACAAGTTTTTATTAATCAATTCATTACTACTATATATTTCTCCGTAGTTAAAGAAGAAGAAAGAAAACGATTGTTGATAAGAAATGAAAAAGAGAGGTGATTTCAAAAAATGAAAATAAAAAATATTAATTTTAAACGGGTTTCGGGTTGACCCGACCTGTTAGTGGTCAAGCCCGAACCTGACCTGTTTATAAACGGGTCTAACAGGTTCGGGTCAAAATGACTCGAAAACCCGATAAGACTAAACCCAAACCTGTTTATCTCGGGTCGGGTTCGTGTCGGGTTAACGGGTTGCGGGTCATTTTGCCACCCCTAGTGATGGTGAACATTTTGATATAAAAATCAATCCTGGTGGATACGTACATGCATATTCATTAAAACTGACAATCATGACATTGTTGCATTTTTTGCATCTTTTTTGTATTATGAGCATTTGACGTAGTGATATTGGTAAAAATTTTGATTTTGGAAGAAATTGGTGAGAATAATATATATGTAGATCTAATAATAAATTTGAATCAATCTCAGATCATCACATAGCAATGATTTGCGAACTATCAAACAAACTAAAATAATAATGGAAATAAAAAACATTTGTCGGACAAAAGACTTACCTATGCTACAATTGAACTGGGATCAGACCTGTGACCTCAAAGTCATTGAACATAAAATAGCTAAGCTCACACCGACCTCCATGGATTTAGAAAAAAAAAACAAAACTAAGAAATGAAGAACTATTCACTAAACATTTTCATCTTAAAAAATGATGAACACACCATATATATAGTCTATCGCACCAATTATATATACTATACGCATGGCAATATATCATTGAATTCATCATTATCCATACACGTCACCTAATAATATTCTTGAGAATAATTTTTTGAGGCCCTTCCATCTGATTCAACATTTCCTAAAACATTTCTCGATAATTAACTTTATGATTGGTCGGATGGAATTCTAAATCAATTACAGGAGCAAATGCAACCAATGCAAAAAAAATGTTTTCGCTCCATGTTTTTTAGTCCCATATGTGTGTTTCGAGAAAATGCATTAGATACAGGCCAACTTAGTATATGCATGTACCTTGTATTTTGGAGTGATTTAATTGTTTTCATGTTGCAGGTGACTCATTTTCTGTGTGGACGACTTATTGTTGCCATTTGTGGTTGGTTTTACACGATGAGTGATGCACCTGGGCTGATCCAATTCTTGACTGTTGTATGTGAAATTGCTGGTGTGGTATTTGTTCCATCAATTCGACCAACATGGCGGGAAAAAACACTTCTTATTAGTGCCTGAAATCCTCAACAAGTGTACTGTGAACATCACATATATCAGGAATTGCCTGATAGAGAGGGTACCTGATGCAACAGGAAGAAGTAAATGACAATTAGACTTGAATTTTGTTATGTTACAATCTATTTTTTGGGCCATTAAATAAGTTAAATATGTACTGGATAGCTTTTGATCGATCGGATGGATGAATGGCTTGATAGCGAGGATATGTGACATAACTATAAGCATAATAACATTATCAATAAACAATAACGATCATGAATCATATAATTAATCACTACACATACCTTTGTCTATAGCTATTGATGATCTGAGAAGCTGCACAAGATTTAGGTTTCTCTCTCCTTGTCTCTTAAACCCTAATATGTGTTGTAATAGTAAGTATATGAGGATGGAGATCATACACCAATTTATAGAGGTGGAGAGAGGACCTAAATCTACAAACCTAAGCCCATTAGATCTAGACCGTCCATCATAGTTAAGATCTACGGTAGATATGACTTCCACATAACCTATTACTAATTAGCTTATTTCTATATTAAACCAAGGTTGAAGGTATATGGACCACATAATGGGTTGGGCTTTATATGTGGAAATTCCAACAATAACCCTTGCAAGAAACTTGATAGATTGGTTGAGCTACGAATTCGCTTGATGGACACATGAGATATGCCCGTGCGGGAGCTTGCATCCTTAATGGAGGTGGGGGCACAACTGCAGTTTTTAACTTAAGGTTTTGATGTTGGATGTTGGAACCATGAACAAGATGTTCGTAGACTTTGTAGGTTTAATTTGGTAAAGTAAATTACTTTACACGCTTATTGGTTATTTTTAATTTTTCCACAGTAGGATTAACATCGTGACAGTCATAAATAATACCACAATACGTTTTGCCTACATCACCTACAATTTAGGTGGTTTTGCTAATGTAGGGGCAACAACTAAACACCAAAAGAATGGTAAAGTTTGCCTAGGGGCAGTCACAACTTTGCCTTTAAAATTTGGGTGCAATCACTAATCACACCTTTTAAACATGTATGTTAATATTACACATTTTCAACACGTTGAAAACTTGAAATCTGGGGAATAGTTTAGCCATCAAAAAGTTCAGATCTGGATGAGGAGGAAGGGTTAGATCTGATATTAAAAGGTAACTATAAGTTTAGCAATCAAAGTTGTGACTCCCCCCCCCCCCCCCCCCCGACAATTATTAAACTTAAATAAAAAATTAAAAACTTTTTACCAAAGTGAAAGAACACGTGGCAGCATTTGATTGGTCGTCATTTTGACCGTTGAAGTTGTTTGCTTCAAAAACCATCCACCTCCATTATTTTTCATCTTTTCTATTCTTCTCCATTGTTGTTCTTCATCATCTCCATTGTTCTACATCTTCTCCATTGTTCTACATCTTCTCTATTTTTGATTCAAAACTTGTGTCAATGAAGCGTGGGGAAAAATCTACGAGCAAATTGAAGGTATGATCATCTAATCTTTTGATGGCTAAACTTATAGTTACCTTTTAATATCAGATCTAACCCTTCCTCCTCATCCAGATCTGAACTTTTTGATGGCTAAACTATTCCCCATTTTTTCTGTAATGGGGGGTTTAGACAAACACATGTTATATTGGGGGGTTTAGACAAACTCTATACCCTTAGTAAATTACGGGTATAATGGGCAGACAAACTATGGATGGACGGAAACTTGGGGGGTGCTTAACAGAAGGGGGTTTACGCCAAGCTTGGACAACATTAGGGGGTTCTCGCCAAACCCGGTCAAAACTTGAGGGGGTTTGACCAAATTTCCTTTGTAAAAAACGGCAACTCTGGCACAATAAGACGGGTAGTTCTTATCATCTAGATGGATATAATATTTGTTTAATGATACTTAGACTTCGGGATAGTTCTTGGCAAACTGTCGGGGTGTCAGTATGATTTCCTATAATATATTTGTTCATGGGCTATATCAGTCATTGCTAGTTAGTTTTGAGTTGGACCCCAGAAAGTATAAGAATTAATTAGATGCAAAACCGCAAAAGGCCCATGTTTGTTCCATACTTCAATTTTACCCGTTTATTCAATCCACATGTTTGGTATTGAGGTATTTAATCCCAGATTGTTATCTTTTTACCACAAAGATCATGTTTTTGAAGAAAAAAAATATCTTTTTTTACTTTAAGAAAAGTGAGAAAAGATCACACTACTATAGATCACAAATCTATTTCCTTCAAAAAAATGTAATTATTGATCATACTTAATAACTTTATATATTGCCTTCCATGTAATAGTGGCCATGTACAATATTATGTGTTCAGATGTTTAGTTCCACATTAGACAATTTTGGGTCTTGACACAAATACACATAAAGAACCATAAAACATTGATATAATTCTAAAATGTAGGAACTAATCTTTTGAATGAGAAAATGATTCATTTAAGTTTGGCACAACTAAATTAAAAAGAGAAAACAAGTAAAACCATCCTTACATGAACTCCATATAACCTAAATTGAAGAACAAGATTGACTCAAAATAGAAAAGTAGAAGAAATCCAAACATCAAGCAACTATTTTAGAAAAGGCACACATACACACACAAAAACCAAATCAACAAAGATTAATTAAACTATTTTAGAAAAGACACACACACAAACAAAAACCAAATCAACAAAGATTAATTAAGTTTCTTCAAAGAAGGAAATTGTTGGGCGATTCAGGCTAAAGTACTTGCATTGGGATGATTAGATCGCCTCCGTTGTAAGCATAAGGTTGTGGATCAAGAGATACGATGAAACCTGGTGCTTCATACTAACAATGAGGTTCTTGAACATGAGAATGGTCAATTGTCATGCACGTCCACTAACATTGGTTGAAACCTGGTTGTTCATTACCCCTCTCATAAATTTTCTTCATCCTTTGTTCGATGTAACGCTCCATGTCCAACACATCCTCATATTTTAAACCATGCAAAACCTCACCATTTGCGCTCCGCATTATTAAGTCTATCATCTCCTCTTCAAGCTCATTTTCTTTAGCTCTCTTAAGCTTCTCCTCCAACTTCACTATCTGTTGCTTTAGGAAGTCTTCTAGATTAAACAGTTTTTTTGGTTGCATATTATCTGGCAAAGTCAAGAACTGTAAAAGCAAGCGACGAACCTCATAATTGGAGGGCCAAACAAAAGGAATGGGATCGTATGGACTGTAGATGATAGCACAAGCTTTTACATCACATAGGTTGCTCAGCTCATCCACTTTCTTCACTTAATTATTCTTTCTTTTTATGTATGAATTTTTACGTGCAACATGATCACACATCCAAGCGAGTTTAAGCTTCTTTTTGAGGCTAAGAAGAAGCGAAGACGAGCGTGAGCGTAATGACATTTTCAGGACAAGAACAAATATGTTGCTCGGTGAGAAACCTTTATAAACTGCTAGTTTTGGTTTTTCACTTTGATGAATATGCTACATTTCCCGTGGATTATATAGAGTTCAATGAGTTGGTGGGAGTTAATTATAAGAGATGATTTATAATTTTTGCAATGAAATCATTTATTAATCTACTTTTAGCAAGTTAATTATAACAAAATCTTCAATGTGATGCTCTACTTGGACAATTTTATTTTGGGCCTATGGAAAACAACCAACCCAAGAGCTAATTGGGATTTCATCGCAAGAATTCAATCCGAATCCAACGCAAAAATAACTTAGGTTTAGGCCTTATTAAGCCGGGTCGGTCCATTGCCTTAGTAAGTATCATCTTTTAGTCCTTTGTACACTAAATTATGTTTTTTTTTTTGTTAAAACATCTAACTCATTATATTGAAATAGAAAAATGAAAGTCCATAAACAACAACATTACATCAGGATAAGGTCCCAAAGCCAGATGGGTATGAGCCCATTTGGCAACATCATCATGAGCCTTAGAATTACTGACCCTACTAATCCAATTAAAAGACACAAGTTCAAAAGATAAAGACATAGCCAAGATATTATGAAAAATGGCAGAAGATTGCCAACAAAAGTCTGGACTTGATTTTCTCTCTGAAGAGCCTTCATCACAGTTCTGTAGTCTCCCCCCAACTTGATATTCCCGAACCCTTTCATTTGTGCTATCATTAAAGCACCCTCAACAACAACTAGTTCGATTTCTTGAGCATTCATGGCCTTGATTCTATTGTAACCTGTACCCAGAATTGTTCCATCCACCTTTCTAATTACCACTCCAATTGCACCACTACCACTGCCAACATTAAAAGCTGCATCAGAAGACACAATGATCAGAACATCATCCAAACCTACACTATTGATAAAAAGACTGGAAACATTAACATTTCTAGGAATACTTAGGCCAACTTGAACTACATCATGCCACCATCTATTCCATGAGAACTTAGAATTCTCTATAACATACATCATGGTTTTAGCATGATGGAAAACTTTTCCTCCAAACTTAATACCATTCCTATGACTCCACAACTCATAGAGTAGGAAAACACGGAGAGATAAATTGAAGAGAGCATTCTTAGTATCTTCAGCAACCCAAGCATTCAACTGACTCAACAATTCCTCCCAATCCCACAGATTTCTAAAGTTCACCACCAGATTCAAAGGACTATAAAAATGCTCTCTGAACCCATTCACAGCTCAGGAAGAGGTGATTATGGGACTCAAGACCAAAACCTCACCCACATGCAAAATATTTTTAAACATTTTCCAGAGGAACAATTGAAGGTTTGCAGGAAGATTCCACAACCTCTTAAAGAACATTAATTTCCTCACTTGGAGCACTGCTAGAGTTGGAATCTTTGGTATTAGCAAGGTGGTAGGCAGACTTGACTGAGAACTTCCCATTTGCAGGTGCATTCCATTTATAACCATCTTCAACTGAATGGTGTCTGGGATTTGTAGAATGGCACTGGACACAGGGGTAGGAAGAACGAAGTTTAGCTTTTGGATGTTCCAGCCCATAGCCTGTTGATTAATAAACTCCTCCACCTTCATCTCAACTCTGTTCTCTTCCTCTACCAGATCCCTTAAACATGTAGGTTTTCCATTCCAAATGATCCAAGGATCATTCTAGAAGGAGGTAGACTTCCCGTTACCAATGCAGATCACTAACCTTTTGCTAAAGATAAGAGAAGCTTTAATCATGCTCCTCCAAAAGCAGGACATATCCCCAGAGCATCTAGTGCTAGTATTGTAAATTTTATCCAAGTTAGGATAAATTGCTTTAAAAGTTCTTCCATGTATTGGACCCCCCTATTTGCTAATACACTAAAGCCCAACACCACAATCCAATATCCATAGCCCTTATTTATTACCCATCTACACCCATACTCCATATGGCTATTCAACTTGAAGCACAAGTCTTCTTCAACAAGAAAACCTTAATTATGGTTTTCCACATCTACAAATACACAAATCTCTACACATCAAGAACTACGAAACAAGAGACTTGATCCCTAGCTTCTTCAAGAACTATGGTACGTAGGCAACCTTCAACAAGTGAGGTTCAGTCTCGTCCATCAACCACAAACAATCTCCTTCTTCATCATCTTCTCCATCGATTTCAATCAATTGAGGGTGTCCGGTCAAATTCTTTGAGAAAGCTATCATCTTGTTCGAAGTCATGGTCATGAGATCTCTTTTTGGATACAAAATGTGTGTTTTTCTTTTTGAGATCATGATGATGGAGATGTGCACGCACATTTAGTTCATCAATTTCAACAACTCAAGTTCTGTATTACTTATCTCAAATCAATTCTAGAGTTTTCAACATGGTTTGATAATTGCCACACGGTTTGGGATCGCCTTAGCGTTTCTCTTGATCTATCTCGAATGTAAACCAAAGTTAAGTATTAAAATGGTGGATACTATTCAGTATATTCTTCAACCGATGAAGTCTCATAATCAAATACTCGTTTTAGATGTGTAATGCCAATATGATATTTTTATACTCTTTCTAAATCAAAATTCCTTTATGAGAAACCCCTTACAAGCCTTATACACGAAACTTTAGATCTTCTTTTCAAGGGAATCATGTAATACATGTTGAGACGATCGTTTTGATATATCATATATACACCCCAAACGGAGTTACGGTTCTAAAGATAATATCCACGTTTGATCTTGATAATGATATTGTGGTTATCCAAAAGATGCTGCTAGTACGTGTTGTCTAGTATGTTGCCTTAGCTGCTGGTTTTAGGCATCATGTACTACATGTCGAGGCGATCGTTTTGATATATCATATTCCTAAAACGGAGTTACGGTTCCCAAGATATGAACGTTCGATCTTGATAATGGCACAACTGCTACCTTAGCCGTTGGCACGCCTGCTACCTTGGCCGCTGGAACGCCTGCTGCCCCATCTGCTGGCACGACTGTTGCCTTGGCTGCTGGCACTGCTGTTCCCATCCGCTGGCACTGCTGCTGCCTTGGCCGCTGGCATAGTTGTTGCCCAATCCGCTGGCATGACTGCTGCCCAATCTGCTGGCATTACTGCTGCCTCATCCGCTGGAACAACTGCTGCCCAATCCGCTGGCATTGTTACTGCCTTGGTTTGTTGCCCCATCCGCTGGCACTGTTACGTTGTTGCCTTGGCTGCTGGCACGGCTGCTGCCCCATCCGCTGGCACTGCTACTGCCTTGGCTAAAAGTTTCAAACTTCGTCCATATTGGAAACATCATACGAAAATATGTGTATCTCTCTACTCAAAGCTTGGATTTTTGCATCGTTTTTTGTGTTCGGAAGACGACAAAGATATCTTTCTTACAAAGCATATATTGACTTCTCTACTATTCCAATGACGTTTAATTTTTCATTTCTTCTCGAGGCTTGATAATTTGTGAGATTATGATACATACTAAGAAAGATGACATCTTCTTACTTAAAGGTGTGTATGGAATTGTCCCAATTACTTCCAAATTCTTCAACTCAAAAGGAAGTCATGATCTTGATACCTCAAATACAAGAGCCACTCAATGCGCTCATACTCTTGAGGTATTGTTTCACAAAATCAATTTGTGACAAGTTCTCCAATTTCGGAAGCCCGGCGTTGCTTATCCACACTTGGGGGCGTGAGCTTGAGCAAAAGAATTGTCTTAGCTTCCATATAAACTATTATCATTCATATGAATGGTTGACATTAAAGAGACTCGTGACATCCAAATTGCTTACATATTTCACTGGTCGTACTTATGCCAATGAGGATTGTCGTTCTCTACATGTCAAAGTCCAACTCTTATTTGATAATGGTTTATTGGATATGCATTAACTCGCCCATATTCAAGAATTTATAGATATCACCACTCATTCAACTTATATCGAATGACTATATATCGAAGACTCAAGATCAATTCACGAAGATGGATACATACTCTCCCTAATTTGGTATCACCATTGGGGGTGCTATTCTCGACCACCATTAACCTCGATCATCATTCTGGATTACTCTAATGAAGCCATATATGCAGCTATTCAACTTGCCTCACAATTGGGGGCGATAAAGAGTTCGATTCTCACTCTACCATTTGATGATAGTATTCCCATTGCACCTATACTATGCATACACATTCATCATATTTCTACATCTACATATATACATTTACATTCATATATACATATACATATATTTACATGCATATATTCATACATATATTCATACATTTATACATATACAATCTCAAATCGACTCACAGAGCTCACATATTCAAGACTCATGACGAGGAGATCAGACATTCAACAAGTACGCATATTGTTTAAATATATTTATTCAATATCCAATTATCAAACTCAGATCACAGTTTCACATAACGCCTTACGTACTTGGGGGCGCAATGAATAAAAACACTTATTCAATATCGTCATTCATTACAATATGCCTTACTTATGTACTTGGGGGCGACATTCAAGACTCTTGACAAGGAGAACACATATTCAAAACTTCTTATGAGGAGTCATGTATCAATAAACTCCACTCAAAAGAGGTCATATACTCAAAATCCCGATCGAGGAGGACACAAATTCATACCCCGCTTAAGAGCTCGTATATTCAACACTCCGCCCATGGAGATCACATATTCAACGGTGTTCTTAAGGCGATCACGTTTTTGAATCTCTGATCAGGAAGTTTACATATTCCCTCAACAATATCTTTCATTTCTTGTCAACCTATCATCACTTGGGGGCGACATGCTTCAATCAATTGTTGCAGTTCCAACTTAACAGCTTCAACAAAAGCTTACTTACCTGCGTATTTTCACTTATCAATTTTCAATCACTTCCTACATCAATTTCTTTTTTCTTTCTTCTTTCCCCATGGCCATACCCATGGGACAAAGGGGGGGCGATGTATTGGACCCCCCCTATTGGGCTAATATACTAAAGCCCAACACCACAATCCAATATCCATAACCCATATTTATTACCCATCTACACCCATATTCCACATCTACAAATACACAAATCTCTACACATCAAGAAATACGAAACAAGAGACTTGATCCCTAGCTTCTTCAAGAACTAGGGTACGTAAGCAACCTTCAACAAGAGAGGTTCAGTTTCGTCCATCAACCACAAACAATCTTCTTCTTCATCATCTTCTCCATTGATTTCAATCAATTGAGGGTGTTCGGTCAAATTCTATAAGAAAACTGTCATCTTGTTGAATTTGGTCGAAACATTCGCCATAAAGAAAAAACCATCACTTTTGAGTTTCCACCAAAGCTAGGTTCATGGCCTTGAAATTCCTAAAGCCTAATCCTCCTTCTTTCTTAGGTCTCTCCAATCTATACCAGGCTATTGTGTGAATAGCTTTGGATCCCTCCTTATCATGCCACCAGAAATCCCTACACATGCACAAACTTGAAATCTTTTCAGAAATGGCCACAGGAAGAGCATAGCATGCCATGTTATAGATTGGACTTGCTTCCACCACAGATTTATTATGCACAGTTCTACCATTTTGGGAAAGAACTTTAGCCTTCCACCCTTCAATTTTCTTCTTCACATTATCAACAAGAAATAAGTGACTGATCATTATAACTAATTTTCATGCAATAGCTAAAGGATCCAATCGGTCAATCTTTGTTGTATGTTTTTCTTTCTTTTCATTTGTAATGCATGATGCATGTTTTAACTAAGAAATGCAATTACAGCTACTGAAGATAGCGAGGTTTACATTGGTTGATAAGTACACATAAGGCTTGTAATTGTCCGTACACTTGCCTTTAAATGTGCATCAATTCAATATTGGACATACTTGTGACACTGCAGCAATGTGTCTATTCACATCGGAGGAGAAAGATACATCTAACCACCCTATCTTGTGGTGCACCATACAGCAGTGGTGCACCTTTACTTCCTTAACCAAACGAGTTCAACTAAAATACAACATCATTAGCCACCTTATCTTTATAAATAAATTCAGGCCACAACATCAAATGCTAGTCACAGCAATTCTAACATTTTTTGGTCTATCCAGTTTTCAAACATTCAATCATGGCATCCTCGTCCATGTCCTCATTAGTGTTCAAAGTTAAAAGGAGGGAACCTCAGTTGATTGCTCCTGCGGCACCAACACCATATGAATTCAAGTACCTTTCAGATATTGATGATCAGAAGGGTCTTCGGTTCCAGATTCCTATAATTCTATTCTATCGAAGTTCTGTTGGCATGGAAGGGAGAGATCCAGTGAAGGTTATTAAAGAGGGGATTGCGAAAGCCCTTGTTTATTACTACCCATTTGCAGGTAGGCTTAGAGAAGTATCTAATGCTAAGCTTACGGTTGAGTGCACTGGGGAAGGTATTCTGTTTATTGAGGCCGATGCTAATGTAATGTTAGATCAGTTTGGTGAGCTTCTACAACCACCTTTCCCGTGTATGGAGGATCTCCTCTACGATGTTCCAGGCTCTGGTGGTATCCTTAACTGCCCTTTGTTGTTGATGCAGGTATCTAAATGGCCAAATATAGTGAACATGCATGCATTTTGTATTTTGGAGTGATTTAATTTAATTAATTGTTTTCGTGATGCAGGTGACTCGTTTGCTGTGTGGAGGATTTATTGTCGCCATTCGTTTGAACCACACGATGAGTGATGGACTTGGGCTGACCCAATTCTTGACTGCTGTAAGTGAAATGGCAGGTGGGATATGTGTTCCATCAATTCGACCAACATGGGAAAGAGAACTTCTTAGTGCCCGGAATCCCCCACAAGTGTCCTGTGAACATCAGATATATCAGGAATTGCCTGATAGCAAGGGAACGCCTATGCTTGATGACTTGGTCCAAGCTCGACGCTCTTTCTTCTTTGGTCCACATGATATAGCAGTTCTACGAAGTCAAGTTGCGCCACACCTTCGGAATTGCACAAAATTCGAGATAATTACTGCATGCCTCTGGCGATGCCGCACTATGGCTCTGAGTTTGAATCCTAATGACGAAGTTCGCCTAGCATGCATTGTAAACTCTCGTAAAATATTAAACCCACCTTTGCCTGTTGGATTCTATGGTAACGCCTTTGGATTACCATTAGTACTATCGACTGCTGGTAAACTATGTCAGAATCCATTAGGGTATGCCCTGGAGTTAGTTAAAAAATCTAAAGCCGGTGGTACAGAGGAGTTTATGAGATCAACAGCAGATCTATTGGTAAAAAAGGGACGACCCCAATATGTTGTTGAGCGGACTTATATTGTATCTGATGTAAGACACCTTGGATTTACAGATATTGATTTTGGGTGGGGGAAACCAGAATACAGTGGGCCGACAGGGGCCATGCCTTCGGAAGCCAGTTTCTTAGTACCACTGCAGAACAAGAAAGGTGAAAGTGGAATAGTTGCGACATTTAATTTGCCAGCACCCTCCATCGATAAATTTGTTCAAGGTATTGAAGATATGATAAAGGTGCCAACAACAACAGCCAACTAATAGAAATATGTCATTCATTAGCTCTTCTCTTTAATATGAACATGTACTCTATGAAGACTGTCTTTTGCGTAGCGTTTATTGAATTTGTATAAAAGTTTATTTCAATAATTGATGCATGAAGGAGATTATATATCAGAAAAAAAATGCTAAGGGTACAACTACCCTAAAAATAGGCCAAGTCGCGACGCCTAATGTTTTCTTCCATTGTAGAGTATATTCATAATGCTTAATTCAATTAACGGACGATCGACATTAGTCATTGAAGTGATATTAAGGCCAAGTACAACTTCATCCACACTAGAAGGTTATATAAAGAATTGTTTGACAACCTAATGAGTTTGTTTTACTCCTAGCTAGCATAATCCGGCATCTTTGCCAATATGTGTAAGAACTGAAAATGAAAAAAGAAACAATATTAAGAGACTCCATCCAAACAAAACCTTCACCTATGCCGATAATTTATCCAAAACCATCACTACCAAAAAACAGGTTATTTACCACTGCAAAAAGATCTTTCTTATGTGTACTTTGCCATACATGAGATATACCCCGCCTGCGGGAGCTTGCATCCTTAACGGAGGTGGGGGCACAACTGCAGTTTTTAACTTTAAGGTTTGAAAATGGGGGTGAAGATGATGAGATGAAGACAAGGGTTTTGCTATTGGAACCATAAACAAGATGTTCATAGACTTTGTAGGTTTAATTTGGTAAAGTAAATTACTTTACACGTTTATTGGTTATTTTTAGTCATCTTGATTTATTGCGGAATCCGTATTTTGGTACTATGGTTCCATGTCACGTTTTGAAAATAAAAATTATGTTTTCATTAATTCAAGAAAAGATCACACTACCATAGATCACAAATCTATTTTCCTCGAAAAAGGAGATTCCATTTTTGTCATACATAATAACTGATATATTGCCTTCGATGTAGTGTGGCCACGTACGATATATGTTGAAATGTTTAGTCCCATGTTGGACAATTTTGGGGCTTAACACACCTACACAAAAACAAACATGAAACATTGATTTAATTCTAAAATATAGGCATTAATCTTTTAAAAAAAGAAAATACTTCATTTAAGTTTTACACAATTAAATTTATAAGAGAAAACAAGTAAATCAATCTTGGGAGGGGTTCCAGGGACTCAGGAAATGTTTGACTCAATTTTGACTCAATCCTATTTACGGTACTTGTACATGGGCTATATCATTCAAACTAGCTCAAACATAGTAACAGATGAAATCCAAAGAACGAACAACTATTTTAGAACACACACAAAACCAACAGACAAAGATTAAATTTCTTTAAAACATGAAATTATGGGGCCATCCAGGTTGAAGTGCTTGCATCAGAATAATAGGATCGCCTCCATTGTAAGCAAAATGTTGTGGATGAAAAGAAACGATGGAACCTTGTTCGGTTTGGTATTCTCCATAATAACCATGAGGGTCTTGAACACGAGCATGGTCCATTGTCATATCCAACAACATTGGTGTAAAATGGTTAGCCTCAATTGGGTCAATGACGATCCTACCATAGTAACCAAGGTTTGGTTGTTTATAACCTCTCATAAATTTCCCTGCATCCTCTGTCTGATGTACCACTCTATGTCTACCACATCCTTATGCTTTAAACCATGCAGTACCTCACCATTTGCATTCCAGATTATTAAATCTATCATCTCCTCTTCGCGCTTTCTTTTTGTTGCTCTCTCAAGCTTCCCCTCCATTTCACACATTGTTATGATCTAAATGATATTATTTTGTTATCCAATTTCCAAACAAGATATGGAGGAGTCATAACAATAATCAACAGTTTATATAACAATAATTGACGATCCTAACAGTTAAGTCGAAATTGTTCCCCAAGAATGTAGAATTGCCAAATGATTCATCCTAATATCATCTCAATTAAGTTAATCAATATATCATACAATGGAATGGCACATACTTTGTTTTCTTTCCCTACTTACATACCTCAAGTCCACTTTGAAATCCAAACAATAAACTTGTAAGAGAACCATTCCCAGATCCACTGAAAGGGATATCCTGATATAGTCTCAAATAAGTCGATCGAAACATAGTGTGTTGAATAAAAATGCAAAGAGATTACAATACAAAATAGGTTAGCATTCCGTGTGTGCATTTTCTGATCCAAATAATGGACTAGTGACGACATCATTTGTAGATCCTCCAGGCATATCATCCTATATTATTCAAGTTTTAAATTTTTGTGTATATACATATTAAAAATTTATGAAAAAAAAAAGGCAGAAACTTTACTTACTCCAACAGATTGGCTACATGGTATGTTTGATTCTTTCTCATAGTTCTGCTTCGGTATCTTGTTGGTGGCTGATTTTTTGAAACCTAACTTTGGAGGTTTTGTCTTAGATGATTTCTCTTTTCGCTACAAAAAAAATCATAATTTAGTAATGAGAAAAAACACCACAATGGACACTAATAATAAGGCAGATCGGTTCCAAAATGTAGTACAATAGCTATTCCTACATTTGACAGTCACATGTGATCGAGGTTCGGTAAATACACAATATGTACATTCACTTAAATTCACTTAACTATGACAGTCTTATGAAATTTTCAGAAATTTCGCTTATGTTCACAGTAAAAACTGAATATGCTCGTGATGTTTCAGTAAACAAACCACATCCCACTAGAAAGATATAGAAGTCTACTTTCCAGTACAATTTACGGTTTGCAAAACGGATATTTCTAGTAAAAGATATGACGATTTTGTCAGAAGGTGTCAAACTGAACTTTGGATTGGGCAGATTAAGATGAATATCATCCCTACTGTCTTATTTAGTGGCACAATGAGATCAGATAATAAATAATGATAGAAACTAGTATGTTGAATAACAAACCATGTAAATTAACCATTATAATTACCTGTTTGGTGCTCGCTTTATATCCTAATTCTGATGGGTGCTTCAATCGTTCTTTTGGGCGTCCAATCTTTTTTGCTTGAAGTGGATCCAAGTACTTCACATTCTCTGATTGAAAAGTGTTGGGCTGCTCATTCGAAGGGGTTGCAGATAACTCGTTGTCACCATCACACATATCTTTGTTTTCATTCAACACCTTTTTCTTTAATTCCATAAAACCATCAAGAACAGTTTTGAACTTGGAGTCGGATAACATCCCTTCCTCTAGAATTTGAAGTGCACAAGGATATAAAACATCATAGCGTTGCACAGGGTTATGAGCATCAATTTTACGAGAGCAGCAGTTGTCATTATATGTGCGCTTGAAATCTTTTCTCCATCTTGGTAGTATGTATTGAGATGGAATCTCGTCAACAAACTCATTGAGAACATGTAAAGCATGCTTGCACAAAATTCCTTTATGTTGAAATAAACGACAAATGCAAGAAACTTCAATTTCACCATTATTGAAATAAACTTCATAAGTCTTTGGAGGTAGCAAATTTCCATTCTTATCCAAAACACGCTCTTTAACTGCGTATGTGGTGATTTCTCGATCAACCCTCAATTGGGACTTTGAGCAAGAAGCCATACCATAAAGTTCACTTTGAAACTTCAAAAACATCGCTTTTGTATAAACTTTTACAAGTTGGCTTTCAAACAGACAACTTGTCTTCAAAGGGGGACTTGCATTGAATGAATCAAAATCTGCTTGACTTTCTTTCTCATATTTATCCTCCAAAGCCATTTCGTATTGATCTACAAATTCCTTCAAAGATGTCTTTGCATGTACATAACCATCAAAAAATGCATTCATACTTTCACTACGCTGAGTTGTAGACATTCCTGCGAAAAAAATATCTTTTAAGAATACAGGAACCCATTTTTGTCTCAAGTTGTATAACTTGGTAAGCCATTTATTTTGTTGTAGTTTGTGTTTTTCTACCATAGATGCCCATACTTCTTCGAATTCATTGATTCTCAAAGACTCATACACTGCATTCTTCATTGCCTTTTTTATTGCTTTGTATTCTGTCATGCTACCCAACTTATACGGAATTTTTTTCATAATATGCCATAAGCATAAACGGTGTCGCGCGGCTGGAAAAACTTTGATGATAGCATTTTCCATAGCTTTACTTTGGTCAGTAATAATAGCACGAGGGGAGTGCTTAAACATTGCTTCCAACCAAGCATTGAATACCCATTCAAATGTTTCTGATGTCTCATCTGCAAGCAAACCACAACCAAGCAATATTGATTGTCCATGATGATTCACTCCGACAAATGGGGCAAACTTCAAATCATATCGATTTGTTAAGTATGTTGTGTCAAACGTCACTACATCCCCAAAATACTTGTATGCATCTCTAGACCTAGCATCAGCCCAAAATACATTCCTCAAGCGTCCTTCTGGATCAAGATCAACCAAGTAAAAGAAATTTGGATTCTTTTGTTGCATGCGTGTGAAGTATTTATGCATTGCTTCTGCATCTCCTTCTTGAAGCTTTAACCTCTTGTACTTGTTAACATAGTTTCTTGCATCTTTTTGTCCGAAGGGAACATTTTCATGCCCTCCTGCATCAACTACCATACTATGGAATGATTTGTTTACTCTAATTCCTGCATCACAGTGCAATTCTAATCTTTTCTTGCTTCCAGACTCCATATGCTTATGTGATCTGAACCGATGTGATTTGGATGGGCTGCAAACATGATTATGCTCTGACTCAAAACTAATTATTTTCCATTTATTTGAATCCATCTTCACCTTCAGATGTGCATCACAACCAACCCTTGTGTTAGGCCTTTTGTGGACGACTCCTTCCTTTTCAATTTTAAATCCTTCTTTAGAGCATGAAAGCCAAACAAAGTTCTTTTCCTTTGTTTTTCTATCTATACATGATCTCTTCACTCTAGTACAAAAACCCTTTCGCATAGCATGACGATTATAAAAGTTTTTTGCATCTTCGTAAGTTGGGAATGTCATTCCAGTTTTTTGTTCTATATCTTGATCCACGTTAAGCTTGTTGTTTTCATTAATATTAATAGAATCTGCAAACTCACAATCTTCGTATTCATCCTCCGACAATTCATCCTCTGACATTGGTTGAGTATCATTCATCACCTACACATATTTCATAAGAGAATGTAATTGGTTGATATTATAATTTAAGAAAATGATAAACTAAAATTTATAACTAATGGGTAACAAAAAGAAAAAAATATTTAACAATTGATTACTGTGAGCTTCATTATTCTTCTAATTGCATATAAAAAGAAACATAAAAAGGAATATAGTTGTAGCAATAGGATTCAGCTGTGCAACACTTCTTATTCTAAGATTATTTTTTTTGTCATAATAGATATACTAAAATCACAAATAGAAAAAGAATTACTTACATGGTGATTTGTTTCCATTGAATTTTCTGGTTTTTTTATTGTTTTATGTTCTACAGGAAGATTCAGATGGGTAGACGAACAGTCAAAAAATAAGAGAAGACAAGTGAACAGTCAAAGAAAAGAGAAGACAAGTGAAGGAAGACAAGTAAACAGTCAAAGAAAAGAGAAGACAAGTGAAGGAAGACAAGTAAACAGTCAAGGAAAAGAGAAGACAAGTGAAGGAGGTTGTTGTAATTATTAGGATTCTTTTTTTATTTTTTTCCTATTTTTTCTCCACTATTTCTCTCTCCTAAAATCTCTTTGTATTATATGCAAACCGGCTGAAAACTTAACCAATTTCAAGAGGTGTACGTGGCGAGATTTGGTGAGGAGGTAAGCCTAGAGCGTCACCTCTGCAGTGACGCTAGCATTTCTCTAGTTCTTATCATCTAGGTGTCAGTATGATTTCCCATAATATATTTGTTCATGGGCTATATCACTCATTGCTAGTTAGTTTTGAGTTGGAGCCCAGAAACTTCAAGAATTAATTAGATGCAAAACCGCAAAAGGCCCATGTTTGTTCCATACTTTAATGTTACCCGTTTATTCAATCCACATGTTTGGTATTGAGATATTTAATCTCAAATTGTATTTTTTTACCACAAAGATCACGTTTTTGAAGAAAAAAAATATGTTTTTATTACCTTAAGAAGTGAGAAAAGATCACACTACTATAGATCGCGAATTTATTTTCTTCAAAAAAATGTGATTGCCGTTGATCATACTTAATAAATTTATATATTGCCTTCTATGTAATAGTGGCCATGTACAATATTATGTGTTCAGATGTTTAGTCCCACATTGGACAATTTCGGGTCTTGACACAAATACACATAAAGAACCATAAAACATTGATATAATTCTAAAATGTAGGCACTAATCTTTTGAATTAGAAAATGATTCATTTAAGTTTGGCACAACTAAATTAAAAAGAGAAAACAAGTAAATCCATCCTTACATGAACTCCATATAACCTAAATTGAAGAACAAGATTGACTCAAAATAAAAAAGTAGAAGAAATCCAAACATCGAGCAATTATTTTATAAAAGACACATACACACATAAAAACCAAATCAACAAAGATTAATTAAACTATTTTAGAAAAGACACACACACAAACAAAAACCAAATCAACGAAGATTAATTAAGTTTCTTCAAAGAAGGAAATTGTTGGGCGATTCAGGCTAAAGTACTTGCATTGGGATGATTAGATCGCCTCCGTTGTAAGCATAAGGTTTTGGATCAAGAGATACGATGAAACCTGGTGCTCCATACTAACAACGAGGTTCTTGAACATGAGAATGGTCAATTGTCATGTCCACTAACATTGGTTGAAACCTGGTTGTTCATTACCCCTCTCATAAATTTTCTTCATCCTTTGTTCGATGTAACGCTCCATGTCCAACACATCCTCATATTTTAAACCATGCAAAACCTCACCATTTGTGCTCCGCATTATTAAGTCTATCATCTCCTCTTCACGCTCATTTTCTTTAGCTCTCTTAAGCTTCCCTTCCAACTTCACTATCTGTTGCTTTAGGAAGTCTTCTAGATTAAACAGTTTTTTGGTTTGCATATTATCTGGCAAAGTCAAGAACTGTAAAAGCAAGCGACGAGCCTCATCATTGGAGGGCCAAACAGAAGGAACGGGATCGTATGGACTGTAGATGATGGCACAAGCTTTTACATCACATAGGTTGCTCAACTCATCCACTTTCTTCACTAAGTTATTCTTTCTTTTTATGTATGAATTTTTACGTGCAACATGATCACGCATCCAAGCGAGTTTAACCTTCTTTTTGAGGCTAAGACGAAGCGAAGACGGACGTGAGCGTGATGACATTTTCAGGACAAGAACAAATATGTTGCTCAGTGAGAAACCTTTGTAAACTGCTAGTTTTGGTTTTTCACTTTGATGAATATGCTACATTTCCCGTGGAATATATAGAGTTCAATGAGTTGGTGGGAGTTAATTATAAGAGATATGATTTATAATCTTTTGCAATGTAATCATTTATTAATCTACTTTTAGCAAGTTAATTATAACAAAATCTTCAACGTGATGCTCTACTTGGACAATTTTATTTTGGGCCGAACATATGGAAAACACCCAACCCAAGGGCTAATTGGGATTTCATCGCAAGAGTTCAATCCGAGTCCAACCCGAAAATAACTTAGGTTTAGGCCTTATTAAGCCGGGTCAGTGTATTGCCTTAGTAAGTGTCAGCTTTCAGTCCTTTGTACACTAAATTAAGTTTTTTTTTTTTTTTTTTTTTAAGTAGAAAAAGTCAACTATACAAGGATTTGGAGTCCCGACCCAATAAATTTGGCTTACAAGTTCCAACCACTTATACATAGTTTTTCTTAGTAGAAAAAGCCAACTATACAAGGATTTGGAGTCCCAACCCAATAAATTTTGGCTTACAAGAAAAATTATTCTATTGATAAGCTCAAAGAATTACACAAAAGTAGAGAACAAACGCGCTACAAACTGCGCTGCAAGACCTTTTTGAATAGCGAACCCGATTCTCCTAAATACATATTCGTTCGAACCCGCAGTCATCACGTTGCTATCCATTACCTTTTGCACTCTCCTAAGGAGCTCAACTGCTTCTGATCCCTACAAGCTTCATCATGTTTATCCACTTTTGTTGCTGCTGCATTGCTACTTGCTAGCCTTACCTCGAAAATCCCAGCACCCAGCTCGACCATTGGAGATGCCCCTGTAACATCAACACACGCATGTTTTCCTTCAGACCAGTTGTACACCAGAATATTAGCAGGACGTAATGTCGATCTTCCTTCCTTAGAATCAGTGAGGAAGTTAACAGGAGCCTTTTTTTTTTTTTTTGTTAAAACATCTAACTCATTATATTGAAAAAGAAATAGGAGCGTCCCCAGACAACAACATATTAATAATGATTAAACCTTAATATCTTCCTTAGTTCCTCATTTGTTAACTCTCTATTTAATCTTCTCAAGCCTTCCTTCATCTCCTTACAGACCCCATAATCATGGCCCAGTAACCTACAAAAGAAACAAAAAAAGGAAGTCTTTCATACTTGAACGTCACAATTGCACTCTTACCTCCACTTAGCCGGATGGATGTTTTTCTTTTGATAGCATTATGGACATTGTAAAGCACTTGAACTCTGACATACCGAAGTCTTCCTTCAGCTCCTCTGACAAAATCCACCATGATAATATCTCCTAGGATAGCACCAACCATGGCAATATTTTGTTTACTATTTCTCTCTAATGGTAATCCAAACACTTGAACCCATATAGGGAAAAAAGGAAAATCAAAATTCTCCAAGATAATATCCTTACTCCATTCTTTGAAGGAGATAACATAACCATGAATATCCCATGGCCCGTTCTCTAGCACAAAGCCGTAATCCAATTCTTTCTTGAAGGTAACAATACATATACCATCAGCCACCATGGAGAACTCAAATTTACTGGGAATGTTCCAATTTTTGATAAGTTCTTTCTTGATCTTTGTCTCCGCAAACCATCTTCTTGTTTGTAGTTTGCCAATCAGTGTTCTTCTCCATCTCTCCTCCTCCTCTCCGTTAATTTTCCCAAGATCAATAGCTTCATCTTCTTTCTCAACATTGCATCGGCTGCCAAAAGCAGCTTCTAAACTATCCACTGCATTCATTTCTTCTAGGTCTTCCTCCATTTCTTTGCTTGTCCCTGGACTCTCTAGGTCTTCTAGTTTATCCATCTTTCTTAAGTTTATTCTCTCTCTCGGATTCATAGCTCTAAAAGGTATGCTTTGTTTAGAGTAATAAGAAGTTTCCTCCATTGACACAAAATTTACCATGTGCAAGGTTTACAGTGATTTACACTAAATTAAGTTGTTTGAATGAACTTATATTCAATAACGCGCAGTTGCAATAGAATTTAGCACCCCAGATTGCATATATCTGCAGCTAAATAAAATAACCAACTTTACTAGCTTTAGTTATGATCCTCTTGCCTCAGATTTGACACTAGCTTGCAGTTGTGTTCTGTTTAATCTTTTGTTATTGTTGAGGGTTTTTTCAGAACTCCAATCAGATTTGCTGTGCTTGTTTACCGGGAAAGAACTTCAACAAGAGAGATCAATACCAACCTGGCGACCTCAATATGCTTGCCAGTACCTTTGTACTTAATCTGTTAACTTTAAAGTTATGCTTTGTTTCTGCTCTTCAATTTTATCCAATTTTGCAACCATATGACCACGTACCTTCGGTGTCCTCAGAAAAATCATCTGGATGTTGAAACTCCACAAACAGTGCTATTACCACAATCACAACTAATCAAACAAGCAAATCAATGAACAACTAGAAAGTAAATGAACACGCGATATTTTTTTAACGTGGTAAAACCCAATATGGGAAACGTCCACGGTTGTCCTCGCGACAACAAATAAATCCACTAGATGAAAAGAGATGTACAAACCTATCAACTACTTGCAATCACTGCGAGTTGGCACTACTGGTTATCTCTAACACCTTGACTTCACCAGAGTACCTTGATGTAGGCACAAGACACTCGACTTCTTGATGAACACACAAGAAGACTCGAAGCCGATCTCAATAATCAATAAAGAAGAAGAAGATGAATGAAGAGGAAAGAATGAGTTCAATCACCAAAACACAACCCTAAACAAACTCCAGAAGAAGACTTCAATTGGACGGCCAAAGAACTACTTTGTTCTTTGGTTGAAAACCCTACTTATACTAATTAGGATTTGGAAAAGAAAGAAAATTGGCCGAAAACAAGAAAACCATATGACGACGTACCTGAACCAAAAGGAGATCTGTTGACATGGACGTACGTACGTCCTAACTAGGTACGTACGTCCTAACACACACAAATAAAGTTCTGCCCAACTTGACGTACGTACTTCCTAATTAGGTACGTACGTACTGTACCAAACAATATACTGACAGACTCGATGAGAGAAAGGATACACGGGACGACGCTCACACATCAAGGTACTTCCTAATAATGAGATCAAGGCGAGATAACCTCGGACACACCAAGTCACAAAATAATGTCAAACAACCGAATGCCGGTTTCAGATGTACCATGTAAGTATGTACGGGATCTGAACTGTTTCCACGGTGATGTTTGGAGGGAGTATTACAACAGTTTTCATCAGACAAATCAAAATCTATGCTTCCCAACACCTTCATGATGCTAACAGTCTTTTCATTTGTATCGGTTTTCCTGGCCAACTATTAGATCAATCCATCTGCAGACTAAAGAATAAAGGTATCAGATTTTAATATATCCACAAAAATTAAACACAAGCTTGCGCTAGATAACACAGAAATTTTACAGTGATAAAGGAATGAACTTGGAAGGGGTAGCCGCAATTATTTATTTATTCCAAAGTTTCCACCACTTGTTGCGTAGATGGATGGACAGCCTTTTGGATCAGGCTCTAGACTGACATTTAAGGGTGAGCTGAGCTGAGCTGCCTAACAGCCTTTTTGGATCAGGCTCTAGACTGACATTTAACTGGTGTCTTTAGCTCAACTACTAACTCACCCCTCACAAAGACGTCTCACTCTCACTTCGAGTTCCTTCTTAGTCAAGATGATACGCCTTGGCTTCAGCTGCCTTCTAGGTGATCGAAATCGCTCAGACCATCGTAAGCTGCAGCGGTTCTCTTTTGGATTTCTTTTTTTTGATACGATACCATATATGCATTTTCATGTGAACCATACCCTAATGTCTCCAACAGGAGCCTGAGAGCGAATATACTTTTGGCACAAAATCGACAAGATTATGGTTTCGGTATCAAAGTGTTAGTTCAAGTAATGCAAGTGTTAGCCAATCCTATATGGATACATATTCATTAATAAAAATATAACATTGATAAAAACTAGTGGTGGCAAATATTTTGATATAAAAACCAATCCTTATGGATACATATTCATTAATATTGACAATCATCACATTGCTATCTATTACAATTTTATTTTTTTTAAGCAAAAAGTTTTTTATTTTTTTAATCAAAAACAAATTTTATTGATAAAAGAAGAATTAAATAATTTTTTTTTCATATCCATATCTAAAAACAAATCGGGTTTGAACGAATATGTATTTAGGAGAATCGGATTTGCTATCCAGAAAGGACTTGTCGCGCAGTTTGTGGCGCGTTTGTCCTCTACTTTTGTGTAATTCGTTGAGTTTATCAATAAAATTTATTTATTTTTTTTAAAAAAAAAAAAAAAAAAATCTTATTATAAACTCAAATGTGAACCATATCTAGACCGACAAATAAGACAAACTTCATTGACAACTTATTTATTCTCCACATCATTTCTTTGTTTATACATTCTTAGAATTCACACCAAAACACTTCTTAAGAAATAATTTATCATTTAAGTTTGTAATTAACTAGATATATGTAGATCTACTAAAAAATTAGAATCTATCTCATATCAAGACATAAAACAATAATTTATGAATAATAAAAAAAATATAAATATAACAAGTGAAATTTAAAAAAAAAAAAAAAAAAATGTTAGACAAAAGCCTTACTTATGCTATGATAGAACTGGGATCGGACCTGTGACCTCAAAGTCATTGAACATAAAATAGCTAAACTCCACACCAGCCTCCATGAATTCAGACCAAAAACTAAGAAACGAATAACAGATTTAGACTAAAAACTAAAAAATGAAGAACTATTCATTAAACATGCATTTTGATCTTAAAAAAACGATGAACACACCATATATATTCATATAGTATACATAGTCTATCACGCCAACTACTTACGCGTGGCAATATATATTTGAACTCGTCATTATCTATACATGTCATCGAATATTCTCGATAATAAATTTTTGAGCTCCTACCATATATTTCAACATTTCCAAAGACATTTCTCAATTATTAACACTATGACAATGATTTGATAGAATTCTAAATTAATCCTATATATTATTGAGACTAGCACATTTTTGTAATTGGAGGAACAAATACAACCAATGCAAAAATATTTATTTTTAGTCCTATAAGTTTTTTGAGGATATTGGATGCATGCCATTTTGGCATATGTCCAATATATTAACAATATAACCCATGTATGGGTGCAGTAAATCCCAGTGGGTTTTGACCAGTTACCCAACTGATTTATAGACACATAATATTATCTTATTGACCCCTCCACCCCTTCATGTCCACATATAAAATAGGGCCACACGAAAAAAAAAAAATTTAGTGGAGTGCCAAATTTTTCTGATGTGACCCATTTTGTATGTGGTCATAAGAGCAAGTCATAACATGCTATCTGTCACTAAATTATTGTTTAATTACTAAATTAAATATCACCTATGTATGGGTGCGGGGAACCTTTTGGGCTTAAATTAGTAATCCAAATGACACATGTCATTTTATGATTGGCCCATCATGACCACATATATACAAAATGGGCCCACAGCCTAAATATTTTGATGAAGTATATGATTTATAAGATTTTGAAATGAAATTATGTATTGCAAGTTAATTAAAACAAAATCTCAATGTGATGCTCTAACTAAAACAAGATTTATTGTTACATTTGTTGTAATATATCTGAAATCTACCAAATTAGAAAAACATATTAGATTCTATATGTTAGTTTGTTCATAAAGTTTTGAAGGCAGTAAGAGCATCTCTAATGGGTCTCCTATTTCCTAAAATTTAGGAAATCCCAAAAAATCACGACCCTAACGCGTCTCCTATATTTTTAGCAGCCGCCTATCCACGTAGGATGTGGTGGGCCGGTCTGCTAAAACTTCGTCCAAAATCGAACCGGAGATAGGATTATAGGAATGACAAAAATAACATATTCCACGCTGGTCCAACCAGCGTGGAAGATAAAATTTAGAAAAAAAAAAGGTTTTGCGTTAGGGTTACCCCTGATATAGGTATAGGAGACGTGAAAAAAAAAGTGATGAGAAAATAGGTGGCACCTACGTGTATGCTAAATCGTCCCATGTGTCGACAATATTTGGGAGACCCATTAGAGATGCTCTAATACTGTAGATATTTTAATAAAAGATGGTGGTTTTGAACTTACAATATTATTAGCTTGACTCAAATAAAAATATACTAACCTCAGTAAAAAATAGTGATGGTAGTATACTACTCACTAAAACTGATAATTAAAAAATATTTGATATAAAAACCAATCGTATGGATACATACTCATTAGAATTGATAATCATCACTAGACCAAAAATCATTATGTTCCTATATATTTATCAAATTTAATATTATGATCCATAAAATAATAATAATAATTAATATTATGAGGACATGAGGTAGTAATATTGTAAGCATTTTTATTTTTGCAGATACAGACAATTTTGGGTCATGACACAAATACAAATAAACAAACACGAAACATTGATTCAATTCTAAAATGTTGCCATTAATCTTTTGAACGAAAAAATGATTCATTGATTAAGTTTCATATAACTAAGTTAAAAAGAGAATACAAGTAATCCATCTTTACTCTATAGCCTAAATAGATGGACAATTATTTAACTCAAATAGAAAAACAGATAAAACACAAACACGCAACAAATATATCAGAACGCACACACACACAAACAAGAAAGATTAAGTTTCTTTTTTAAAAAAAAATTGGGCCATCCAGGATTAAGTGCATTCATCGGGATGATTAGATTGCCTCCATTGTAAGCTAGCGTACTCCATAGTAGTGCTCAACAAGGAGGTTCTTGAACACTAGAATTGAAACCGGCACTCGGTTATTTGACATTAATTTTGTGACATTGATTGCCTCGGTTATCTCGCCTTGAGTTCATTGTTAGGAAAACCAAGTTGTACGCGCATCGTCCCGAGTCTGTGTCCTCGCGTTCTTTTGTCATAAGTCAAGTTTTTGGGTTTAGGACGTACGTACCTAGTTAGGGTGTGCGTACGTCATGTTAGGCAGCAAACATGTTTTGGTCAGGACGTACGTACGCAGTTAGGACGTTCGTACGTCCAAGCAGGCAACAAACTTTCACCGTGTGAAGACGTACAATCAGGCCCATTTTCTGTATATTCCAACCCTAGGTTTAAATAGCTTTCTTCTCCAATGAGAGAGTTAGTTCTTTGGCCGTCCAATTCATCTCTAGTCTTGGAGTTTGTTTAGGTTTTGGTTTTGGTTGTTTTGGTGATTGAACTCATCTTCTTCTTCCCCATTCATCTTCTTCTTCCTTATTGAATAGTGATTTAGCTTCGAGTCTTCTTGTGTGTTCATCAAGAAGTCGAGTATCCTTGTGTGTTCATCAAGGAACTCTGGTGTAAGCTTGTTACATAGATCGGCTTCGAGTCTTCTTGTGTGTTCATCAAGAAGTCGAGTGTCTTGTGCGTACATCAAGGTGCTCTGGTGAAGTCAAGGTGTTAGAGATAACCGGTAGTGTCAACTCGCAGTGATTGCAGGTAGTTGATAGGTTTGTACATCTCTTTTTATCTAGTGGATTTATTTGTTGTCGCGAGAACAACCGTGGACGTTTCCCATATTGGGTTTTACCACGTTAAAAATATTGTGTGTTCTTTATTTGTTTACTGCTTTATTGTTTGCCTTATTTATTGCACATATATTGGGTTATCAATGGTCCATTGTCATGTCCAACAACACTTCTTGAAACTGGTTAGCCTCCATGGGGTCATTAACCATCCCACCATAGTAACCATGATTTGTTTGTTCATAACCTCTCTCATAAATTTCTTTCATCTTTCGTCCGATATAACACTCCATGCCTAGCACATCCTCATGTTTTAAACCATGTAGTACCTCACCATTTGCACTCCGCATTATCAAGTCTATAATCTACTCTTCACGCTTACTCTTTTTTGCTCTCTCAAGCTTCCCCTCCAACTTCACAATTTGTTGCTTTAGGAAGTATTCTAGATTAAAATGTTTTCTTGTTTGCTTATAATCTGGCAAAGTCAAAAATTGTAAAAGCAAGCGACGAGCCTCATCACTAGAGGGCCAAACAGAAGGTTCGGGATCATATGGATCGTAGATAATGGAACAAGCTTTTACATCACACAATTTAGTTAGCTCATCAATTTCTTCACTAAGTTAGTTTTTCTTTTCCTATATGAATTTTTTCGTGCAACATGATCTTGCATCCAAGCGAGTTTAACCTTCTTTCTGGGGTTATGAGGAAGCGAAGACGAGCGCGAGCTTGATGACATTTTCAGGACAAAAACAAGTATGTTGCTCTGTGAGAAACCTTTGTAAACTGCTAGTTTCGGTTTTTCACTTTGTTGGAAATGCTACATTTTAAGTGAATTATATAGAGTTTAGTTGGTTGGTAGGAGTTAATTATCAGGGATATTATTTATAATCTTTTGCAATGAAGTCATTTATTAATCTATTTTAAGAAAATTAATTAAAATAAATTTTTCAATGCGATTCTCTATGATCTTGTTTTGACAAAATCTATCTTTTGCAATGAAACCAATTATTAATCTACTTTTAGCAAGTTAATTAAACCAAAATCTCATCTGCTATGGACGGGATTTTAACGCAAGAATTCGATCCGAGTCCAACCCAAAAAAAGACTTTGGTTTTGGCCTGATTAGGTCAGGTCAGTATCAAGCCTTAGTAAGTGTCAGATTTCACTCCCTTGTAAAATTGTAATATGAATTGAAGAGTTTGCATCATAACATTATGTCAAAACAATCATCTGGCAGAATATTTTGTTGTGGTGAAAAAGCAATTCCCTTTCATTCTAATCTTTTCCTGGTGATGAATATTGGCAATGTAGTATCACGGTATGAGTAGGAGGTTTTTAACCAGTTGTTGTCGCGGATTTTATGACATAGAAGCGATATCTTCATCAGCCAAAGTTCTCCCAGTTGTTTTTGTTGCCGGATATGATTTTGCTAATGCCTTCTACCTGTGCCACAAGTTTCAATTGTGAATCCATATTGGAAAATCTGAGAAAATATGCTAGAAATAGATCAAATTTGACTAGGTCCATATCCATATAAAATATCCTGATCTAAATTTTCTTATTGCAAATGTCTTTTTCTTATTTGTAATGTTTGAAAGTATAGCAAATAAGATTTTTATGGTGTCAAAATTATTTTTTAATATATAATATATTTGCAACACTGAAAAACGTTGCTAATATTCTTGATCAAAACAGATTTTTAATTAAACAATTTTATTTATTGCAACAATGGAAAACGTTGCTAACCACTAGCAACGTTAATAGAGCGTTGCAAATAAGCATGTTGTAGTGAAAATTCTGCAAACTTCCTTCAAATTAAAACAAAATGTTACAAATTTGGCCATCCTTTATTTATTGTCGAATTTGTATTTTGGTACCATGATTCTATGTTACGTTTTGAAGATAAAAAGTATGCTTTCATTACCTCAAGAAAAGATCACACTACCATAGATCATAAATTTATTTTCTTTGAAAAAACGAGATTCCCTTTCTAGGGTAGAATCTCTGTTTTTACCATTTTTTTTTCAAATCTTACCCTCCGCTTTCTAGGAATTCAGATTCCCCGAACCAAACACAGCCATGTGTTGAAATGTTTAGTCCCACAGTGGACAATTTTGGGTCTTGACACACCTACACATAAACAAACATGGAAAATTGATTCAATTCCAAATTGTAGGCATTAATCTTTTTTTAAAACAAAGAAAATGCTTCATTTAACTTTGACACAAATTAAAAAGAGAAAACAAGTAAATCAATCCTTACATCACTCCATAGCCTAAATATAGAACCGTGATACGGTGGAGACCGACGTTAGGGGAAGAGAAAAGAAAGAAATTTTTTTTTTTTAAAAAAAACAGAAAAAGACGGACACAGAAAATTAAAAAGCATTGAAAAAAAAATTTAAAAATTAAAAATAATTCGGACAGACAAAAATAAATCAAAAAAAGTCGGGGACAGACATGAGTTTCAGTCCCACTCGACGCTTAAAAGACCTCCTAACGTCGGTCGAATATATTGAAGAACTATCAAACTCAGACAGAAAAGCGGATGAAATCCAAACAACCAACAACTATTTTAGAACACACGCACAAAACAATACCAACAAAGATTAAGTTTCTTTAAAACAGGAAATTGTTTGGCCATCCAGGCTGAAGTGCTTGCATTGAATAATTAGATCGCCTCCACTGTAAGCAAAAGGTTGTCGATCAAAAGAAATGATGAAACCTGTTTTGGTCTGGTATACCGAACCAACAACTCTGCCGAAATAAAACGGGTTGCTCTTATCATCTAGGTGCATATAATATTTGTTTAGTGGTACTTAGACTTTAGGATAGTTCTTGGCAAACAGTCGGCATGTCAATATGATTTACCATAATATATTTGTTCATGAGATATATCACTCATTGCTAATTAGTTTTGAGTTGGACCCCAGAAACTATAAGAACGGGTTTTTATTTAGGTGGAAAACCGCAAATGCCCATGTTTGTTCTATACTTTCCATGTGACTAGGGGTGGCAATCAGGTCGGGTCAGGTAAGGTTCAGGTCGGGTCAATCAGGTTTTCAGGTCTCTACCCCTAAACCTAAACCCGACTTGATGATTTTTTTTTCCAATACCTAAAACCTAAACCTGACCTGAAACAGGTCAGGTTCAGGTCGACCTGAATACCTGATGATATTAATAATTGTTGAAGATGATGATGGAAAATTAGTTAATGAAGAAGAAAAATCAAAAGGGGTTTTGAATTTGTAGAAATTATAAAACAAAATTGAAGAAGATTAGTAGTTTGTGAGAAGAAGATAAATAAAAAAGAAGAGGAAGAAACACATCTGTGTTTTCATGAAAAGATTGAGATACAACATTACAGGAGGATACCAAATTCTCTTATGAGATCCAAGAACCCATCACTTCAACATAGAAAGATGCAAAAGACATGTCGATAGAGTGAAGAAAATTCAAGTAAATAAGTTTTTCTAAGGCAATTGGTTTGGTTTGGAGGTTTGTTGATATGAAAATTGTTTTAATTATATTAAATCATTTAAAGATTGTTGGAATAACGATTCCACTATTGAAGATGCTGCCATTAACAAAGTATGAACAACTGACAAGATCTTCATCAAATTATCTTTTGTTCTCGAGATAGATAAAATCCAAATCAAATCCCATGATGGATAATAGTGAATTGTTAAGAGTAAGAAGAAGAAGATTGGATATGCAGTAGAAGGAGTAAGAAAACTTCCTTATCAAAGTGGAGAGAAAAACCAGTGAGAAATATAATTTTGTAAAGGATAATTTTATTTTATTTTTTTTTAAATCAGGTTTCAGGTTGACCTGACGGGTGAACCCATTAAACCTGAACCTTACCTGACTTGGAATCAGGTCAATCGGGTCGACCCGATCAAACCCAAAACCCCAAATATCTGAACCCAAACCTGACCCAAAGCAGGTCGGGTTTCAGGTCGGGTTCAGGTGTTCAGGTCAGATTGCCACCCCTACATGTGACCCGTTTATTGAATCCACGTATTTGGTATTGAGATATTTAATCCCAGATTGTGATCGTTTTATCACAAAGATCACGTTTTGAAGGGAAAAAAATATATGTTTTTATTACCTTAAGAAGTGAGAAAAGATCACACTACTATAAATCACGAATTTATTTTCTTCAAAAAATGAGATTGTCGTTGATCATACTTAATAACTTTATATATTGCCTTTTATGTAATAGTGGCCATGTACAATATTATGTGTTTGAGATGTTTAGTCCCACATTGGGCAATTCTGGGTCTTCACACAAATACACATAAACAACCATAAAACATTGATATAATTCTAAAATGTAAGCATTAATCTATCTTTTGAACGAGAAAATGATTTATTTAAGTTTGGCACAACTAAATTAAAAGGATAAAACAAGAAAACCCATCCTTACATGACTCCATATAGCCTAAATAGATGGAAGAACAAGATTGACTCAAAATAGAAAAGTAGAAAAAAAATCCAAACATCGAGCAACTATTTCAGAAAAGACACACACACAAGAAAAACAAAATCAACAATGATTAAGTTTCTTCAAAGAAGGAAATTACTGGGCGATCTAGGCTGAAGTGCTTGCATTGGGATGATTATATAGATTGCCACCATTGTAAGCAAAAGGTTGTGGATCAAGAGATACGATGAAACCTGGTTCGGTCTGGTATGCTCCATATTAACAACGAGGTTCTTGAACATATGAGAATGGTCCATTGTCATGTCTACTAACTCTGGTTGAAACTGGTTAGCCTCAATGGTAACCAAGATTTGGTTGTTCATTACCTCTCTCATAAATTTCCTTCATCCTCTGTTCGATGTAACATTCCATGTCTTGCACATCCTCATGCTTTAAACCACGCAGAACCTCACCATTTGCACTTCGCATTATTAAGTCTATCATCTCCTCTTCGTGCTCACTTTTTTCAGCTCTCTCAAGTTTCCCCTCCAACTTCACAATCTCTTGCTTTAGGAAGAACTCTAGATTAAACAGTTTTTTAGTTTGCATATTATCTGGCAAAGTCAAGAACTGTAAAAACAAGCGACGAGCCTCATCATTGGAGGGCCAAACAGAAGGAATGGGATCATATGGAGAGTAGATGATGGCACAAGCTTTTACAGCACATAGCTTGCTCAACTCATCCACTTTCTTCACTAAGTTATTCTTTCTTCTTCTATATGAATTTTTACGCGCAACATGATCACGCATCCAAGCGAGTTTAACCTTCTTTTTGAGGTTAAGAGGAAGCGAAGACGAACGTGAGCGTGATGCCATTTTCAGGACAAGAACCAATATGTTGCTCGACAAGAAACCTTTGTATACTGCTAGTTTTGGTTTTTCACTTTGATGAAAATGCTACATTTCTTGTGGATTATATAGAGTTTAATGAGTTGGTGGGACTAAATTTTAAGGGATATGAATTATAATCTATTCCAATGAAATCATTTATTAATCTACTTTTAGCAAGTTTATTATAACAAAATCTTCAATGTGATGCTCTACTTTGACAATTTTGTTTTGGGCCAAGCACATGGAAAACACCCAACCCAAGTGTGTTCATTGGGATTTCGTCGCTAGAACTCAATCTGAATCCAACCCGAAAATGACTTAGGTTTGGGCCTTATTAGGCCGGGTCGATGTATTGCCTTAGTAAGTGTCAGATTTCAGTCCTTGTATTAAGTTGATCGAATGATCGTATATTGAATAACGCGCAGTTGCAATAGATTTTACTTCAATAAGAGAGATCAGTACCGAACTGGCGACCTCAATATGCTTGACTGCTTGCCAGTACCTATGTACTTAATCTTATTAACTAGATCAAAGTTATACTTTGTTTCTGCTCTTCAATATTATCCAAATTTTCAACCATATGACCACGTACCTCAGAAAAATCATCTGGATGTACGATGTAAGTACGTACGGGAACTGAACTGTTTCCATGGTATGGAATAACAGTCTTTGCATTTGTATTGGTTTTCCTGGCCAACTATTAGATCAATGCATTTGCAGATAAAGAATAAAGGTACAGTATTAGATTAAACAATGAAGCACATCTTGAATGGTCTTTTTGGCAATTTTGGATGAGAAATGTGCATGGTTGACATTAGATAGAAGGGTATGTTTGTAATAATATGGTAATGAACGCGATTTATCTAATACACTTCGATTCTGGCAACAAATGGTGTTTTGTCCAAGGAGAGAAATAAAAATGGCCAAGATTGTCTGGTCATGCCGTCTTACGGGTAACAAAGGACAGTAACTAAATGCCTTATTTGGCACATCTTTCTTTATATATAGTCTTATATATATACTACAGAATACAGATAACCGTATCCATTTCCTACAACTGAATATGTCTACCATTACATTATCACCTTCCATTGTCTACACAGTAAAGAGGCGCAAACCTGAACTGATCCGTCCCGCTAAGCCAACACCATATGAATTTAAGAATCTTTCGGATTATGATGATCAAAAGTCTCTACGAATACACCTTAGAAACATACTATTTTATCGTAACAATGTGGGGATGGTAGGGAGAGACCCGGTGGAAGTAATTAAAGAGGCTATAGCGAAGGCTTTAGTTTTTTACTACCCTTTTGCAGGTAGGCTTAGGGAAGGACATAATGATAAGCTAATGGTTGAATGTACTGGTGAAGGTGTTATGTTTATTGAAGCTGAGGCTTGTGTGAGGTTGGAGCAATTTGGTGATATTATTCTACCACCTATCCCAGGTGCAGAGGATCTGCTTTATGAAGTTCCAGGCTCTGACGGAATCCTTCACACCCCTTTGTTAATGATACAGGTAGTAGCTGTACTATGGATTTTCTAAGTATTCATTCGGAACCATTTATAATCAACGCCTTAGTTTGCTACATATTGCAGGTGACCCGTTTATTATGTGGAGGATTTACCTTGGGTATTCGCATGAACCATACGATAAGCGATGCACTTGGTCTGCATCAGTTCATGACGGCTCTTGCTGAGATAGCATGTGGTGCAAGTGTTCCATCAGTTCTACCTGTATGGAAACGAGTTTTCCTCAATGCGAGAGAACCCCCACGAGTATCGTGTATACATCATGCCTATGATGAAAATGAACCCCTGTTCTTAGATAATGTAGGAATGCCTATTGACAACATTACCCAGTTTGTGTCTCGCTCATTCTATTTTGGTCCACAAGAAATGGCAGGTCTAAGAAATCAACTGCCGCCTAATCTTCGCAAGTGCTCCAAATTTGAGATACTTTCTGCATGCCTCTGGCGAGGTCGCACAATTGCACTTTGTCCTAATCCAAGCGATAAAGTAATTGGTGTGGCATGCACTGTAAATACGCGTGCGAAATTCAACCCACCTTTGCCTGTTGGATATTATGGCAATGCCTTCGGACTAGCAGTAGCTGTTTCATCTGCTGGCAAACTTTGTCAGAATCCGTTATGGTACGCTGTGGAGTTGGTGAAAAATGCTATAGAAGAAGTGACTGAGGAGTTTATGAGATCAACGATTGATCTACTAGCCAAAAAACGTTTGTCCAGCATTTCAGCAGCATGGTACTATATCTCCGATGTGACGCGCATGGGATTCAATAATGTTGATTTTGGGTGGGGCAAAGCGGTATATGCTGGGCTCGCAGAGGTGGGCCCTGTAGGGGGATTCTTTATACCGTTAAGGAACGAAAATAGTGAGGATGGGATTGCTGTGTCAATTTCCTTGCCAGGAGCTGCCATGGAAAAGTTCACCAGGGAGATTGAGAAAATGGTCAAGGATCCTATTGATAGGATCTCTTCTGTCAATATGTCAAAACTCTAATAGGATTCTTCCTTGATCACTACTTCAATATAGCATCCCGGCCAATGCAATCGAGAAAACAAACAAGATGGTCACTTAATTTAATCAGTCGATCGATTTATCCAATGTAATAATTAAAATTGTATATGAATTCATCAGGAAGATATAGTATGTATAATGTGATAGTTGATTTAACTTCAAGTGATTACAGTGGTGGTTTATAATATTTGTAGTTTTGTACCATGCAGAAATGAAGTGTTATCTAGAAGTATATTTCATATAACGTCATATAACGGCAGTAGGCAGCTCACTTGAAATGTGATTCTGTTTTCTTGTGATACACAACAGAGTATATCTGTTCTGGCCGTCTGGCGGGAAAGAACAATGCCAAGTTTGCGCCAAACATTAACTTATTCCTTTGGCGATTTTCATAATATCAAATGACATCCATACAACCAACCTCATTGTAAATATCTACCTAGGAAGTATTTAGGTTAAATCCATCTTAATATTGTCTTAATGTCGACCATAATGTTGACTTCCTCGTTAGCCTATGCAGTAGAACGGCACAAACCTGAACTAATCCCTCCTGCTAAGCCAACACCATATGAATTCAAGACCCTTTCGGATATTGATGATCAAAAGAGTCTTCGAATACACATTCCAGTCATGCATTTTTATCAAAACAATATGGAAATGGAAGGCAAGGATCCCGTAAAAGTAATCAGAGTTGCGATTGCGAAAGCACTAGTTTATTACTACCCTTTTGCAGGGAGGATAAGGGAGGGACATAATGATAAGCTTATAGTTGAATGCACTGGTGAAGGTGTTATGTTCATTGAGGCCAATGCTAATGTGAAGTTAGACCAATTTGGTGATGTTCTTCTACCACCTTTCCCAGGTGCAGAGGATCTCCTTTACGATGTTCCAGGCTCTGGCGGTATTCTTCACTGCCCTTTGTTGTTAATACAGGTAACAGTTGTGTTAGAAATACATTAAAACCCAATTTGCCGCAATAATATTGTTTGCCTCATGTGGAAATACCTTTACAATCTAAATAAGAATCAACGATTAATCCATTATCGCAGGTTACCCGTTTTCTATGTGGAGGATTTGTCTTTGCCATTCGCCTGAACCATACAGTGAGTGATGCAGTTGGTCTGCTCCAATTCATGACTGCAGTGAGCGAGATAGCACGTGGTGCACGTGCTCCATCAGTTGAACCTGTATGGAAACGGGAATTCCTTATTGCGGGAAAACCACCACGAATTTCATGCATACATCATGTCTACGAAGAAAATGAACCTGTAGTCTTAGACACTAAAGGCTTGCCCCTAGATGATATGACCAAGCTAGTCCATCGCTCCTTCTTCTTCGGTCCACAAGAAATTGCTGACCTAAGAATTCGCCTGCCACCTCATCTTCGCCGTTGCTCTAAAGTTGAGATACTCACAGCATGCCTCTGGCGAAGTCGCACTATCGCACTTAAAACTAATCCAGGTGACGAAGTTGGTGTGTCATGCGCTGTACGTGCACATGCAAAGTTAAACCCACCTTTGCCAGTTGGATTCTATGGAAATACCCTTGGATTTCCAGTAGCTATGTCAATGGCCAGTCAACTTTGTCAAAATTCGTTAGCATACGCACTGGAGTTAGTTAAAAAATCTATTGCAGATGTAACTGAGGAGTTTATCAGATCTTCAATAGATCTACTTGCGAAAAAGCGTTCAACCCACATCTCATTGGCATGGTATTATGTCTCCGATTTGACACGTATTAGATTCAAAGATGTTGATTTCGGTTGGGGCAAAGCCGTATATGCTGGCCCAATTCAGCTCAGTCCTATTGGAGGCTTCTTTCTACCCTTAAGAAACAAAAAAGGTGAAAATGGAATTGTTATGTCACTTTCTCTTGCAGCTCCTGCCATGGAACGATTTGTTAAGGAGATCGATAAGTTGGTTCGTGATCCTAATGATATGATCTCATCAGTCGTAGTGTCCAAACTTTAGTCGAACATGCCTGTGATTAGTGATTACTACTTGTAGAGAAGATTACTGCATTTCTGCAGTACTCTTAGGGTCTGTGAATAAATATGGTGGTACAGATTTTTTTTTTTTTTTCTACTAAATGAATCAAAAGTAAACAGCGCAAAAAATAAATAAATAAAAAACAGGGAAATGTACTGAAACACAATTTTGGTGCCGTCTGCTAAGCTACCACTCTGCCCATCCAGTAGAAAAACAACGCTACTTACATAGGTATTCCGCGTGCACCTTAGCCAGTTGGATACTATGGTAATGCCATTGGATTACCAGTAGCACTGTTAACTGTTGTAAAACTGTGTAATGCCATTGAATTACACATTGGAGTTAGTCAAAAGAGCTAAAGACCATCTAACAGAGGAGTAACAGAAAGTCAACCGGACTTTAAATATGTTAGAAACTTGCCAGTGTATAATTTGACTAATGCTGGGTTAGAAGACATCGATTTTGGATGGGGTGAGGAGAAGGCAGAACAGTATATGGCAGGCCTGTAGGGGGCTTGTGTCGATGGGTGCTTCTTTCAATTATCAAGAAACTACAAAGGTGAGGATGGGATTTGTTTGTAACCTCTATTATATTTTTATAAATAATTTTTGCAATTAACTGCGACGGTTGCCTGTCAACTTCTATGATATTCAATGGATATATCCCGTTTTCAGAAATCAGGTATCGGCATATAGTGTCAGTGTCGAGCACAGAATTTATTTTGGCATAAGCTTTTCTTATAGTGTCGAATTTACAGATAGTTATCCGCACAAAATCGAAATTTTCAACTATGGTTCCATCTAAGTCAAGTTTATGTGGAAACTGGATCATGCGGGTATATATTATATAAATCGCTCTGAAAACATATTTTGACATGATCAGATGAACTACTATTGTTGCAATAATGGACTGGTGAACAAAGACTCTTTATAACAAGTACACCATAAAATTATGATCTGAAACTGTAAGTTTGATACAATCAAATAATTCTTCCTATTGCAAAATGACGATGGCAACACCTATCTTGTTAGTCTTCGGAGTAGAGAGGAGAGAACCTGAACTCATTGTTCCTGCTAAACCAACACCATATGAATTCAAGAGCCTTTCAGATATTGATGATCAAAAGGGTGTTCGACTTCACACTCCAGTCATGCAATTTTATGAAAACCCTTTGGGAAGGCAAGGAAGAGATCCCGTGAAAGTTATCAGGGAGGCCATTTCAATAGCACTTGTTTATTACTACCCATTTGCAGGTAGGATAAGAGAAGGGCCTAATGATAAGCTTATAGTTGAATGCACTGGCGAAGGCGTAATGTTTACTGAAGCAGATGCTCATGTGAGGTTAGAGCAATTTGGTGATGTTCTTCAACCACCTTTCCCAGGTGCAGAGGATCTCCTTTACGACGTTCCAGGCTCGGATGGCATTCTTCATTGTCCTTTGTTATTGATATAGGTATATATGAACCGTATTCTATGTGTTTTAGCATAAACAAAGTATGTGAAATGTTTTTGTTTACTGTCTTGTACGTATTGTAAATTTCTTGGGGCAATATCATTCTTATGCGAAATTTTATTAGATCAACTGTCCTAAAATTGAAGTCATGTTACTATCGAATACCGATCGACGTTAAACTAATGTAAGTGATGATAAATTACGAACAAAATAGAATGCCGTCCAATCCATAAAATATAGACTTGATGCAGGTAACACGCTTGACGTGTGGAGGTTTTATTGTTGCCTTTCGCCTGAACCACACAATGAGTGATGCCACTGGTATTCTCCAATTCATGACTGCTGTAGCTGAGATTGCACGGGGTGTAAGTGTTCCATCAGTCAAACCTGTTTGGAATCGTGAACTCCTTATGGCGCGAGACCCACCAAGAGTTCCCTGTGTGCATCACATGTACGTTGAATCACATCACAATGATGGTCTTTCCGTCGAAGAAATGGTGTACCTTGACGACATGGTTAACCTATCATTCTTCTTCAGTCTGCCTGAAATAGCAAGTCTAAAAAGTCTCGTGCCACCTCACCTCCGAACGTGTTCCAAGTTTGAAATACTTGCTACATGCATTTGGAGATGCTGCACGATTTCATTCAACTTCAATGGGACTAGATCTGTCGTCTCGTCACTTGTACAAAGTCTCCCACAAAATAATTGTTGTCAACATAGGTGAAAATTACGAATAAATCCGAATATCCGACCCTGGAAAAACCGGTATATTCCGCGAATATCCGGACCCCAATGTCGGAATTGGGAGGTTTGGCAAAAATGGTTCTCACGAAATATTTCTCGAACATTCGCGGATATTCACGAAAAAATCGAAAAATTGGGAGGTTTTCTGCTATTGTCATGTTTTTCTTCTGGTTTCAATGTATAAACTTATAATTAAAAAAAAAACATACATCGCAAATTAAACACGCGGCAAATCATACAAGGAAACTAAGACGGAACTATTACACAAGATACTTTTACTCATAGGTGAAAAAATCGAAAATATCGGGCGGATATTCACGGAACTTTTATTTGTTTCTAATATATATAAGAATTAAACATAAGCAACCTCATAACAACTCAACCCATAGTTATTTTAATAATCAAAATAAAAGACATGCTAAGCCCAGAATGATAGACGCCCCAAGTCAAACCGATGAGCTTCGAGTCGCATACGTGTGGGGATGAACTCAGTACAGTAATATTCCCATCACACTGTTTGCTCGTACGACCTGAATTGGTCAATATGCATATCATATGCATCTTGATATACAATACGGAGCAAATGATTCAAAGATAGGAAATCCCGATCGTATTGTTGAACCGGCATTAATGTATCGGCTGACTGCACATCCGACCCACTTGTCATTGGGGCCAACCAACTCCCTATATTAGAAAACCATGAACCACTGGAATCTGGTTGGGTTTGGTAGGATGGTACACTGGAATCATCACTTTGGGAGGTAAAAATCAAAAATTTCGTAAATTTCGTATTTTGCCGAATATTTCGTGAATATTCGTAAAAATCCGATCGGTATGGGGAGATTTATATTTTCGTTATTATTCGTATGCCGTACCACTCCGATTTTTTCACCTATGGTGGTCAACACTGAAGCAGTAGGGATATGTTTAGAATAAATAAGAATTTGTCATTTGACCGCCCTTTCAGAAGGCTTAGGGACAATGCATAAATTGAAATACTTCTCAAAAATGCATTATATTAACCAACATGTGCAAAGCACCGAGACACAGTTGTTAATGAATTCAACTGCCTGTCTACCTTTATAGCTATATAAATCAACAGCAACCTCTCTCTATATATATATATCATGCTCAACATTCATAATAATGCATTGTGTCGGAGTCTCATGTGAGTATAGATTAAGATCTGAAACCATAAATTTGATATACACAGTATATATATATTGAAATATACATTCATAGCTTGATGCTATGACCTGAGACTCACAAAGCACCGAGCACGTGGGTACGGGTAAGGTAAACCTGTGCAGTTTAATAATGAATATGGTTCCAACTTACCTGACTCAACTTACTGAGAAAACTGTATCATGCCTGTAATAAATATCACTATTGTTGCAAGCTGTCAAGATAATGGACTAGTGATAGCAAGTATATATTATGATCTGAAACCTTAAGTTTGATACAGCCAAATAAATCTTTGTATTGCATAATGACCATGGCAACACCTACCTCTTTAGTCTTCAAGGTTGAAAGGAAAGAACCTGAACTCATTGTTCCTTCTAAACCAACACCATATGAATTCAAGAGCCTTTCAGATATTGATGATCAAAAGGGTCTTCGACTTCACACTCCAAACTTGCTATTTTATCGAAACGTTTTGGGATTGGAAGGAAAAGATCCCGTAAAGGTTATCAGAGAAGCCATTTCAAAAGCACTTGTTTACTACTATCCATTTGCAGGTAGGATCAGAGAAGGGCCTAATGATAAGCTTATAGTTGAATGCACTGGCGAAGGCCTCGTGTTCATTGAAGCATATGCTGATGTGAGGTTGGAGCAATTTGGTGATGTTCTTCAACCACCTTTCCCAGGTGCAGAGGATCTCCTTTATGATGTTCCAGGCTCGGACGGCATTCTTCATTGCCCTTTGTTGTTGATACAGGTATGAATCCTATTATATTATACATGTTAACACAAAAAAGTGTGCATGTTGATGTTGTGTTGTCTCTCTTGCTTTGTAAATTTCATGGAAAATATCATTTTTTTAAGCAAAATTTTATTGGATGAACTGCTAGAAAATTTTCAAGTCATGTTAGTATTGTATACGAACTTTAAACATAATTTAACCTTAAGAGACTGTATCAGCTTAGACATTCGAATACTGGGTCAGCTTAGACATGTTAATACACATATACAAAACGTACAAACACAATGAATGTCCTTCATTTCTTAACTTCTATATATACTTGATGCAGGTAACACGCTTGATATGTGGAGGATTTATTGTCGGCTTTCGCTTGAACCACACGATGAGTGATGCCACTGGTGTTGTTCAATTCATGACTGCCGTAGCTGAGATTGCAAGGGGTGCAAGTGTTCCATCAGTCAAACCTGTATGGAACCGTGAACTCCTTATGGCGCGAGATCCAGTTAGAGTTACATGTGTGCATCATGTGTATGATGAATCGCATCACAATGACGGCCTTCCCCATGAAGATATGGTCTACCTTGACGACATGGTTGACCTCTCTTTCTTCTTCAGTCTGCCGGAAATAGCCAATCTTAAGAATCTTGTGCCACCTCACCTTCGAACTTGTTCCAAGTTTGAAATACTTGCTACATGCATTTGGAGATGCCGTACAATTGCACTCAATTTCAATTCTAGTGATTACGTTCGTTTTGTATGTGTAGTTAATGCACGCAAAAAGTTTAACCCACCTTTGCCAGTTGGATACTATGGCAACGCCCTTGGATTACCTGTAGCACTTACAACTGTTGGTGAACTTTGTCAGAATCCATTAGGATATGCATTGGAGCTAGTTAAAAAAGCTAAAGCCTATGTAACTGACGAGTTTATGAAATCAACTGCAGATTTTTTAGTGACAAACGGTCGACCAAACTACGCAAGTGTTCGAACCTATGAAGTGTCCGACATAACACATATAGGGTTCAAGGACATTGATTTTGGATGGGGTAAACCACTATATGGTGGACCCATAGCGGCCTATATAGGGGAATGCTTCTTTCAATCATCAACGAACAAGAAAGGAGAGGATGGGATTTTCGCAATGGTAAGTTTGCCTAGACCTTCCATGGAAAGGTTTGCTGTGGAGATTGAGAAAATTGTAAGGGAGGCTAATGATGTGAACTTGTCCTTCACTGCTGTGTCGCGTCTCTAGTATGAAAATAAATCATTGGAATCTTTCTTTCATGCATTAGTATTTGATCATTTATGAAGAATGCTTGTACAGTATTTATTAACTTTAATAAAGAATCTGCGATTCTGGAAATTTATACTCCATGTACAAACTTTTATTAAGCAAAATCTGTCGTTTTCTTCAAATCATGCAAAAAAAAAAAAAATATTAAAGTGTGGATTTTGCTTAGTGATGAAATCTGTTCTGCGCGCATATCACATTTCACGATCCAAGATGTATACATTTTCACATGGTTTCTTTATATTTTTAAATTAGAACTTGATTCGTAGATCTTCAAAATCTCACATCATTAATTTAATCAACTTGTATTAATAAAAATTTCAAACCATTTCAATATAAGTATATTATCCTGCTAAATGTGATGTGTGTTTAATATCGATCAATATATTTTAATCATAAAATCTTGCAAGGGTGATCACCTTATAACTTGCCTTCACATCCACTTAACTGTTACAGCTTAACCTTTCTCTCATCTTCTATTCTGCACGTCTGTATCGAAAATATACTGCACACTCATCTTCAACCTTCTGTGCATGTCTAGCATTTATGGTTATGAACTTACATTCAGTATTAATATAAAACCAGCAGCGCAAAGAACTGAGCCTCAACATGCAGGACAATAATGAATATGGTTCCATATGGAAGCACTTTTTAATTCATTCTTAAGACCTGTTTATCCATGAAATACTGGTTGCAACTTCCAAGCTGTCAAATAATTAAATCTCAATGGTCTAGCTCCGTGACACAAACTTAAATAACCAAATTGTGCAACCTGACAATATGGTTGAACCTTGTTTCTATCGGACAAACTATCGACTTATGCAACAAACTAGGGTCCAATTCCCAACTTATGCAACAAAGAAAATTAGGTTTAAAATTATCATCAAAATATTAAGTTACGTTATACCAATTTATGCAATGTTGTCAACGGAGTTCTAACAGATGTTAATATTTGCTGACTGTATTATTTTTTATCATTTTTTTTTGCTGACTGTGTAAATTTGTATGAACTGTTTGAACTTGAAGAGGACATTCTAATAGAGAAAGAAATTATAGAAATTAGGTTTTTAATTTGGGAATTAGGTTTTCGGATGGGAACTGTTGGATTTGGGGATTTTGTGTGATCTTATAAAAGAGAGAAGACGATCACGTGCTATAGACATGACCTAGTCAGCAAACAAATTTACACAGTCAGCAAAAAAATGATAAAGAATAATACAATCAGCAAATATTAACGTCTGTTAGAACTCCGTTGACGGCATTGCATAAATTGATATAACAATAGTTTGATGATAATTTTAAACCTAATTTTCTTTGTTGCATAAGTTGGGAGTTGGACCCTAGTTTGTTGCATAAGTCGACAGTTTGTCCTTTTCTATCCTAACGATGAACTTTTTAACTAACAACATGGTGCAAAGTTGTTTTTAAAACTAACTATCGGATTGAAATCCGGTCAGAATCTCAGACAAAATAAATAACGTGCCTAAAAAGTGCACATGTGGCGTTGACCAAGCCACATATAGCTAAAAAGATTAATCAAAATACTCAAGCCATCTAGAGGAGTTAATTCAAATTAAGAAAAACAAAACTCCCAAAACTAAAATTAAACTAAAACCCACTAATTAAACTAAGAAATAATTATTTCAAAACCTGAAATGAACTAAAACCCACTAATTATTAGGTTGGTAGTGCCTTTGGGAATTAAATGTAGATTTGTTGTTTCAAAGCAACAAAAAGCTGTGAAAAAAGCATCTTACTCTTGTTTTGCTACAATCTTCTTCTTAAATTGTGATGTGTATGTGTTTTTTAGTATCAGCAAAGAGAGTGATTAAACTTGGATTTCGATGTTGAAGTTTGTTTGATATGATTTTACATTATGTGGGAGTTGGGGACTTTGGGGTAAGTTTAACTTAAATATTAACCAAAAGGATGACTAGCATTCTAGCAATTGCAAAATGACGATAGCAAGACCTAGCTCGTTAAAATTCAGAATTCAGAAGAGAGAACCTGAACACATTGCTCCTGCTAAGTCAACACCAAACTTGCAATTTTATCAAAAGGGTCTTCGACTTCACACGTACTCCAAACTTGCAATTTTATTGATCCGTGAAGGTTATTAGAGAAGCCATTTCAAACTAGTTTATTGTTGAAAAATAGGTTCTCATAGAATTCATTTTGGATTTCGATTAAGACTTTCAATTTGATTAGTAATTGTGTTCCTATTAGGAATTGATTTTGTACACCCTTAAGGCTATAAATATAAGGTCTTGGGGATTCGTTTAGTATCCTCAATAATTGTGTATCTCCTCGATAGAGGTGTGAGCTGAGGATCCATCCTTAATGTGTATTCTCTTTGAGAGAGTTGTAAGGATGTGGTAGAGAACATAGAAAATTGAATATTAAGTGAAGAACACATATAGTGCCAATCTCACAATTTAATACTTGAACGAATCAAACAATAAACATAAAGTAAATAACACTCAGGAATTTTTAACATGGTAAAACCCAAATTGGGAAACGTCCACGGTTGCCTTGGTGACAACAAATAATCCACTAGATGAAAAAGATTTACAAACCTATCAACTACCTGCACTCACTGCGAGCTGATACTTCAGGTTATCTCTAACACCTTGACTTCACCAGAGCACCTTGATGTACGCACAAGACACTCGACTTCTTGATGAACACACAAGAAGACTCGAAGCTGAATTCACAACTGTATACGGAAGATTAGGAATTGATGAATTAGGAAGAAAAAGGAATTGAGTTCAACAACCAAAACAACTTCAACACAAAACCTAAACCAAAACTCCAAGGAAACAAGAGATGAATTGGACGGCCAAAGAACTGCCTCGTTCATTGGAGAAGTAAACCTATTCATACCTAGGGTTGGAATACACAGAAAATGGGCCGGAATTGCTGAAATCCACATTGGACGTACGTACGTCGAACCAACGTTCGTACGTCCCTACACGGTAAACGGTCGCTGCCTGCTTGGACGTATGAACGTCCTAACAGCGTACGTACGTCCTGACCAAAAAGAAGTTTGCTGCCTCAATGGACGTATGTACGTCCTAACTAGGTACGTACGTCCAGTACCCAACACAGACTTTGACAAAAGACATAGAGACACGGGCACGAGACGAGCGTGCGTACATCTTGGCTTTCCTAACAATGATTTCAAGGCGAGATAACCGAGACGACTCATGTCACAAAATTAATGTCAAATAACCGAGTGTCGGTTTCATTAAGTTGAAGATTGGTGTGAAAAAGAATTATGTGGGTGAGAGCAGTGGCGGAGCCAGAGGGGGTTGAGGGTGCGCAATTGCGGACCCTCGATATTTTGGAAAATACATATACTACGTAATCTAAATTTTATTCAACACCACAGTTACCATAAAAATGAAAATTCTATGTTAATTACTTAATTCTTTTTAATAACTAGTTTTAGTAAGAAATCCCTGTATAACAGGGATTGTCTATCTATTTCTGTCGAAGAACTACCCATTAGAAAAGTCAAACAAACAATAACAAAACATAAAAGTATACGTTTTGAACATTGTCTTTGACTCTTCTCTTTACTCTGGCCTCTATCTATCTCTTGTCAAGGTATGAGCAATTTCCAAGTTCAACTGCTGTTTTTTCAATTTGTATGAAGTAATGAATTTGTTTTTTTATTTAGTTAATTTAAATAATAATCTGGGTGAGGATTTTGACGCAACGTATTTAACAACGTCAAGTCATTTAAGGACAACCATGGGAGGAGGTTGTTAGTAGTGTAACTATTATTTGGCTATTTCTCACTTATTTTTTTTATTGTAGAAAATGATTGAATCTCTATTTTGCTTGTAAGTGTTATATTAATAGCATGTATTTTTGTGTTCGTTTTTTTTTATTATATTATACAAATTGCTAAATAAAATTGAGGTATTACAATTGCTCCCCCTGAGTGAAAATCCTGGCTACGCCACTGGGTGAAAGGAAAACTTTGGTGTGTGGTTAATGTAGTGAAAGCGTAAAATAATCAATAGATTCGATAAAAACTAAAAGATAAACTAAGATTAAGAGAAATTCTCTCTGTTTGATTGAATAATAAGTTGATTGATTAAAATTTTCGTACATAGAGCTCTTATATAGATAACTCCTTCATAACAAGTATAAATCAACTAAGTAGTGAAACCTTGTATCCTAAGTCATATAGAAAACTATAAGGACTTTATAGACTTACTAGAACTTATTAAAGACTTTTCTAGACACTTCTAATAATTGCCTAAATATTAAAGAAAAAAATACATGAATCAAACTATATTCTAATACTCTTAAAACTGTATGACACCTAAACAGTAAACTCATGAAAAATAGCAAAGAAGGCAATAAAAGACATCCTAGAACTATATTGTGTAGATGGTATTTGGTCGTTTGAACCCTATTTTGTTGAATTTGAAAAGTGGATCCTTCATGGACATTGGCCCTTTGGGGTATTAATGGACGTTTGATTTGATGTGGCCTTTAAGGGCGTTGTGGGCATCGATGGATGTTCTTTTGGAAGAACTATGATGGCTTCATCCCTCCAAGGGTACGTAGGAAACTGCGTTGTGGTCCAATCGATTTGAGAAAATGAAGTTCGAATGTGTCCGTGTGTGATCGGCTTAGATTTGGGAAATCTTCGTCGGGGTGAGAATTGTTGGAAAATAGGTTCTCATAGAATTCGTTTTGGATTTGGATATCTAAATCCATCAAGGATAGAATTTGGTATTGGAATAAGACTTCCAATTTGATTAGTGATTGTCTTCCTATTGGGAATTGATTTTGTACACCCTTAAGGCTATAAATATAAGGTCTTAGAAATTTATTTAGTATCTTCAATAATTGTGTATCTCCTCGAGAGAGGCGTGAAGATCATGTGTTTTTCTCTCTTCTCCACTAGTCCTTTTATAACTCAAAATGAGTTGTTAATGGTGGAGTAACCGCAAAAAACGGCTAGTGGAGGAAGACCAGAAAAATTAGCACGTTTTAAACAATTAATATGCTAGGGTAAAATAATCAAAGTATATATATTACCTATGCATTGGCATAGGTTTGAACCCCACACCACATGTGGGGAGTCAAAACTCACTACCACTAGGCCTCACTCCAAACCATGTTTATATCTAGGAATTTTTAAATATAACATAAAAAACAAATAATCTCCCAATTTATGTTTAAAAAAACAAAATATTTGAGTAAGAGATGTAGAGAAATGCTTAAGTAAAGGTATGTTTCGATTTAACCCGTTATGTAGTGAAGATGTTTTTTACGTTAAAGAATTTAGAGTGACTAAGGTCTTGAACTCTAATTCTAGGATATACAGAGAATGCTCACCACACACTCCTCTACTAGTGCAACCAACACAATTCGGCCATGCGCTTGTATCCCAATTTAAGGGTCTGTTTGGAAACCTGGGATTGAGGCTGGAATTAAAAATTATTTTTCAAAACATGCAATTTTGTGCATTTAGAAGGATTTTAGCCCATGAATTTAAAATGGAAATCCCCAAATATTAATGAATCACAGGTTTCTTATGGGAGTTAAAACTTTTGATTCTAGGCTTGATTGAAAATTTATTTTCTATGTAAGGGAACTTTAATACTATCATGTATATTATTTTTCTTCTATATCACTTCTTTAATTTCTTTTCTCATCTCAATCTATTTATCTAAACATAGTAAAAAAATTTAATATTAAATGATTAAATCAAGAAAATGGTTCAAGGACCTCATTAAGAATCTGCAAAACACAAATGGCCCAGCTAAGAAACCCATTGTAAAAAGAGCCTTAATTAAGCATTGGTCGGGATAATAAAGTACCTAAATGACGTACAAATTGTAAAAAAAGTCATGTTTCCATTTCAGTCTGCGACAATCTGGGAGATTTATGACGAAACTACCCTCCCCACCTTGACGAATATGCAAACAAGTCTTTGCATTTTTATGTTTATGTGTTTGATGCAAACAAATCTATGCATTTTATGGTTTATGTGGTTGTTGCTGCGAATATGCAAACAATTCTTTGCATTTTAATGTTTATATGTTTGTGACTGATGCAAACAAATTTTTGCATTGTATGGTTTATGTGGTTGGTGCTACGCATGTTATGTTTATGAGTTTGTGGTTGATGCAAATAAGTCTTCGCATTTATGATTGGCATTCTAGTATGGTACAAATTTACTTTGTGATATTAAATTTAATGAGAAAGATACTGATGTGTTAGTGTGGTAGATAATAATGGTTACTTATCAATTTATCATAAGGATTTAAAGAAGATTGAGATGAATCAATTTAAGTAGTCTTTCTTTCGTCTGTTTCTCCTCTTTTTTCATCTATATTCATCCATGTCAAAAGGGTCCCACCCCATACATTGTAACGCCCCGGGATTTCGTCCTCGCTCATCCTGGTGAGTCAAGCACCATACCGCTCACTAATGTCAATATTATCCCCCTTTAGTCACTGCGAATATCCAGCAGTAGAGGGTTTTGGATCAGGGCCCACCCATGTGGTTTACCCGAAAAAACCTTGACATTAGTTAGAGTATGGTTAAGCTCTATACACTACCAATACAACTACTTCCTTGGCAATGTGGGACTAACACCAACTCATGGGTGTTACATACATAAAAAAATTAAGCATAATTTCAAAATAATTCAAAGAGGAAGATGACGAATATTGGAGCATGATTTGAATCAGTAGAATAAATTGATAAAATTCAAATCAACCTCATCAGATCTTATATCATGAATTACAAATTCTTTCTTATGATCTCTTTGTTGCAAAACCCAAACTTATAATTAAATTATAAACACTATGCGCAATTCTTTACTAAAGTTTGGATCTGCAGTTTTTGTTTTCATGTTAGAGAGAAGAGAATTTATAAAAATCTTGTTCATGAGAAGTGGAGAGTGAAGAATGAGGGCCTGAGGGAAGAAGAGATTACAAGGGGGTATATTCGTCTAAAATACCCGTAATTGACGTCTGGGCCTTTCTTTACAAAAAGTTCCCTAACCGGGCCAATGTTATATTTCAGTATCTTAATTGGGTGTTTTTTTTCCTGTGATTAAATTCACTAAAATCATAAGTTTTAGAATTATAATTTCAGTTCCAATTCTCAAGAAAGTTTCCAAACAGACCTTAAGAGTTTTAGAAATTAAAACTCAACCTGCACTAAGATGTTGTCTAACTGTGTTGTGCTTACGACTAATTTATCGGTTCTTGTCGTTATAGTACATTTGCAATAGCTATTGTACTATGACAATGGAATAATACGGGTTGAATCGGTTTCTAAACCATGTAGCCTTCTCACTAGTAGGAGCTAGTGCTATGAATTTAGACTCCATCGATGATGGTGCCCTAAGGCTCGACCCGGTCATAGATAGATCAAAGAATATACAATTATCTATGCATTGGCATGGTTTGAAACCACATCTCATGTGGGGAGTCCAAACTCACTACTTAGGGCTGTTAAACGAACTGAACAGCTCGAGCTCGGCTCGTTAAAAGCTCGGCTCAAGCTCGTTCGTATAGCTAAACGAGCCAAGCTTGAACATAAAGTAAAGCTCGTATAACATTTGGGCTCGGCTCGAGCTCGGCTCGTTTATAAACGAACCGAGCTCGAACATACCAAAGCTCGGCTCGTTTAGATAAAATCCTACTTTTATGTGTAATTAAATCAAGTAGCTCGAGCTCGGCTCGGCTCGGGCTCGAGCTCGTTCGTATAGCTAAACGAGCCGAGCTTGAACATAAAATAAAGCTCGTATAAAATTTGGGCTTGAGCTTGCACATACAAAGCTCGGCTCGTTCGGCTGGTTTAACACCCCTATCACTACCACTAGGCCTCACTCCAAACCATATCTATATCTAGGAATTTTTAAATGTAACCTCAAAAAACAACAATTTTGCCGGTAATGAATTCAGGAAAATACGAGTAATGCATTACCAGGCCAAATAATACTACACTACAATGACTATCAGCAACCGTGTTTGATAGAAACCTCAAATAGACCACAGTATTTGATAGAAAACTTGTTCTTTTCTAGGAATTATCACAGTTATCAGAACTGTGATATTCTTTTTTCTCTGTTTTTAATTTCTGTTTCTTAAACTTGTCCTTTTTCGCTTTCAAATGAAGAAAGCTGCATTAAAGTATATTCCATATTTAATAGGATTCTATCAAGTCTTGAAAGCTAGCTTATGTACAAGTTGTAGTTATCCAAAAGAAATGTCACAAGCTTTCTTCTCCGTCAAAGGTTCTGAAGTTCTGAGAAAGATATGTTACAATCACTCTTCACCTGAATTCATCAGCTATACAGGTTGAAGGTGTAGCTCCTCAGTAAAAATTTGAATATCTCGCAACGTTCTGAGACAACGTAGATTAGACAATGACCATGGTAACGCCTACCTCGTTAGTCTACAGTGTTGAGAGGAGAGAACCTGAACTCATTGCTCCTGCGAAACCAACACCATACATATTCAAGAACCTTTCAGATATTGATGACCAAATAGGTCTTCAATATCAAATTCCAAACATGCTATTTTATCGAGATGTTTTGGGGATGCAAGGAAAAGATCCTGTGAAAGTTATTAAAAATGCCATTTCAAAAGCACTTGTTTACTACTATCCTTTTGCAGGTAGGCTTAGAGAAGGGACTAACAATAAGCTTATAGTTGAATGCACAGGCGAAGGCGTTATTTTCATCGAAGCAGATGCTTATGTGAGGTTAGACCAGTTTGGTGATGTTCTTCAACCACCTTTTCCTGGTACAGAGAATCTCCTTTATAATGTTCCAGGCTCTGATGGTATTCTGCATTGCCCTTTGTTGTTGATACAGGTATGAATTCTTGCCATGATTTAATTATTAGATTGAAGATTCATACCCTTTTCAATGTGCGCGAAAAATCAAATGAATGGACTGCCCAAAGAAATTTAATGTCGCATTAGTGTTGTAGATGCTCAATTTGCTGAGGCATCTAACTTAAAACACTCGGATTTTCATAACCATCCAACTGACAGTAGACTACAAAAACAATACAATACCCTGAAGTCCCTAAATGGTATGTATACTCAATGCAGGTTACACGCTTGATATGTGGAGGATTTATAGTCGCCTATCGCTTGAACCACGCAATGAGTGATGCCACTGGTGTCGTCCAATTCATGACTGCCGTAGCTGAGATGGCATGTGGCGTGAGTGTTCCATCAATTAAACCTGTATGGAACCGTGAACTCCTAATGGCGCGAGACCCACCAAGAGTAACTTGTCTACATCACGTCTACGATGAATTTCACTACAACAAAGGCCTCCCACCCGAGGCCATGGTCTACATCAACGACATGGTTGACCTCTCTTTCTTCTTCAGTCAGGCTGAAATAGACAGTCTGAAAAATCTTGTGGAACCTCACCTTCGGATGTGTTCCAAGTTTGAGATACTCTCTACATGCATTTGGCGATGCCGCACTATTGCACTCAATTTCAATTCTGGCGATAAAGTTCGTTTTGTATTTGCAGTAAATGCACGCGCAAAACTCAACCCACCTTTGCCAGTTGGATACTATGGTAACACCCTTGGATTACCAGCAGCACTTACAACTGTTGGTGAACTTTGTCAGAGTCCATTAGGGTATGCATTGGAGTTGGTTAAAAAAGCCAAAGCCGATGTAACTGACGAGTTTATGAAATCAACTTTAGATTTCTTGGTAACAAAGCGTCGACCCAACTACACAAATGTTCGAACCTATGAAGTTTCTAACGTATCACACATAGGGTACAAGGATATTGATTTTGGATGGGGTAAAGCAGTATATGGTGGAGCCATAAAGGCTGATATTGTCGAAAGCTTCTTTCAATCATCAAAAAATGAGAAAGGTGAGGATGGGATTTACGTGCTGGTAAGTTTGCCAAGACCTGCCATGGAAAGGTTTGCTCTGGAAATTGAAAAACTAACAAGGGAGGCTAAAGCTATGAACTCACCCTTAACTGAGTCGTGTTTCTAGTAGGAAATCTCGCTGGTCGGCTGGTCGCTACTAAAATTAGCATCACAGTCAAAGAATAAATCATTTGCTTCTTTTGGTTCAATTTATTGCAAGTACATTTTTCTAAAATGATCAATTTCTAAACTCTGCACTACTGATTCTTGTAATAAAACTCAAGGTTGAAGGTGTACCTCCTTGGAACAAATTTCAATGAATGCTTCTTTCAGTCATCGAAAAACAACAAAGGCGAGGATGGGATTTTTGAAATAATGAATTTGCCAAGACTTAATCATATTTCTTCCAAGTGTTCATAGTCTTCCTATATGATTATGGAGAGACTACAGTTCTCTCATTTTCACCACAAAACCCAGCCACCAGTTTCATCTTCTTCTTCTATATCCAAATTATAAACCCAGCGACCAGTTTCATCCTTTTGATTTAGGGTTTGTAACATTCCTATATCACTTTTATTATCCTTTCTTACATAGTGATTAGTGATCATTCCAGCTAAAGGTGATCATTCCTTCTGGGCCTTTCTTCCCCTACAATTTCGTTTGACCGGTATCTAGTGCTTTGGAAAATAAAATAGAAATCCATATGGTGCATTCTGAGAAGTCCACACTACATGCTGAAAACCCCCCCTCCAACTCTGACAGGGAAATAAACATTCAGGGGGTTGCTGGACAGAAACTTATCTATTGCGTGTACGTCGTCTCTCCAATATTCTATTCTATGAACCTGAAGAGTAAATACTACAAACTAATAGGCCTAAATGACTGCATGCCTAGTTATAAGCTTGTTTATGTCCTAGTATAATAGAAAACTCTGATCATGGATCCATGATTTTAGCAGACTGTCCGAAACAGAACAATAACAAGAATGGCACAACCAAAGTAAATCTATTTATATTTCCTATATTGAAATTAAGTGATCGAATTATAACAGATATTTGACCAGTCGCCATTCAACAAAAATATTTCCAAAGGCACATAAGATGATTGAGTAGTTGATGAGCCAAACCTAGGTGGGCGAGTGCGATTTTGTGGACATACACTAAAAACCTGTCCACAAAACATCACTCTCCTATTGGTCCACGTTAGTAGTACTTAACCACATCAGCTTTGAAGAAAAATTGAAAAATGAATATCTAAAGCACCCAAACAGCAACTTCGTCTTCAACAGTTATAACTTATAAGTTTCAACAGTTAAACACCAGTCTTTTCTAGCTGCTATAACTTTGAATGGCTACTGTCCAAAATTAAGTTTAGTTCTCAAGTAAATGGTGAACATCAGGAAATTTTTATCACCAATAAAAAAATTAGTGAATCCAACTGGTGTGGAGAATTTTTACCATTTAATTGTAGCCTCTGTAAACTAGCTTGAAAAATTTAAGATTAAAACCAACCCAATCAAATTTGCGAGGCTAAGAATTCGTGTAAATAACTTAACAAACACCAATAATATCAATTACAAACAATTAGTACAATTATAGTATCTAATCATCAATTGTTTCATCATAAACCTAATAATCAATTCTTTATTCTCTCAAAACATTGTGATACTGGTTTCCATTGATCCAACTCCATTCAATCATCAATTGTTTTTTTTTTTTAAATTATTTTCCTTATTAAGAAAACAAATTGTGGCTTGATTGTTTGAAGAGAAGGTTCGGATTTGGAAAGTAGCTTTTGTTTTTGGCTAAAGCTGACGTTGTTAAGTACTGCTAACGTGGACCAATAGGAGAGTGATGTTTTGCGGACAGGTTTTTAGTGTATGTCCACAAAATCGCACTCTAGGTGGGCAGGGTTTTTTTTTTTTTTGATTGGCAAGGGGGTTGAAGGGACCCTACCCCCTTTAGGTGCAGGTTGCATGATCTTGCTACCTTTAGCACATTGAATGGCTAGAAGACGAGGTCCAATCCGCATCTGCCACACCTATACCGACAACAATGAATGCTACAACAATATATACTATTCAACCAAGGATATCATTTGTAGAACTTATAAGGTCTTTGTTTAAAGAGGTAAAAATGCATTTCATTTTATAGTAGAAAAGTGTGCAAATATATATTGTCTGATGCAGAACCCAAAAAATACAAAACTAAAAAGCAGGCAGGAAAATTGGTCAAAACCCCTATGTTTTAACCGGGCTTTGGCGTGAACCCCCAGTGTTGTCCAACCTTGGCGTTAACCCCCTTCCGTTAAGCAACCCCTCTCAAGTTTCCGTCCATTCAAAGTTTGTTTACCCATTATACCCCTAATTCAAATAATTTGTCTATACTCTAAACCGCCCAAAATTTTGATTACCCGTTATACCCCAAAATTCAAATTCAAATTAGTGAAGTTAATTCTGATAGCCAATTTTTGACAAACCCCCCAAAAGTTCGCCTTACTAGGTCGAATCATACTATTCCAAAAATAATTTTCGACCGACGTTAGAGCATTCCCAATGCAAGGTGGATTTTGGGGGTGGGGTGGATAAATCCACCTTGAAACTCAAAATAATGTCCCAAGGGAAGGTGGATTTTCAAAAGTGGGATCCCACAGACCTGTGGGTGGTAGAACCGGACGGCATGTCACATGCCGTCCTAATTTAAATTACAATCGGACGGCATGTCACATGCCGTCCCATTTTTTTTTTTTTTAAGTTTTAAGAGCATTCCCAATGCAGGGTGGATTTATCCACCTCCACATAGGTGTCACATATGCGCCACTAGGATAAATCCACCTTGCTGACTCAAAGTGAAACTCTACAAGGTGGAGAGTTCCCAAGAGAAGGTGGACTCTTTGTAATAGGAAGTGGATTTTTTTTTAAATCCGGACGGTATGTCATATGCCGTCCTATTTTTTTTTTTTCGAGACCAAAAGTTTTAAAACACTTCGTAAAACTTAAAAAAAAAATGGGACGGCATGTGACATGCCGTCCGGTTCTACCACCTTGAAATCCACCTGTGGGATCCCACTTTTGAAAATCCACCTTCCCTTGGGACATTATTTTGAGTTTCAAGGCGGATTTATCCACCCCACCCCCAAAATCCACCTTGTATTGGGAATGCTCTATCCACCTCCACATAGGCACCACATATGCGCCACTAGGATAAATCCACCTTGTTGACTCAAGATGAAACTCTACAAGATGGAGAGTTCCCAAGGGAAGGTGGACTCTTTGGTATAAAAAGTGGATTTTTTTAAAAATTCGGACGGCATGTCACATGTCGTCCCATTTTTTTTTGCAAAAAAATAGGCAGATGGCATGTCACATGCTGTCCGAGAGTCCAAAAGCTTTAAAACACTACATAAACTTTTAAAAAAAACGGACGGCATGTGACATGCCGTCCGGTTCTACCACCCACAGGTGGATTTCAAGGTGGATTCTCCAACCTTGAAATCTACCCGTGGGATCCCACTTTTGAAAATCCACCTTCCCTTGGGACATTATTTTGAGTTTCAAGGTGGAATTATCCACCCCACCCCCAAAATCCACCTTGCATGGGGAATGCTCTTAGGAAGATCCATTTAGAGTCAGGTGGAACTCAAACTCATGTCTGACCAAACTCTGATATTTCAATGTACAAACCACGTTTTTTTTTTCTGGAACTTATCACAGTTGTTTTTCTGTTTCTTAAACTTGTCCCTTTTCACTTTCAAATGAAGAAAGTTGAATTTAGGTGTATTCCACATTTAATAAGATTCTATCAAGTCTTGAAAGCTAGCATTGCAAGTTGTGGTTATCCAAAAACAGAAGTCACAAGCTTTCTTCTCCTTCAAACCTTATATGTACAAGTGTAGCTTTATATGTACAAGTGTAGCTTAATATGTACAAGTGTAGCTTTTCAGAAACATATGTTGCAAACTATCTTGTGCTCTTCATCTAAATTCATCAACTAATACAGGTTGAAGGTGTAGCTCCTCGGTACAAATTTGAAGGTTCTGAGACAACATAGATTAGATAATGACAATGGTAACTCCTACCTCGTTAGTCTACAAGGTTGAAAGGAGAGAACCTGAACTCATTGCTCCAGCAAAGCCAACACCATACATATTCAAGAACCTTTCAGATATTGATGACCAAATAGGTCTTCGTATTCAAGTTCCAAACTTGATGTTTTATCGAAGTGTTTTAGGGATGCAAGGGAAAGATCCTGTGAAAGTTATTAAAAATGCAATTTCACAAGCACTTGTTTACTACTATCCGTTTGCAGGTAGGCTTAGAGAAGGGCCTAACAATAAGCTTATAGTTGAATGCACAGGCGAAGGCATTATATTCATCGAAGCAGATGCTTATGTGAGATTAGACCAGTTTGGTGATGTTCTTCATCCACCTTTCCCTGGTATAGAGGATCTCCTTTATAATGTTCCAGGCTCTGATGGTATTCTTCATTGCCCTTTGTTGTTGATACAGGTATGAATTCTCACAATGATTTTATTACTAGATTGAAGATTCGTACTCTTTTCAATCATTTGTGCAAAAAGTCTAATGAATGGACTGCACGAAGAAATTTAATTTCACTTTAGTGTTGTAGATACTCGATTTGCTGACTTTTAAATTAAAACACTCAGATTTTCATAACCAATACAATGTCCTGAAGTCCTTGAGTGGTATACTCGATCAATGCAGGTTACACGCTTGGTGTGTGGCGGATTTATTGTCGCCTTTCGCTTGAACCACACAATGAGTGATGCCACTGGTGTAGTCCAATTCATGACTGCCGTAGCTGAGATTGCGCGTGGCGCAAGTGTTCCATCAATCAAACCTGTATGGAATCGTGAACTCCTTATGGCACGAGACCCACCAAGAGTAACATGTGTGCATCATGTGTATGATGAATCACATCACAATGACGGCCTTCCTCTTAAAGAAATGGTCTACCTTGATGACATGGTTGACCTCTCTTTCTTCTTCAGTCTACCGGAAATAGCCACTCTTAAGAATCTTGTGCCACCTCACCTTCGAAATTGTTCGAAATTTGAAATACTTGCTACGTGCATTTGGAAATGCCGCACAATTGCACTCAATTTCAATTCTAGTGATTACGTTCGTTTCGTATGTGTGGTAAATGCACGCAAAAAGTTTAACCCACCTTTGCCAGTTGGATACTACGGCAACGCCCTTGGATTACCTGTTGCACTTACAACTGTTGGTGAACTTTGTCAGAATCCATTAGGATATGCATTGGAGCTGGTTAAAAAAGCTAAAGCCTATGTAACTGACGAGTTTATGAAATCAACTGCAGATTTTTTAGTGACAAACGGTCGGCCAAACTACGCAAGTGTTCGAACCTATGAAGTGTCCGACATAACACATATGGGGTTCAAGGACATTGATTTTGGATGGGGTAAACCACAATATGGTGGACCCATAGCGGCCTATATAGGGGAATGCTACTTTCAATCATCAACGAACAACAAAGGAGAGGATGGGATTTTCGCAATGGTAAGTTTGCCTCGACCTTCCGGGGAAAGGTTTTCTGTGGAGATTGAGAAAATGGTAAGGGAGGCTAATGATGTGAACTTGTCCTCCACTGCTGTGTCGCGTCTCTAGTAAGAAATTTTAGCTGATCAGTAGAAAATAAATCATTGGAATCTTTCTTTCATGCATCAGTATTCGATCATTTATGAAGAATAATGTTGGTACTGTATTTATTAACTTTAATAAGGAATCTGCGATTCTGGAAATTTATGCTCCATGTACAAACTTTTATTAAGCAAAATCGGTTGCTATCGACCTTATCATACAAACCAAGTTGGCCATCTAAGTCATGCTTTCTAGTATTAGAACAGGCCGGGCAACGCTCGGTAATTAGTTAAACAATCTAGTAATAAAGATAAAATAGGGGAACTTATGAGACCATTGACAGGTCTAGTAGCGAAAAGTGTTTGACCCACAACATTTATTTGGTCTTAGATGTGGAAGCTATATCTTTTTCAATTGTAAGGATCCTTACAATTGATAAGCTACAAAGGAGAGGTTTTACGTTGGCAAATAAATGTGCTCTATGTAAGTGTGCATAGGAGGACATTGAACATCTACTCTTCAAATGCATTGTGGCGAAGAAAATCTGGACTGAACTTGTAAATCTCAATGGAACTGTATACAGCAGAATTTCAACCTGGTCATCTCTGAAACTAATCATGTCGCAGTGGCCTATTATGAATGGTGTGTTGTGCGCAACGGAAACTAATACACAACTAATGATGATTGAACTAATATAAGAAATAAAACGAAAACGACAAAATCAACAAGGAAACACACCAAGACACAAGATTTACGTGGTTCGGCCAATATGCCTACGTCCACGGGGAGAAAGGATTAATCTTTTCTTAGTTAGACGATATTACAAGCCCTTACAAAGAACACAATACGGTGTTCTTACTCATGAAAGTTCTCTCAAATCTCTAATAGCTTCACAATCTCTCTTTCTTGAAAAGTTAGGTTTTCCATGCTTCTAATTGGGTTCATTATAGCCTTAATTGCCTACACGAAATTGGGCTTTTATATCTAAGCAAAAAGCAACTCAGAAATCAGGCCCATTTAAGCTGAAAATAGGAGTCCGTTCGAACGCCCAAAAATCCCGGTCGAACGTCTTCAGTCAAAAAACACTTCTGAACGCAGAAAACATAAAACCATTCGAACGTCGCTAAATTTTGTTCGAATGTACTTTGTCAGACTGCATACCCCTTTTCAACCGTTTGAACGTTTAGAAATCCCGTTTGAACCAACTGCCTCTGAAAACACATATCCGCTCGAACGTCTCCAAAACCCGTTCGAACGTCTTCCTCCTGAAACGTTTTTTGTACCTGAAAAAGCATATAGAAACCCAACATGGTGATAGCATCCAGGCAAGGATGTGGGTTGTGTTACCTTATGCTATTGCATGGTGCATTTGGAATCTTCGGAATAATGTGATCTTCAAAGAGCAAGAGGTTGAGGTAGCGAATGAGCATGTGGCTCAATGGTAACACCCCTCTCACAAAGTGGAGAGGTTGTGGGTTCGAAACACGTCAACAGCTGATTGTTGATTAAGTTTCCACACGTAATTTAAAAGGGGTAGGGGTCCCCTCAACCCCGCTTGAGTTGTCAGGTAGATAGAAGGCCGTGATTGGATGCGTGCAGTCAGAACATGCCAAAGATTTTCCCCTTGGTATCCCGATGGAAGGGCTTGGACAACGCATGACGCCTGTCGAATACATCTATATTCAGATGGTGAGCTTTGTCTAGTGTGCAAGAAGAGTAGACTCGATGCTTTCGGGGACCATGCGGCCCATTGTAAGCATTACCCCGGGTTCAAGTACAGGCATGACCATGTTAGAGATATCTTGTGTAATGTGTTCTGGCGGGCTGGAGTACAGGTTAAGAAAGAGGCTTCTGTTAACTTCCTCACTGATCCTAAGGAAGGAAGATCGACATTACGTCATGCTGATATTCTGGTCTACCATTGGTCTGAAGGTAAACATGCGTGTGTTGATGTTACAAGGGCATCTCCGATGGTCGGGCTGGGTGCTGGGATTTTTGAGGTGGGGTTAGCAGCAGCAAAAGTGGAGAAACATGATGGAGCTTGTAGGGGAGTTTCACCCCCTTTGCATTTGACACATTTGGATTGCTAGGCTCAGAAGCAGTTGAGCTCCTTAGGAGAGTGCAGAAGGTAATGGATAGCAACGTGATCAGTGCGGGTTCAAACGAATATGTATTTAGGAGAATCGGGTTTGCTATTCAGAAAGGACTTTCCGCGCAGTTTGCAGCGCGTTTGTCCTCTACTTTTGTGTAATTTCTTGATCTTATCAATAAAATTTGTTTAGATTTAAAAAAAAAAAAAAAAAAAAAAATATGAGAAGCAAAGTAAATCAAAAGTATTAAGGGGAATGTGTGGCTGTGGATGAATATGGACAAAAAAAGTATAACTCAGGGAAGGTATCAGGTTTGCAGAACTGTTATTCAACTGGCAGGTCACTATGGCAACTGGAGGAGGGTACACTCTGCAGAAGTGCAGAACTGATGATGACAAGTGGTGTGGCAAACCTGAGCCTTTCTCCTGTTTTTGTATGCTGAACACTAGAGAAGAGGCTAATGCATTCTGAAACAGCTTAGAGGGTATGTGGGGATCTGTAAAAGAGGATATGTCCCTCTGGGTTTCACTGGTTAGTTCTGTCTAACCAGTGTGTGTTGTACTTCATTGATCTATCTATAAAATTATAACATTTGATAAAAAAAAAAAATACTCTAACAAGCGTTATCACCTTTTGATCATAGTGCATTATTATCCAGATCCTCGTTAGGGAGGCTGTCGCATATACTACACGAAGCAAATTTGGTAAGGATTTTGCTGGTAATGAATTCAGGAAAATACAAATAGTGCATTACTAGGCCAAATCATATTACGCGACCATGATTATAAAACTGTGGTTCTATCAGCAGACAGGTAATGCAACATGATACTACGCAAATTATCATTTTGCGCAATATTTCTGATAAAAATCTGATATTTCAATTTACAAATAGACCACAGTATTTGATAGAAACCATGTTCTTTTCACTTTTCTAGGAATTATCATGTTCTTTTACCTCTATTTTTTCTGTTTCTTAAACTTGTCCTTTTTCATTTTCAAATGAAGAAAGCTGCATTAACCTATATTCCATATTGAAAGCTAGCTTATATGCAAGTTGTAGTTATCCAAAAACAGATGTCACAAGTTTTCTTCTCCTTCAAAGCAAAATTGCACAAGTGTGGCTTTCGAGAAACATATGTCGCAAACTCTCTTGTGCTCTTCATCTAAATTCATTAACTAATACAGGTTGAAGGTGTAGCTCCTCGGTACAAATTTGAAGGTTCTGAGACAACGTAGATTAGAGAATGACCATGGTAATGCCTACCTCGTTAGTCTACAAGGTTGAGAGGAAAGAACCTGAACTCATTGCTCCAGCAAAGCCAACACCATACGAATTCAAGAACCTTTCAGATATCGATGATCAAATAGGTCTTCAACTTCAAATTCCAAACATGCTGTTTTATCGAGATGTTTTGGGGATGCAAGGAAAAGATCCTGTGAAAGTTATCAAAAATGCCATTTCACAAGCACTTGTTTACTATTATCCTTTTGCAGGTAGGCTTAGAGAAGGGCCTAACAATAAGCTTATAGTTGAATGCACAGGCGAAGGCGTTATATTCATCGAAGCAGATGCTTATGTGAGGTTAGACCAGTTTGGTGATGTTCTTCAACCACCTTTTCCTGGTACAGAGGATCTCCTTTATAATGTTCCAGGCTCTGATGGTATTCTTCATTGCCCTTTGTTGTTGATACAGGTATGAATTCTCGCCGTGATTTAATTATTAGATTGAAGATTCATACTCTTTTCAATTTGTGCGAAAAATCAAATGAATGGACTGCCCGAAGAAATGTAATTTCGCTTTAGTGTTGTAAATACTCAATTTGCTGACTTTCAAATTAAAACACTCGGATTTTCTTAACCATCCATGTAAGTGACAGTAGATTACAAAAACAATACAATATCCTGAATTCCTCGAGTGGTATACTCAATGCAGGTTACACGCTTGATGTGTGGCGGCTTTATTGTCGCCTATCGGTTAAACCACACAATGAGTGATGCCACTGGTGTAGTCCAATTCATGACTGCCGTAGCTGAGATTGCACGTGGCGCCAGTGTTCCATCAATCAAACCTGTATGGAATCGTGAACTCCTTATGGCGCGAGACCCACCAAGAGTAACATGTGTACATCACGTCTACGATGAATTTCACTACAACAAAGGCCTCCCGCCCGAAGCCATGGTTTACATCAACAACATGGTTGACCTCTCTTTCTTCTTCAGTCTGGCTGAAATAGACAGTCTGAAAAATCTTGTGGAACCTCACCTTCAGATGTGTTCGAAGTTTGAGATACTATCTACATGCATTTGGCGATGCCGCTCTATTGCACTCAATTTCAACTCTGGCGATAAAGTTCGTCTGATATTTCCAGTAAATGCACGCGCAAAATTCAACCCACCTTTGCCAGTTGGATACTATGGTAATGCCCTTGGATTACCGGCAGTAGTTACAACTGTTAGAGAACTTTGTCAGCGTCCATTAGAGTATGCATTGGAGTTGGTTAAAAAAGCCAAAGCCGATGTAACTGACGAGTTTATGAAATCAACTGTAGATTTGTTGGTAACAAAGGGTCGACCCAACTACACAAATGTTCGAACCTACGAAGTTTCTAACACAACACACGTTGGGTTCAAAAACATTGATTTTGGATGGGGTAAAGCAGTATATGGTGGAGCCATAAAGCCTGATATTGTCGAAAGCTTCTTTCAAGCATCAAAGAATGAGAAAGGTGAGGATGGGATTTACGTGCTGGTAAGTTTGCCAAGACCTGCCATGGAAAAGTTTGCTCTGGAAATTGAAAAACTAACAAGGGAAGCTAAAGCTATGAACTCACCCATAACTAAGTCGCGTTTCTAGTAGGAAATGTCACTGGTCGCTACTAAAATTAGCATCACAGTCAAAGAATTATTAACAGTATTATTTTCTAATGAGGATGCTAACAATAAAGAATATGCTCTTTTGGTTCATTCCTATGTGTTAGGATTCCTTCTTCCTATGTGTTAGGATTCCTTCTTGCAGGTGTAATACACAAAAAATTTATATCAGTCGTGAGATTGACGAAAAGTCAACTTCTAGAGTCTGCACTACTGTATACTTGTAATAAAAATTAAAGGTTGAAGGTGTAGCTCCTAGGAACAAATTTGGATGAATGCTTCTTTCGGTCGTCAAAGAACAACCAAGCAGTGGGATAGAATTTTTATCATAATTAATTTGCTAAGACCTGCCATATATATTCTTCTTACTGTTCATAATCTTCTTAAGGGGGACTATAGTTGTCTCATCTTCACCACCAAACTTGAACAGATTTTCTTAGGTTTCTTCTTCTTCGATATCTTAATGCTAAACCCAGCCACCAATTTCATCCTTTTGATTTAAAGTTTGTGACATTCCATATCACTCTTATTATACTTTCTTACATAGGGTTCTAAAGTAAATTACATGATAGAGGTGACCATTAAGCCCGGGCCCTTTCATCCCTTAGAATCTCGTATCCAGTCATTTGAAAATAATAAATTCTAATGGTGCTTTCTGAGGAGTAGAGACCTAAATCGTTCGGAGGTGTGATTGTTCTTCAACTACATGCCGAAAACTCCCTCCACCTCTGGGTATACTGCTGGGTTAGCAATCAATTATACAGTATCTGATGGGGAAATAAATCTGTCTCACCAATATGTAGACAGAGAAACTTTATCTATTGTGTAAATCTGTCTCCCTGATATTCTATGAACCTGAGTAGATAGTACAAAGTTTTTTTTGATACTACAAAGTAATAGGCCTAATCAACGTCATGCCTAGTTATATGCTTCTTTTATGTGCTAGTATAGGAAACTCTGATCATGGATCCATGAGATTAGCAGGTATGTCGGAAACAGACCAAGAAAAAGAAAACGCACAACCAAAGTAAATATATTTATATTTTCAATTGAAATTAAGATGGTAACATTTTCTCAGTTAAGTGATCGATTTATAACAGATATTTGACCAGAGTCACCATTCAACAAAAACACTTCCAAAGGCACATAAGATGATTGAGTAGTTGATGAGCCAAACCTAGGTGTAGGTTGCATAATCTTGCTACCTTTAGCACATTGAATGGCTAGAAGACGAGGTCCAATCCGCATCTGCCAAACCTGTACCAACAACAACGAATGCTATTAGTCAACAATAAATACTATTGAACCGATGATATCATTAGTAGAGCTTATAAGGTCTCGGTTTAAAAAGAGGTAAAAAGAATTTCATTTCACAATACAAAAGTTATAAAATACAAAGCACGATAAGATATGGCCAAGGGAAAGCAAGAAAAGTGTGCAAATATATAGTATGGGCAACCCCGGAAGCTTCGCCCGAAGATAGGATTCACTCACAGATGCAAAACTGATGTAGGACATCCTACCTACACCAATTGGTTTCCTATTTGGGTTAATGTTTATTTAGAAGTCATTATAAGTTTAGGATTTCTATTTTAGAGTCTAGAAGTTCTAGAATAGTTGGTTTACTATTAAGTTGATATTAGTAATACAATTCAAAGTAGGATTTGTATTTTGATTTATTTGTTTAGGAAGTCCTAGTGCTAGTTGGTCTAAGTCTTTAGTCTATATAAAGAGTCATGCTTTGTAGAACAATTATTCAACCAATTCAATTATTCAATCAATACAATTAAGATTTGTCTCTACAATTTATTTTTCTTTAGTTTTGTTTTAGTTCTTCCTTGTTTCAAGGTAATCCTCCCCTTGGGTTATTCAAGGTTTGATTTTTAATCGCTTCCGCTACGTCAATTGGTATCAAGAGCTTCGTTTCGACCCTACAATGGTTAATGACGGAGATTCTTCACCCCGCTCCCAAGTCGGTAATCTTGGAGATTATATGACGAAAGTTGAATTCAATTCGGCTATTGATCGTCTCACCGCTTTAATCGACAATCTTACTCTTCGATTTGATAAGTTGGAAGGTAAGCAACCTAATGTTGATGCTCCCACCCTCCCACCCTCTTTCATGCCCACTCTATCTCAACCACCACCACACCCATTCCCATCACCACAATTTTCCACCACCACCACAACTTTACAACAAGTTTCCTATATTGGTTTCTCATCTCTCCCTATTAATGTCAACCCTCAACCATTACAAAACCTAACCTTACACCCCCAATACTACAACTACCAATACTCACAACGTTGTAATACCCCTCAACCATTTCACTTTTCTATTACTCCACAATTTGCCACAACCTATACCACCATTACTTCTCCCTCACAATGTCAAAGTCAAACCCTACTTTCAACCACACCACCAACAAATCATGTTTGTCTTAAAGAAGAAAAATGTTATAATAGAGAGCTACCAAGTTTTAATGGAGAGCCACCGAGTTTTAAGGAAGATTCTTCCAATATCGTGGCCAAAATTGATGAAGCAAAACCAATTTTTACTAAAGAGAAATATCATAAAGTTGAAATTGCTGCGAAAGATTCATTACCTCTAGATGTTCAACATTATGATTTTATTGGAATTGATCATATACTATCGCAAAAAGTTCTTTTTGTTCTCCAAGTCCAAGGTTTTGAATCAAAAGACGGAACTACAACTTTCATTAATATGAGGAAAGTTTACAAGAGTCTGTGTTATTCAAAGTATTTTTTCTTATGGAGCGGACGATATCAATACAACATAAATTCGAGGACGAATTCTTTTGAAGAATGGGGGACTGATGTAGGACATCCTACCTACACCAATTGGTTTCCTATTTGGGTTAATGTTTATTTAGAAGTCATTATAAGTTTAGGATTTCTATTTTAGAGTCTAGAAGTTCTAGAATAGTTGGTTTACTATTAAGTTGATATTAGTAATACAATTCAAAGTAGGATTTGTATTTTGATTTATTTGTTTAGGAAGTCCTAGTGCTAGTTGGTCTAAGTCTTTAGTCTATATAAAGAGTCATGCTTTGTAGAACAATTATTCAACCAATTCAATTATTCAATCAATACAATTAAGATTTGTCTCTACAATTTATTTTTCTTTAGTTTTGTTTTAGTTCTTCCTTGTTTCAAGGCAATCCTCCCCTTGGGTTATTCAAGGTTTGATTTTTAATCGCTTCCGCTACGTCAAAAACCCCAAAATACAAAACTAAAAAGCAGGCGCGTGTCAGCTTCCTAGAATAATTTTCACCCACACGTATTCAATGGAATGTTCTTGTATTTGAGTCAATGCATGCACCAATGGAAAAATATCAATGATCATCTGCAAATCGTCATGAGCCCTCACCCATTGTTCGTTTCCAGTCATATATCCTACTGTATCACCAAAGCAATCATAATTAACAGCCTACTTTTAACCCATGAGGAAGACCTTGCTCTTCCACCACATCACAAGAGATTGCAAACAAACCTAGGGCACACCCAATCCATTTGACGGACTCTCTAGTAGAGCAACAGAGTTGGCAGAAATTAGTGATAATTCTTTTGTAAAGCTTATCAATGCTCAAGATCGTCCCTAGAGCGGCAGACCAGGGACGCAACTCTACAAGGTATTTCAGCCCTTAGAAATTATCCAAGGGTAATAAGGACGGGAAAGAATTAGAAGAATGCAAATTGCAAAATCTAAACTTCAGCAACAAAATTTTGAAAAGCTGAACCTTTTTAAGCTAAATCCATTTTGCGTCTTAGGAAACTCACGTCTAGATAAGTTATGTGGATTTTCTTCTTTCTTCTTATCAAATCGTCAGATCTAAATTACTAAGCCTGCCACTAACCCCGCCTTCCTCATCTTTGCAAATGTGACTTTGCCTTTTGCATTTCTTCTTTAAACTTACAGTCAAACACCCACTAAGTGGGTTAAGGACTTAGGGGGGAAATCTAATAATAGTGATGCATACCAAGACATAACAGTAACAAATTGGCCTACATTAATTGAAAAGGTTCACACTGTAACGAGACACAATCTAACTTTACAGATAAATATAGAAATCGAAATAATTAGATGTTTTTATACCTCCACTATTCCTTTACGAGGTGCATGTATCGCAAGACACAAACAATAGTCACTCTTTGACAGTTCATGATAACTGGAACTTGAAGCAACTGTATCTCTTCCGACTAGCATCTCCATGAAAAGACAGCGAGCATTACGATATCCCTGAGATAATGGATAAGCTCAATGGAAGGACAATGATTCAATAACCAGTGTTTATATCATTAGATGCTGAATGATTACCTTCCATATACGCACAACAACAAGTGCTCGAGTGTCCAGTAATAAAATACGCCCAAGCGAATCTGTTATAGCCGCCAATGTACCACCGGGTGATAGGGTGAGGTTCTCTCCCTTCCTAGGGTGATCCTTCAAACAGGTCAAGGAAGACGCTGCCACAAATTAAACTGCCAAGAAATCAGTCACATATTTTGTCATAAGTATGACAAAAAATGAAAACTCGATATATTAAATTTAAGATTGCCAAAGTTGCACAATGCAACGCTGTCATCTATTTGCAAGCTCAAGTAATGTGGACAGCAGTACACATGAATAAGAAACACTTGCTCAACTATATGACAGTGTCTTCCTTAGCTTATGACAATGGTTCCATAGAATCAAACCTGGGTACTGCTTAGATATATATATACACACATGTATGGGAGTTACACACAAAAAAAAATGAATAAATTGAGGACTATTATCTAATGTAAAACCTTTGTTCGTATTCATTTGATTATGTGTTTGTGTAACAGTGTAAGTACTAGTTTTTGCATGTCATAACTCATAATACATCTGGATCACGCACACAACTAAGTAATTTGGCAGTATCCCATACCGAGAACAGACCCACATGACCTACAGATGACTAAAGAACCCAAACACGCGCAAGTTCGCTAGGAGTGCTGGAGCCAATTTATATAATAACATTTAATAACTAGGAGATCATGTACGGATAAACATAGCAACAACAACAATGGCAACACCAAACTATAATACAAAAAGATGGAGTTACTAATTCACCTTTAGCAAAAGACTGGGGTTTCTCTTCTACTTTCGTTGTTGAGGGTTTCTCACTCCGCCATATCATTCTAGAAAAGGAAGATATTGTAGAAAATGCAGCAGGCACAACTTTTGAAAGAATTGCTCCAACTATAGACCTGTTTCTGTTTTCTGAAAGCCTGCAATCAAGAGAATGTACATAGATGAACAGATGCAAATTAGAAGATACTGTACCACTAGAAACTACAAGGGCGAGATGAAAACAAGAGAAGTTGCGTACATAAGGCATAAGAACCTGAGATATTATATGTAAGAATACAAACGCACACACACCTATATGCTGACAGAACAGCATCCTCTCCAATACTAACTGCACAGTAGTAACGCTCACTTGACTGTCCAACAATAAAAGCAGCTGAATTCAAATACCAGAATAACTTCAGAAAGTCTCGATCAGACCCACAAACAACCGCAAATGTCTAAATTAAATAGTAATAAAAAAATAATGCAGGGCAAAGTAGAGACTGCAAAAAACATTTGAAACCAATAATACAAGATACAGTAGTACAACCACATTACATAAGCACTTCCACTTTTCTTGTATAAAAATTTTACGTAATAAGGAAAGATGTTGCACCTGAAGTTCCAACAAAGGAGGCGGCATTATCCCGGTAATTGCTGCATCCAAACATGATCCATACTTGCTAATATTCCATAACTGATAAGGTAATCTGCCATAGGAATTACCCGGATCCTCTGGTTCTCTCTTCCTCCAATTCTCATCCCAAAGATGCGCACGTGTTTCTTGACACCACCGCCGGAGGAGGCTCTACATCTCAGCCATCCGATGCATATTAGGCTAATATTTTATAAGTTCCCAAAACATGCCATAAAGTTGAAAGACTCTTAAAAGGCAAGAACATAATACTTCATGGAAAACAACAGGATTCTAGCAGATCAGAAGTGTTTAGAGACTTGGACATAATAAGAAATATGCAGAACACTCTAATTATGGACTGGATGACAGTATTGGGTTCTTTCCTTCTTAAGGTACGAGAGGGTCTCTTTTAGAAATTACCAAGTAGGGAAGGAAAATAGTGTGACGACCGTTCTGTATGCTATCCCTCGACTTTCAAGAAGATACGAAGTGAATTTTAAAGAATGTTCCTATGTGATAGCTATCTACTATCGGTGTCCAAAATAATAATAGAAATCAATCATAAAGGTCTTTGAGATAGGTCCAAGAGGCCGGATGAGTATATTTTAAATTTGATTTAAATCAGCACATATAGCTTTTCCTGAAAACAATCAAATCAACACCATAAATCTATTTCAAGTCACTCAATTTCAATAAGACATAACAAAGTGTAGGAATACTCTTGTTAAACAAGTCCTATATCAATGTCTTCCAAGAAAATTAAAAACAAGTTGCAAAGTGATTACAGAACATAACCATGAAATCAGCTCGGGGTCTTCTTTCAGAACTGATTTATTTTTATTATCTGTATGTTTGACATGGGGGGTAAGGGGAGAGAGTGGGGATCAGTAGTCACGAGTTGTTGTCAACAAATTATCATAAGATATCACCCAAGAAATAATGACAATAAGATATGGCCTTGTAAAAGACAATCGCACTGGCTTAAGGCAACATCCTAACTACATGGAACAGAGAAAAGTATATATACCTGAACATCCGATCCTTCAAAACGGGCAATTACACCTGGCATAACAACACACACCTCCTCTGAGGAGGAATCATCGTGTCTAAATATCCTCTTGCTTCCACGGACTTGTAACTTGAGTATGTTTACAGGGTATACAATCTGCACATCCAAAAGTAAACCTTTCATATATATTGATCACGACCCAAAAGGCAATGTACCTCCTCAATACAGAAACTATTAGAGTTCAAAAAAATTGTACATATTAATCACATAAAGTTCAAATTGCAAAGAATATACAACTACCATACCATTGTACATCATAAAATGAAAGTGCAGATACTGTAATCCCACTAAAACTATATATATATATATACATCACGTGTACTAGTATAATTCTACTTCTCTATTCATATCATCCAAACCCACCATGTAAATTTCAAGAGTAATATAAATTAACAATGCATTGAAAACACAGCCCCTAATTACGCATTAAACATCAATTACATAAAAATTATGAATAAATTGGGGAAAAAAACCCTTAATACCTGTTTATGAATCAAATCACCATCCAATGAATAAATCAAAAGATACCCATTATTAGTACCAACACAAATAACCTTAAACTCATCAAAAACAAGCCATTCAATAGCTGTAATTTCTCCTACTCCATCAATTGATTTATCATCAAAAGGTTTAATTTTGATTGGACGATATAGACCTTGATCATGACCATCACCATCATTGTTATTCCAATCAAGAATAAGAATTTGAGATCTATTAGAAAGAGCAAGTGAATGAGTATCTAAAGATGTAAGAAGATTTGGGTTTTCAACAAGCCAACCTTCTTTACCTGCACCAAGTTCTGTTAGTTCATCACAAGCTATACTACCTAGTTCTTTTAAATGGGTTTTTCTTGCCATTGATGAATTGATGAATAGTTTAGTTCATTGAAGAGATTTAATGAATAAATGTTTCAGATTTCAGAGAAAGAAGAGAGAAGAAAAAGATGAAGAAGAATGAGTGCATTTGAAGAAAATTGGATGCAGGATGCCACCGTGATCAATCAAAGTCACAAAAGCCTGAAATTTCGGCCCAAGTCTAAAAAAGCCTGAAATTTGTGTAATCAAAATGGACTGGATTGGGCTTGGTTGAGACCTTAGAGCATTCCCAATGCAAGGTGGATTTGGGGGGTGGGGTGGATAAATCCACCTTGAAACTTAAAACAATGTCCCAAGGGAAGGTGGATTTTGAAAAGTGGCTGCCCACAGGTGGATTTGAAGGTGGGAGAATTCACCTTCAAATCCACCTGTGGGTGGTAGAACCGGACGGCATGTTACATGTCGTCCGTTTTTTTTTTTAAGTTTAAGTAGTGTTTTAAAGCTTTTGGACTCTCGGACGGCATGTGACATGCCGTCTGCCTATTTTTTTGCAAAAAAAAATGGGACGGCATGTGACATGCCGTCCGGATTTTTAAAAAAATCCACTTTCTATACCAAAGAGTCCACTTTGCGTTGGGAGACTACCACCCAGGTGCAAATACACCTCTCTCTTTGAGGTGGATTTTGCCTAGGTGGACCTACGTGGCGCCTACGTGGAGGTGGATTTATCCACCCTGCATTGGGAATGCTCTTAAATATCTATCTTTTTTTTTAGTTAAAATTTGTTCTTTCGTAGATAAATTAAGGGCCATTTTGCTGATACACCCTGATTGTACAAGCCGATTTGTCAATACCACCTATGTTTGCAAAGAATTGGTCCATCCACCTTTTAACTGTTTGACTCAGTTAAAGACCACAGTCAACAGCATTTGACCAATTCATAAACTAGGAACTTACAATAATACCCTCATTTTTTAAAATTTCGAAACTGCCCTTTTTTAATCTAAACCGTAGATCTACCTTATATATTAAGATGTAATCTGTGTCGTCGATGGTTGGTAGGAATAGACCATTTTACCCTTATTGAAATAAAACTTAGAATACACCCCATTCATCTTCACTTAGCTAGTATCTCTCTCCCTCCAATGCTCTATTCTTCCCGCCAATAAAACCATAGAATTCTAGGGTTTTGTACAATTAAATTTGGGGATTTCAACAATTGTTACTAATCCTTGAAGTTTAAAGTATTTTCTTACTTGATAATTAAGCTTACGCGCACCAGTTTTGTTTTTTACATTGGACGTACGTACGTCAAAACAGCGTACGTACGTCCCTGGACGAGAATAGTTTGCTGCCTGCTTGGACGTACGTACGTCCTAATTAGGTACGTACGTCCAGACCAAAACTTGTTTGTTGTTACAGTTTATGCTCTTATTAAACATGGTATGCTCTGTTGTTACAGTCAAATAGAACATTAGCAAGTTTGTTGTTACAGTTTATGCTCTGTTCTTACATCTTTTCAAAACTTGTTCAACTAAATCAGTAGAAATTTTTCCAGAATAACAATTAAGAGCTGATTCAATATCATGATGGGGGCTTCGGAAATGGCTAAGAAGACGACAAATCTCATTTACATCTTCAGATAAAGGGATGAGATTTAGTTGAATTGGTTGAGTTGAAAGTGATTGGAAATGGGAGAAATTGATAAGTGATTGAGATGAAGGGGTAGTGGTTAAACAGAAAATGGTAGATAATAACCCAGCGGCTATTAGATCGACGGCACAGATTACATCTTGATATTTAAGGTAGATCTACGGTTTAGATTAAAAAAGGGCAGTTTCGAAATTTTAAAAAATGAGGGTATTATTGTAAGTTCCTAGTTTATGAATTGGTCAAATGTTGTTGACTGTGGTCTTTAACTGAGTCAAACAGTTAAAAGGTGGATGGACCAATTCTTTGCAAACATAGGTGGTATTGACAAATCGGCTGGTACAATCAGGGTGTATCAGCAAAATGGCCCATAAATTAAAGCTCAAGAACACAATCAAGATCCGCAAGAGTATAGTAATTGGAGGGATTACATAAACATGGTTTATCCCAAAAGGACAAACTAAAAAATGAAAACCATCTCCTCAACAAACTCAAGCCTAATTAAGGATAAACAAAAACAAAAACTTAACTAAACAATCCAAAACAACCAAGAACGTAAAGCAACCCAAAAACCAAAGATAGTACTTGCCGCTTATGAGTAACGGCTTACACCTACACCTTTAGCCCCCAAAGGTTTACTGAAAAAACACTAATGACCAAAAGATCGAAAAACAACTAAGAAGAAAAAAAAAAGGTTAAAAAAGAAAGAGTTTTTGAATAACCAAAACAACTAAGGTGTTGAGGACAAGGTAGAAATTGAAACCCAAAACAACATCTCTTAAAGAGTAAAAACATACAAATCATAGACAACTAAAGAAGGAAAGAAAACCATCAAGAAGATTAGAGATGAGTATTTGCCGCCTAGAATAGCAGCTTGCACCTAAAACCTAGATTTGAAAATAAAGCCCAAAAGGTTTGTGAGAAAACACCTCAAAGCCAATGATCGAATTTGAAACCCCAAGAGAAGGTAGATCTGAAATTCCACCACAAAAGAAGATTGGAACAAGGAATGAGCAAAACTACTACAACAAGCATGAAGAAAATAGTTTTCACCTGACAATTGAAGAGAGAAAGGATTTTAGTAAAAATTGTTTCTCTTCAATTGATAACCATGGATCTATAAAAATAGATCTGAAATTGAAGAACCTAGATGAAAAAAGTTTGGATTTTTATCGTGATACCACCATCTAAAAGAGAAAAAGAAAACGAATTAAAAGGCCAACCACCGACATCACTTAATGGAGGCCGACACCGGTGGCTGGGGGTTTATTGTTGTTAAACTGTTGGAGGGAGAGAGAGAGAGAGAGAGAGAGAGAGAGAGAGAGAGAGAGAGAGAGAGAGAGAAGGAGGAGGAGGGTTAATGGGGTCGTTTAGGTGAGAACTCCCCAGATGGTTGAAATACTGTTAAAAAACAGCTATGTCACCCTAGCTAATAACTATTCACCACCAGAATCGCACGATGTTATTAGCATTTTGTAAGAGAACTCGCAACTCGCACATACTTGTGAGATAAATTTAAAATAACTCGCATGACATTTTAAGTGTATATTTTATAATAAGTTTTGTATTAATCAAGTTAAGAAGCGCACAATGCCATGTGCATTTTGTAAGAAAAAATCGCACAAACAGGTGAGACAAATTTTAAAAAACTCACATGACATTTTGAGCGTACTTTTCGTACAAATTTCTGTATTGTTCAAGTAAATATCACACAGTGTTGTGCGAATTATAGCTTCTTATGCTCTAAATGTCCTGTGAATTTTGATCATTTTATTTATTTTTAGTGGTGATTAGAAAAAAAACATGGTGTTAAATAGCAGTTGTCCAATATTGGTCGAGATATATAGAGGAAAAAATGTAGATTTTTATTATTATTTCATTCAAAAATATATTACCAATTTCGCCGTTGGTGATCTATAAATATTGTAAGTACATGGATCTCTACCTTACATATGTCAGACGAGGAGATGACGGAGGATGCTACACAAGTTACCGTCAAGACTAGGGAATCAAAGGTTAGAACTATCTAGAAGGTCACGTGGAGGAAACGTGAGTATAGCTGTAATACACAACTCAACGATAAGAGGATATCAATAAGCCACGTATAGGAACCACAACGGTAGGACAAGCAGGAAGATCTAACGGACAACACCAAACGGTGGGAAGGTAGTATATATAAAAACTACTATAGGAAATCTTAGAAGGACAGGTTGCATTACACTGAATACTCTCTCTCTCTAGCTCTAAATTATTTCCTTTTGATTTACTTACTCTTTGATCGGAATATAACTAACTTGATCGTCGGAACTTTTTCCACTGGTGGTTTTTCAAGTACCAAAGAGTATGAAGGAAGCAGGAGGTCCAGCCTTCCTTGATATTTGAGCTCACGGAATATGAACTTACAAATATAATATTGTTCACAAACAAATTTAAATCATAAAACATTTCAAAACACTTCAGATGAAATGCATAGTTCTTTATACATGTATTTTGTTACCCGTAAGTTATACTGAAAGACGAACATATGAATGAGATGTAGGCCGATTATGTTAAGTTGTTTGGTTATCCTCCTACTTCCCAGCTTTACAAATGACTATAATTCTGATGGGAATCAATGAATTAGTAAAACAAAAGAAGTGAAGCACAATGCCTTTGCCATATATAATTGATCATATTATAGGCAATCTTCATGTGTTTATCATACCGTATCCATTCCTCTGTGTAGAAACACTGCAGAATATCATTCACGTGTGTACACTAAAGGATCCATGTTTCATGTGTGCGCTTAAGGAGACATAATTGTTCTGGCAAGCAAAGCAGTGTGACAGTGTCTAAGTCCTGGGCTACATCTCAAACGCTTGAGACCCTAGTTTTGAGTTTTAACTGAGGGAATGGGCTGGGTAGCCTGAGTTGGGCTTTGCTGAGAACCATTTTGACAGGCTTAGGAATTAGGTACAGCTCACATTCATAGCCGTGTGTCGTCCTCTTGTGTAGGAATAAATGAAGTTAAAATAAATAAAATAAAATACCATAATTAAATCTAAGGATGTGGATAATATATGTACAGGCCCCATAAAACCATAAAACGGAAAAAAAAAACTGAAGCTCTGGAGCCTCTTGGAATTAAGACAGTAGCAAGATCTTCCTCCGGTCTTTTAAGACCTGGACCCTTCAGATTCTTTTTTTTCTTCCGATGAAAGTATAACATTGTATCCATAAGCCAGAAAAATTACAAGCCTGATAAGCATGTATAGTAATGTCTATACACCGTCAGGTAAAACCCCCATGATTTACACGAGCTTAGACACAGACCCCTCACAAAGCACCAAACTGCAGCTTGGACCCTTCAGATTCATGATCGATGCCAAAACAACTTCAAAATGTAATATAGCTTAAACATTTTGGGTTTCCTCAAATATCTAATATGTTATGACCACCCTGTTTAAAAAGGTAATACTTTGGCATTAGATACCAATGCATGTTACAACAAGAATAGCAACTTCTATAGTTCTATCTTTACAATAATTCTTATATAGGCCAGGGTTCAAAACAAAAAGAGTGAAGTTCGTGTTTTTGCTACATATATCATACATTTCTTACATGCATTCATGTATTTTAGTATTTAGCATACACTATCCATTCCTGTACATAACAAAATACAAATTTGTACCAACACTTGCACATTGAAGGATCCATGTTTCATGTATGCTGTAGGGGTACTACATACTCCAGCCAATCAAAAGCAGCCACGTGGCACAACCATTCATCCATCAGGTCGCCACGATCCCGACCTGCTAGTAGCTCGACTACAACGACTCGACCACGTACCCAACAGCGACCAGCTTATACACATGTGCTCTCATTCAATGCACAGAATATCCTCGTCAGTTACATAATTAATTCACAGGGACGATTCTCATTCGTTACACAATAAATCCTCATTATGATGGCGGAGAATCTGCAAGATCCATGATCCACGCCCTTTCATCTTCTATATAAACAGAACTACGATGGCTTGATCTCTAAGTTCAATTCCCTCGAGCTAGAGTACGTAGGCAATCTCAATCTCAACGAGGTGCAGCCACTCCGATCTCAAACATCTCCCCTTGGTCAAGTCTCCCAGCGACCTGATCCCGTTAATACATTAATCTAGAAATAGGTTAATACATATGCCTTGATTTTTGTTTTACGTTCAATATAATAAAAAAAAACATGAAAGTGTAACAGGCAACACTTAAACCCTTTTAGAAAGGACCACATAGTTCATACATGATTTCTTGGGTGGCAAATAAAGCATCAAAGTTTTAAAGTGTTGTGAGACGACAACCTGGAAATTTAATGAATTCCAATGATTTCAGACCTCTTCACTTGCTCCATGTAACCTAAAGTTGTAAGCTAACAGTCTAACATGTTTCTGACAAGTTGTGAAAGGTAGATTTCTGTTGAAATGAAGAGATGAAACAGAAACTCAGGCACAAATAGATAACAAAACATATCGGCCCAAGTCTCAAAACCCTGAAATTTGTGTAATCAAAATAGGCTGGATTGGGCTTGGTTGAGACCTAGACAATATTGGTGGAGATTGAGACCTAGACAATATTGGTGGAGATATGTACAGGGGAAAAAAATGTAAAAAAGGTAGATTTTTATTATTTATATCATAACAACAGATTACCAAATTTCACCTTTGGTTATTGTTAGATATAATATAGCTCATGAATGTAAATTTGAATCCTAAAACAAGGGAAAATTGGCGATAACCCCCCACATTATGGTCACTCTTGGCAAGAACCCCCTCTTTTGTCCTTTTTTGGCGTTAACCCCCCAACCCCCAAAATTAGACCTTATGTTGCCCAGTTTACCCCTGACCCTTCATATTTGAGTAAACCCCCTAATTTATCATCAACAGAAGTTAACTAACAGATGTTAACTCCGTTAACAGAACTTTTATTTGCCTAAACCCCCCCCCGAAAAGTAAAAATTCTTAAAACCAAAATCGAAAAATTTACTTCCTTCTTCTTCTTCTTCTTCAAATCAAAATCGAAAAATTTACTTCCTTCTTCTTCTTCTTCAATTCAATTCAATTCAAAATCGAAAAATTTACTTCCTTCTTCTTCTTCTTCTTCTTCTTCTTCTTCAATTCAATTCAAAATCGAAAAATTTACTACCTTTGAATTTGAATATATCATGAAACGTGGTGAATGATCTACAAGTTAAAAGGTAATTTTCCATTAACATATCTTCTTCTTTTTCTTCAATTCTCTCATTAGATCTTAGTTTTCTTCTCCATCTTCCTTCTTCTTCAACTCTTGTTTTATTTCTGCAGTGGGGGTAAAGTCTAATACTATGACAAATGGGGGGTTTAGGCAAACACTGTGATAAATAGGGGGTTTAAGCAAAAACCCCTATGAATTAGGGGTTTAAGGTGTTTTAGATGGATTGTGTAGATGAAAGACACGTGGTCTTTTGCGCACCGTTGGATGGGCGACACGTGGACACTTAGGTGAAGTAAATTTTTTGATTTTGGTTTTAAGAATTTTTACTTTTCGGGGGGTTTAGGCAAATAAGAGTTCTGTTAACGGAGTTAACATCTGTTAGTTAACTTCTGTTGATGATAAATTAGGGGGTTTACTCAAATATGAAGGGTCAGGGGTAAACTGGGCAACATAAGGTCTAATTTTGGGGGTTGGGGGGTTAACGCCAAAAAAGGACAAAAGAGGGGGTTCTTGCCAAGAGTGACCATAATGTGGGGGGTTATCGCCAATTTTCCCCTAAAACAATTCAAACACTTATACCTATGCTTTTTCATAATTGCTGCCGTATAAAGACGAACATACGTATGTATGAGATGTTTGACGATTATGTTAATTAAGTTGTTTGGTTATCCTCAAATATCTAAAACTATTCCTCTTACTTCCAGCTTTACAAATGACTATAATTCTGATGGGAATCAATGAATACGCAAAACAAAAGAAGTGAAGCATAATGCCTTTGCCATATATATCATTGATCATATTACATGCAATCTTCATGTGTTTCTCATACAGTATCCGTTCTTCTACAAAGAAAATCTACAAACTATTATTCACATTTCTGCAGTGAAGGATCCATGTTTCATGCATGTTCGATGCCTTAGCAAAGTTGGTGTTGAGGTAATATAGTTGTATGGACAGTAAAGGTACTGTGGTACAAAGTGATATGTTTGGGAAAGTGCCGAGGCACAAGGTAGTTGATTTGTATTGATTGATAAAATTGTTGCCATGATTGATATGCTATTGATATTTATATTATATTATTTGGGTGTGCAGATTCTACTCCTAAAATCAAGATCGAAACTCAAGTTCTTTAGTTTGCTTAGACTTTATGTCTAACCCGGCCTTTTCCCTTTTCAGGATGAGTTGTCTATCAGAGCGATCAATGGGTAGATAGTGGTTGGTAGTTAAATGTTAGTCATTTCTCTTAGTCCAGTAGTTAGTCAGGATTTGATTTCAGTGTAATCTGTGTGGCGAGACTTATTTCAATTCATTTCAGTTTGGTTATTCAGATTCATTCATTATTCTTTATTCAGATATTCGGAAATTGTTAGTCTTCCGCTGTTGTTTATTGTTTGTTAGTTATTTCGGTTATTTCTTTATCATGTCTTGCATGGATATTGGTTGTTTGATTTATTATCACGTGACAGTCGTGTGAGCCTACGGTCCATGAAGGATATATGGTAAACATTATGACTCTGGAGTCCGGTCTTGACAACTTGATCACCTATGATTGGATTTTAGTGGCGTTACAAGTGCACATGGGGTTATGGCTTTGAAATAATGAATGTTGCCGCAGTGGTAGGATAAAGAACTGTTGTACCACAGGGTAAAGTCATGTCCTCGTTTTTCACAAGCTTTACGAGTCTTGCTGCAACTCACCACCAATCAACATAAATCAATGAAAGTAAGAGTGAATTTAAACCAAGTTTCTATGAAATGGAAACGAAAAATCCACCCGTCCCATTTTGATTTGATTCTGTATTGGATATGTTCCAATTTATAGTTGCATTGGTGTAGAGAAAAGAAATCTAAGAAATGTAGATTTTTTGTATTTTTATTATTTATCTTTCAAAAGTATAAAATTTTCGCCAGTTCGTGATGTGTGGATATAATATTTTTCATGAATCTTCAATGGATTAGAAGTTAAATCTTGAAACATCTCAGTCCTTCAGGTGAAGTGCATTCAATCCCTATACATGTACTTGTTGATGTTGTTGCACGTAAGTTATACTAAAACGCGAACATAACCATCTAATGTCGTGGAGTATGGAATAAATCAAATATTTTGGTTGTCCTCAAATATCTACAAATAATCCTCTAACTTCCATCTTGACTAAAATTCTGACAGAAATCAAGGAACACAAAAACAAACGAAGTGATGCACAATTCCTTTGTTTTATATCATTGATCATATTACATGCAGTCTTCAGGTATTTATCATACAGTATCCATTCCTCTACACAGAAAACTGCAGACTATTATTCACATTTGTGCACTGAAGGATCCATGTTTCATGCATTGCGCATTTGTGGAGACATAATTCTTTTTTTTTTGCAAAAAGCAAGCGTGGGGTTTAGGCAGACCCCAACCAGATATTATTAACTTTGAAGAAAAATCAGATTACATTCTTTGGTAAAGTGTGCCATTGGCATCGCTTTCCAGGAACTTGTCAATTACATCCCCCATGGGGTAGGCAAAGAAGATAATGTTCTCAGTGTCAGGGTATGTTGTAGCCAAAGCATCAGCAACTTTATTAGATTCCCTAAACACATGTTGGATAATTACCTCTTCAAAAGAACTCCTAAGAGTGTTGATATACTGAACCATGCTAACAGTCCTCCAGGTTGGAGATGTTAAGTCATTTAGAATTCTGGAAACTTGCATAGAATCAGTCTGTACCATGATCTTCTTCAGTCCCATATCCTTAGCTAGCTCAAGCCCTTTCTCAACTGCTATCATCTCAAGAAAGAGAACCGAATTTGATGATGAACCTGCAATATAAGCTTGTAATACTTTCCCTTGCTCATTCCGCAATACACCTGCATATCCAGTGCCGTGTTGTCCCATTGCTCCATCAGTATTCAGTGTTGTCCATCCACTAGGGGGTGGGGTCCAGGCGACTCTGAGTTGTTGTTGATAGCTAAAAGTCATGTTCTGCCCAATTTGGGTAGCAGCAAACCTGTTCCAACAGTTGTCAATGTATGCACTCTGAACTGAACCCACTTTGATCTTCACATCTCTCACAATGAGTTGTTTGACTTGGTGCTCTTGTCTAGCTTGGTTCCTGAAAATGCGCGCGTTCCGTTCTCCCCATATCCAATAGATGGTGGCAGCCAATGCAGTTTGTAAGAAAGTTTTGTGAAGTGATCGACCTCTCAACCTTTTCAAAATCCACTTCCATTCCTTGACCGGATTCACATGTTTTCTAGTTATACCACACCATGCAAGGACTTCTTTCCAAATGTTGCTAGAGAAATTACATTCAAAGAAGAGATGAAATGCATTTTCAGGAATTGGACAAGTACTTGAGCTGGCTTGTTGTTGGCTCCAATGATACATAGATGAAGCGGTCGTCTGTTTGTAATAGTTGAAGAGCTCCATGTTGCATAAGGCAGGAAGCACAATTCCTTGGCTGCTTGGCTTCTGAACAGTTGGGGTTGCAGTAGTAGAAGTGGCATTGCTAGTGTTTATAATTCCTTGGAGACATAATTCTTCTGGCAATACAAAAACCCAAATCCCTCTCCATCCACGAGGTCATAAGTTCTCTCTTGCGTTATCCATAGATAATTAAGAACCGATCCGATCGACTCGACTCGACTCAGGGCCGACTCTTTGGGTGTGCAGAGTGTGCGACTGCACAGGGCCCTCAAAATTAATAAGGCCCTATTTTTTCTACGTTTTAGAGGGTTGGTAATAAGAAATAGATTTTTTTTCTAAATTTTTTTTCTAATCTTTGTTTGAGAAACAAGTAGACCAATAATCAGGTGACACATATAAACAAGAAAGAGAAAAAGTTGGGATTCTATTTAAGTTTCCTAAAATATTGCCATTAATTTTTCAGGGAAAAATGGGGATAACATTAAAAATCTTTCTCAAGAAAAAACACGACTCTTTCTGGTCGTCTTCTCCATCGTCCTTGAACAGTTGAACTCCATAGTCTCCATATCCCTATTTACAAGCATTTTGACTAACCTAATACTGACTATTGAGAGTCATTAAACATTATCTCAATTAGATAAAAATGCTTGTAAAGGTTACCAATTTAAGTCATTTTGGAGATGGCATGGACAAAACGATTACAATTATTTTTATGAATTAGGTCACTACCAATTATATTATACAATTTTGATTTTTTTTATTCTTACGAATTACACTATTAATTTATGTTATTTTGGAGAGAGATTTTTTAAGGATGTTTTCTTGTATAGGTAAAAAAAAATAGTTGATAGTATAAAACTTTTGAGACACGTTATAAAAAATTAGTTGAATATGATGATTTAGGAGAATGATGTGTGATGAAACAATACAAATGATGTCTATTTTCTTTATCAAATGATGTGTATCAAAAAATAAAATAAAAAATGATGCATATGGATAATTATGTTAGAGTGTGAAATTACATTGAAAGCCCACTTAAAATGAACTTGTGAAATTACTAATCTATCTAAATTAGATTGAAATGCTTGTTAATTAGGTTATCAATTTTAACCAATTAGGTGAGAGAATATTTTCTTATAGGTAAGTTCTTGTATAGTATTGAAAATAAAGATGGATAAACGGTTGAAGTTCTTGTGTTAGGATTTAATTATAGAACTTTGTCTCCCTTTCGTTATCTTCCGCCCTGCCTCCTAAAACGATTCTCAAGTTGCACTACCAAGTCAAATGGTTGTATAGGTTTCTATTATCAATGATGTAAAGGTAAAAGTAAGTACTCAAGGTATTATTGTTTCTTATTGCTACCATATGATGATCATATAAAGCGTTGGATTTTAAAGAGTTGCACCATGCAACCCACCGTGGTAAACAAGTGAAGCAAGTTGACTGTTGAGCCCTGGCTCACTTCTCATAGGCTTAAGAGCCTAGTTTTGACTGAGGGATTTCAAATGAAGATGGGTTGGGTAGCCTGAGTTTGGCTTTATTGAGACCCACTTTGAAACTTTTTTTTGTCTCGATAGACCCATTATTTAGGGTTTGGATATTTATTTATTGTTAATTAGGCTTTAGGTAATTTTTTTATTTTGAGATATATATTTTACTAAATATCTACTATATATAATCTAATCAAAATAAGTAAAATACAAATCTCGATCGAGACAAAAAATAACTAAAATCTAATAAACAATAAATAAATGTCCAAAGCTTAATTATACCTAAATAATAGTGATCAAAACCTAAATTCCCCTCTTAGCAGTTAGGTACAGGCATACAACTCACACTCGTAGTCTTATGGTAATTGTATAAGAAGAAAATAAAAAAGACAGTAAATACAGGTAATAAAATAAAATACAATCTTAAGGTATGTGAATAATACCTGTATGATATGTGTAAAGTAAACTACTATTGGTTAAACCTACTCCACGGATGAATGTTCACTAAGGCTCGGTTTCTTCTTTAGTGCTTGATGCAGATTATTACAATTGTGAATGTCTTATTTATAAGAAGACAATAAAGCACAAATGATAAAGGAGAAAGGAGAGAAAATTAGAAAGATGTGGATCAGAATCAGGATGAGTGTATATATATATATCTCAAGAATATGAGACAAAATCAACATAAAAATGATATCAGCATCCAGTCTCTTTATACATATAGACCCTAGATTGTTAAATGTGGAAGTTCTTTTCCAATTAACAGAAAAATGTAATATAGCTTAAACACTTTGGTTGTCCTCAAATATCTAATAATATGTTATGACCACAATACTTAACGAAGTAATAATACTCTGGAGTCTGGATTAGATACCATTGCATTTTGCAACAATAATAGCTAACTTCTTTCCTGACCATTCTTATATAACGTGAAGCGCATGCTTTTGCTACATATTATACAGTTCTTACCTGCATTCTTCATGTTGTTACCAACTTACCATACACTATTCATTCCTCTATATAGCAAAATGCAAATTTGCACTAACATTTGCACAACGAAGGATGTAATGTATGCCTTGATTTATATAAATTTATATATATAATAAAATCTTTTAACAAAAAATAAATAAATTCCTTGATATATATTTAACAATGGAAAAAGTTGGGAAAGTATAAATTCTAACAGAAACTCTTTGCTTGCTGATTAATGACTACCAACCATTTCAGACCTTTTTGCTTGTTAATGCAAACTTACGTGAAGTCTTGGAAAAGCCCGAGGTAACCATGTTACACTTATCCATACTACTATTATAAACCTGAATAAATTCAGGGGTAAGTCTCGGTTAATGAGAATTGAGCTTTAGAATTTTGTCACCTGGTTTTGACTGAAATACCTTTTTAGTCATGGTTTTTTGGTAAATTTACATAATACCTTTTAAATAATAGTTTTATTGTAATTTAACATATTTTTATTTATGGAATGGATTTTTATATATGAACAAAAAGCCCAATAATTAACAAAAACTAATTAGAGAAAAATAAAAAATAATTATAATGGGAACATATAAAGATGAAACCAACACTATTATGAACTAAAGGTCCAATAATTAAAAAAATAATTAAATTAACAAAATACAATGAGAATCGTGAATTTACTTAAGAAATAATTATTTCATACGATTTAATAAATTAGTGTAATTCATAATATTTAATAAAATTAATAACTTCAAACTCGAATACCAATCAGACACGGATACATTAAAATAAACCGGTGTAGTACCGGCTAAGGCACTAGTATGGCTATAAATATAAAACCAATTAGATTTGTTTAGATAAGGAGAGAAGAAGAGAGAAATTTGTGTGTTTGAGAGAGATTGTGAGGGACCTAAACTTCGGTTCGCTCCATGGTTTGTTTGCTCTTTCTCAAGAGTGAAAAAGCTCTCATATTTGGCCGTGGACATAGGCAATCAAGCCAAACCACGTAAATCATTCTCTCTTGTTGATTTGTTTTTGTTTTGGTAAGTAGTTTGCTATTGATTAGTTTAGGAGGTCTTGCTGCAACTCACCACCAATCGACTTAAATCAATGAAAGCAAGAGTGAATTTAAATAAAGTTTCTATGAAATGGTAAAAAAAAAAACACTAGTCCCTACTTTTTGGTCCCGTATTGGATGTGTTCCTCGGTCATAACTAATAGTCTAACAGGGCTTAATTATAGTAGGTTTTTAGCCGAAAATTTTTCAGATTTCAGAGAAAGAACAAGAAGAATGAGTGCATTATATTTAAAGAGAAGATGGATGCAGGATGCATAATTGCATGTAAGAGTTGAATTAAAGAATTGCACCCAGCGTGTTTGAGGGCTTCGGCGAAGCCTGAAGTTTGTGTAATCAAAGGATATGTATGCATGGGTGCACCCAGTAAATTTTTTATTTTATTTTTTTATATATACAAAAGTGTATATTTTTATTATTTATCTTTTTATACTAAAACAGTCATTGGTTTTTTGTTTTTTTTTTTTTGTTTTTTTTTGCAGAATACAGTCATTGGTTCTTGATCAATGATATTTGTTCCGTTGTAATCTTCAATAATTTGAATTTAAACCTTAAAACATCTTGTTACTTCTGGTGATGTTTGTTGGCTTTTGTAGGTAAGTTGTACTAAACCGCGAAGATAACTCTGAAATGTCTTTACTCTGAGTCAAGTATTTTGGTTATCCTCAAATATCTAAAAATAATCCACTAACTTTCATCTTCATTGTAATTGTGATTGGAATCAATGAATACAAAATCAAATGAAGTGGAGCACAATGCCTTTACCATATATATTGATTATATTACATGCAATCTTCGTGTGTTTTACATACAGTAGTATCCATTCCTTTACATAGAAAATCTGCAGAGTATTATTTACATTTGTGAACTGAAGGATCCATTAATTTATACATTTTTGGAGACATATTTATGCTGGCAAGCCAGTACTGTGAAGTTGAAGTCGAACGGCTATTTAGGTTTCTATGATCATGTAAAGGTAAAGGTACAGATGGTATGGCTGTTTCTTATTGCTACCATATAAATATATAATGATCATATAGATAAAAATCATCAAATCACTTGAATTGTAGCAAATAAATGCACTTAACTTGATATGAAAGCATGCAATTTGAAGAGAAGATTGATGAATAATTGCAAACAAGCGTTGAATTAAAGTGTTGTACGGTGCAACCCACCGTAATAAGTGAGTCGACCCATTAGTCAGATTAGGCCAAGCCCTCCAGCAATTACACTGACTCGAGTCAGTGTAAACCAGGTCAAGCCGTTTCAGTAGTGGTGGTAAACCAGGTTTTAGAAAAGGTAACATTCTCATCTATCTGAGTAAGAGGCCATATGATAGTTATAGTTACATTACAGTACATACAAACATTACAACAGTTAATTCTATCCTGGAAGAAGAGATGGTGCTCCTTTGGAATTATGAGTAGTAGTCTTGATAGTGGCTGGCTTTAAATGAGGAACCATGTCAATAGGTTTCGATTTTTGTTTGCTTTTGCATTGTCAGTCCAATGGAATGAAGAAAAAGTGATTATTGAAATGAGGAAACACACTGAGAGCACATCTATCTTAGATTTTAAATTGACAGTCTTATACATTTCCTTGCACCTATCATTTAATTTTTGCTATGGTAAATTGTTCTTGGATTATGAATTGGTGTCTTCAGTTTTCCATTTAGATTGTGTATATACTTGCTAAACATTGATGATGTTTTACTAGTCGAGCAAAATATGGATTTGGCTTTTGTGCTTTGGGAGCAAAATTTTGCGAATATAAAGCTTTTTTCTCCATACTTTACCTTACGTCTGTCTACTTCCAGCAAGTCTGCTCTCCATGTAGGAAAGAGCTCTGCTCCCCTCTGGAGAAAATAACAGGGAGCCTCATAGTTAAGTACTGTGCTACTTTCTTTGCTGTTTGATGATATAAAGTTTGCCTTGATGGATGGCTCCCCCAGAAATAAGTGAAAACTATTCCTATGTTTTATGTTTCAAAAATATTACAATTTACGACTACCATATTTTTGTGATGAAACAAAATACAAGACAAATTCACAATTGGGATCCATTTGGAGTTGTAAGGGTCAGGTAACAGTGATAGTTGCAGGGTCAGCTATAGTTGCTGTCAACTAGTAGGAGACAGACTGGAATCCACACCATTGAATATGCATTATTTAAGTTTTCATCAATGATCGTATTTAATGTTTATGAGTAAAATGTAAACCTAGGGAAACAATAGAGTAATTTGGAAAGTACCTCATCTTCCTGCAGGGCTTGTTTCTCTGTCTCCACTGTCCAGAAGGATTTTGAATTAGCTCACATGATATATATGATTGCAATCTTAGTACTAAACAAGGATTTTGAAATATTTATTTTATTTGATTTCAAGGGAGAGGTCCAGCAGTAGGGGGCACTGGATTGCCTGAAGGGCAGAAGGCGGTGATTCGATTAAATTTTGCGAACCAACCATCTTCCCTTGCTGAATATGTTCAAAAATTATCGTCAGAAGCATCCCAACTTGCTAGACGTGATCTCCCTATTAATTACGCTAAAATCACAGATATGCCAAAGGATAAATACAACCAACTCATTGCTTTATTGGATAAGCACTTTGAATATGCTGATTGTGATAGCGTGGATGGTGATTATGTTTGGGACAAGGTCAAAGATGCTTGGAAACGCAACAAGTATCAACTAAAAAGAAAATATGTTGACGGAAAAGATCCTGCTGTGGTGAAAGAAGTAGCCCCTGATGGTTATCCTCTTGAAGAGTGGAGGGAGTTTGTTGACATATGCCACTCAGATGAGAAGAAGGTAACTACAGTTTTTTTTTTTTTTGGGGGGGGGGGGGGGGTGGAGGTTAATATTTTGTAGTGTTCTTAGATGGTTGGATTGGGTGATTAACTTTAATTCAGGGATCAATCATTGAGTTGATAATAATAGTTTCAAACTGTTTGCAGCGTCTAAGTATACAGAACACCAACAATTGTTCCATGATAAAGGCTCCCAGCTGTAGTGGAAGGACCTCTGCACAAGTTATTCGACATTCAATAGCGAAGGAGATGGGTATACCTGACTCTCAAGTCCCCCGAAGTTCGATTTATCTTGGAATACATAAACCTAAAAAGAAAGTTCCACGAAGGCCTGATTTGCTTGTAAGTGTTCCTTAGATACTATTTTCCTTTTTATATTCTTAGCTTTCTTGTAACTAATGATATTCTTTAAAGATATTCACACATCTTTCACTGAATACTTGAATAGGAAAGAGTTAATCAGTCCATCTTGTCAAATCCACACTTACAGGCAACTTTTGATGATGCCGTGGTTGAGGTGCGGATGCATTATTATCTGATTTTATGTAATTTTTCTGTATGGGAATATTTCTTTATTATACATTGATTTAATTATGATTTATTAAATAGGTTCTCGGGAAAGATAATAGGGGTTGCATGAAAGCGATGGGTGCAGGTGTCAGCAAAACTTCTCTAAAGGCCATAACTCCACTGCTGAAGAGGTATGAAAAAGAGGCACAGGCGATTGCTGAATGGAAACAACAAGTAGATGGGAAGTTTGATGGCCTTCAAGCTCAAATAGTGCAACTCAACCGTGCAGTTCAAACAGGATCAGGTGGGAGACCGCCCATACCTGTTGGTTCAAGTTCACAAATGCAAGTGGAAGTTAACACGGTACGCTTTGTGACAATTGGTCTTTTTTCTTTTTTTTTTATAAGCACTTGTTTTAGTCTTGAATTCTTGATATAACGTGCAAATAAGGAGAAGACTTTTTGATTACTATTGTAGGTTTATTAACATTATTCCAAGAATTGCATCATTGTATTGCATCATTCCGCCAGCAGCCCAGCATTCATAACCATGGATGGATACTGTAGGGACGCAACAGTGCGAATACCACCACACCCCAGATTAGATGCATACTTGCATAATCTTGCTAACCAGTATACAACTTATGTATAAACTAAGGCAAATGACAGAAACAGTTGAACATATGCTTGTATACCCCTGAATTATACAGACAGTATGGCAACCCCTGAATTGTAACATGAGATGGTCATTTTCATCGCCAGTCTTTATACTAGCTCCTGTGATAGTCACGCCTGTTGAGAGCTGTATGTGGATGCCATCAGTGTTGGGACTGTCATCAAGAGCAACAATCTTAAGCCCTTGCATCAAAAGATTGTTACAATTGTTGATGGAAATATGCATAATCTGGCTGTTAGTTGATGTCAAGCGTTTAACTGTGATCTTTTTACCAAAATTGAAGGCTAGAGACTGCACAATTACAACAGAAGGAATATCTAGGTTAGGTAGTTAAAAAGTGTATAAACTGAAATGCTTTGGAGCAGCAAAAGTTGTGTGGCAATCGAAAAATGGAAAATTGTATGGTCTAATATGGTCTACAACATTTATGTTGTAGACTGCATTGGCAGAGACCCAGAAACTAAAGAGAAGAAAAACAAATAGAGTAATCTGAGATTTCTCCATTAGTATAAATCAAGGAAAGAAAGAGAGTTTGGAAGAGGGAATTTAGTTTGTTGGTAGTTTGTCTTGGATCAGTTTGATGCATTTATTTATTTGTGAAATAAATAAAGTTGTTAGTTTTTTCCTGGTTGCTTGTGAACTTTTCTGCCGGTTCTGTGAACCATCATTATACCATTTACTTTATATTTTGCTTGTAGATTTATCCATTGCTTACTCTTTTTCCCCCCCCCCCCCGAAGTAGTCTAATTTTTTTGATGCACTATTATGATTGTTTTGTAAACAAACTACCATAATATTGTTTCAGGAGGTTAGTTTGTTTGGTGGTTGTCCTTTCCAAGTGGTCGCAAAGGGAAGGGTGAAAGATGTTAACCCAAACTCCAAGTGGGGTGCAAGATGCCTAGGAGAAGGAAATTTCTTAGTTTACATTGAGTGTACGCTTATACCACATGCTTTGTTGCCATGCCCTCATGATGAATGGTGTACGACTTTGGGACAGATTGGGCAGGGATTTGTAATTTGGCCGAAGATGTGCCTCGAGTTTCATCACTAGCAAGGTTAGTTACAAAGTGATTGTTATGAAAAAATGATTGACGTCCCCGTATGGCCATATGTTCATTATTTTTACCTACTGTTAATGCAGAACTGGGAGACGTTGGTTGTTGACGCGTGGTAGGGGTGACTGCTCCCTGTTCACTAGAAACAGGCAAATATTGCTGCAGACCAAAGGGATTTGTAGGATAGCTTTTGATGGTTGCGAACTGTCACAAGAATGTAATTGTTTTGAACTCCATTTTATTTCATTGGTGTAATTGTTTTGATATACATGTTGTTGTTGTAACCATTTATTTTGGAGTTTTGTCTTAAATGTTTGAGAAGATAAAGTAAAATGTTTTCTCTTTTGGAATTGCATCAGGCACCAGCAGTACTGAAATATTGAAAATATGAATGTAGGAATTTTTTTTTTTTTATTTCCAAAATGTTATTTGCCACTGTCCTTGGCAGTAGCAAGTAGCACTTATTTGCCACTGTCATGGGCAGTATTAAGTAATACTTATTTGCCACTGTCCTTGGCAGTTGCAATTTTGGGTTTTTGCCACTGCCATAGGCTGTGACAATGTATTTGCTACCCCACTTGTTGCTACTGCCCTGCCACTGCCAGAAGCAGTGGCAAAAGGCCTTTAGCCACTGCTTAGAGCAGTGGCAAATACTTGGTTTTCTAGTAGTGCTCACTTCTCAATGGCTTGAGGCCCTGAGTGTTTAGTTTTGACTGAGGGGTTTGTAATGAACATGAGCTGGGTAGCTTGAGCTGGGCTTTGCTGAGGAGTACTTTGACAGGCTTAGGAGCTCTCGAGAAACTTTTTGCTCCTGGCAATATTTGCACCTTGCCTCATTGCCCAACCTAACAACGATGACATGTGATAAAGAGTTTTAGACATATGGTAAAAAATTTCTTCCACGTTTTACGTTTCATCAACAGATATTTAATAACTAGTATGATTCTATGAATTTTGTTTGGTACAATTTCAATAAATTATATAACAAAATTGCTCATATTTATTTTACATACACAGAAGAAAACAATCAATAGAGTATACTAGTTTGAATTCTGAAAATGTAAAAACGGTTTTATGGATACGAAAAACCAAGAACTGTAAAACAAAATGCGAACACAGATCGAGGCATTGGTTTTATAGAATTTCCCAAATTTTCTCTCCTAGATTCTTTGTTGCCGTTAACCATTTCTAAAACTCCTTGCCACATTTCATCATTGGGTTGGGCAACGAGGCAAGGAGCAAATATTGCCAGGAGCGAAAAATTTCTGGGAGCTCTCCAAGCAGTTAGATGCAAGTTCATTGCTAAAATAAAAGCTTAAAGATTTTGGTTGTCCTCAAATATCTAATTAATAATACACTATTAGCACAATACTTAACAAAGTACTAACACTTCAGCCTTAAATACCAATGCAGGTTAGAACAAGACCTATCCTTGCAATTCTTATATAGGTTCAAAACCAAAGGAGTGAAGCCCATGCTTTTGCTATATACACTTATACATCATCAATATATCATTCAATTGGTACATGCATTCTTCGTGTCTTTATCATACACTATCCATTCCCCTGCATAGCAAAATGCAGATTTTCACTAACATTTGCGCATTCAAGGATCCAGAGACCAAAACCCTTATTAAAAATGTGTACCTCGTAGGCTTTCTGGGGTGACAAATAAGCATTACTGTATCAACCACAACCTTGTAAAATTTAATGACTTCCAACAATTTCAGACCTCTTTGCTTTCTGATTAATCCCACGTAATGTAAACTAATATGTTTCTGACAAGCTGTGAATGGTTGATTTCTGCTGAAATGAAGAGATAACAAAACATTTTGTAGTACTGCAGCTAGCAGGTTAAGGGTGGGTAGTTAAATCGAGGAACTGTAGTCATCAAATATCTATGTACAAACCAAATACCTTACACGACAGTAGAAACGTTTATTGCCACGGCTATCCACAACCATTACAGCAGTATTTAACTCAACTCTTCTAACTTATAAGAGCCTGTCCAATTAATGGTTGCGGTAAACATAACTAGTATGTCAAATATGCCTTTTTAGAGGTGGTGCTCAACCTTTTCATTTACTGGAGCAAGCAAGGAACTTCCATATCCATTAATGGATATATAACTCTTCCCCAAACAATTTCAGACCAAAGACAAGACTTCTAGACATTCAACTTTGTCAATGCAGGAAGCATCAGCATATATTACATCATACAGCTCTGTCAACCCCAGCACATAAAGACACCAGACACCAGAGCAATATGTTGCTATATGTTATTATGTTGTCTTCAATTCTCTGGTGTCTTGCTGCACTAAAGAAGCTGAATGATTGCTAATAGCAATTCGCTATATGTTTTATTTGCTCTATTTTTTTTATTTGGCGGATAATTACAGGTTAGGATGAATATAAAGGATTGTTTTCCAGTTCTGATAGATTGCCGAGGAAAGATGATGGCAACACTGTCTAGTGATCAATTACTTTACCAGGAATTGGAAGAGACCTTCTTGAAGATCATCTCCACTCTACCAATGTCAGATGCCTAGTGATACTGCACCTATATAGCTTGGGAATTATATAGTTTATTTAACTTGGATAGACAATCTGGATGTTTATTTAGGATCTTATGTTGTTTGTTCATATGTTCATGTTAATATCATCTGAAATCGTAATTGGATTACTTAAGTGTTTTTTGTCTATGTGATTTCCTCAGCAAATGTGCTATTTGCCTTGTAGCTACTATAAGTTTAAGCATGAAATTGTGGATTAACTTCAAATGAAATTGTTGAAAGTTAATGATCTACCTGAATGTATGGTGACCTGAAGAATGATTGTTCCCCCTGCTACATGCTCGTTATGTGCCAGCTACCCTTACATGAGTTAACGATGTGTGGATCTTGAATCGACCGGGAGGGGAATTGATTGAGTTTGGTAGAGTAGAAGGGGTCGAATTTCGTTGGTAGTTTCTTGATTGGAAAAAAGATGGGAAATTTGGTCCAAACCCCCCAGGTTTTGACCGGGTTTGGCGAGAACCCCCTAATGTTGTCCAAGCTTGGCGTAAACCCCGTTCTGTTAAGCACCCCCAAGTTTTCGTCCATTCACAGTTTGTCTGCCCATTATACCCTTAATTTAGTAAGGGTATAGAGTTTGTCTAAACCCCCCAATATAACATATGTTTGTCTAAACCCCCCCCCCCTAATATAACATGTGTTTGTCTAAACCCCCAATTACAGAAAAAATGGGTAATAGTTTAGCTATCAAAAAGTTCAAATCTAGATGAGGAAGAAGGGTTAGATCTAGGGCTGGCAAAATGACCCGAGACCCGTTGATCCGACATGAACCCGACCCGATATAAACAGGTTTGGGTTCAGCCTTATCGGGTTGGCGGGTCATTTTGACCCGAACCTGTTAACCTGTTTAATATACAGGTCGGGTTCAGGTCTGAATATTAACAGGTCGGGTCAAACCCGAAACCCGTTAGAAAACCCTACATATAAATTAGTAAAAATAAAATACCCTATTTTTTCTTTCTTTCCCTGTTAGTTGTTTCTTCTCAGCCGCAATAGAGAACAAACCACTATGAACGAACAGAAAATGAACAGATTCTTCTTCTTCTTTTAGATCAACCATTAACACATATTGATTCTTCTTCTTATTTTAAATCACCTAAATCCATTCCATATTTCCATTAAATCCACCATTAACATCTGTTGTTGCTGCTGCTACAAAACTTCAACTTGATAAGGTATGATAATCATTCTATTAATTTAGTTTCAATTAGAAATCTTAAAATCATTCTTTTAATTTAGTTGGTTCTTCTCAATTTGTGGTTGTAATTCAATACTGCAGTTCTTGGTTCATTATTGGTCACAGTTTTAATTTCAGTCTTGTACTCTTGTTGACCTAGCTGGAGCAACCAAAATTTTCAAACTAAACCTAATCATCTCCCAAACTTGTAATCCTCTCTCGATTAAGTCTTCTTACCTTTTCGCATGTGTTGAGAGTTTTTCTTTTATGTATATTTTTTTGACGTAAACTTCTGGTATACTAACTCATCATATTAGGCTAATAGGCATCAGGATTCAACCCCACTTATATTATTGATTGATCAAATCAAGCCCACTAATTTGACATTTTGTTCACTAAATAAATTAACCTTACTGTGACAGGGTGGGTTCTATAAAATAAAACTAAACAATCTTTTCTATTTGAGTACTTCAGTAGAAGAGGTAATCAACTCTACCTATAAAATGTCTGCACTCACAATCACATTCTTATTCAGAAATTTATTTGCACAGTTACATCACAGTATCACACTCTCAGGCAAAAAATATTTACAACCCAAATTTGACTCGCATCAACCAATAGAGGAAAAAACATTCTGTATAAATCACAAGTGCTTTATCTGTTCACCAACTGTAAACAGCAAAACTGTAAACAATATTTTTTTTTTCAGTCTTAATGAGTTTTTGTGAATAATCTTCTTCCTTTCATTGCTTTGTAATTCTTCTTGTTCTCTCCAGCGAGTAATCTTACTTGTTGCTTTGGAATTCTTCTTGTTTCCTAATCAAGTATCCTAGCAATTTAGCTTACAGTATTGTTGAACATGGCCACTTGCTAACTCATAACTTATATTTTTTGTCAGGTCTATTTTATTATTTAGTAGAGAAAATGGGATCTATAGAAACCAACCAAATTCTTGTTGCTGATGATGGACTGGTTCGGAGAAGCTGATCATGGTGTTGAAGTGAAGTTCTTTGTTGAAGTGGTGTTTAAAACTTTAATTGTGTTTTAACTTTTGCGAGGTTTTTATTGTGTGAAATTTTATGTCGCTAAACGGTTTAATTGGGACTAAACAGTTTTGATTTGTAATTTATTGTGTGATTTAGTAATTTTATGTCATTAAACAGTTCTGAACTTTTGATTATACTTAAATTGTGTGAACTGTTATTAGGTATGAACTTCTGATTATGCTAAGATTATGCTTCTGATTAGTAATTTAACAAGCTGCAGGTTTTGTGGGTGTTATACTGACAGTATAATACTATTATTAGGTATGGACCAGACCTGTTTTAAAAAGCAGGTTTAAACAGGTCGACCTGAACCCGACCTGTTTAATTAGCCGGCCAGGTCCGTGTTTAAGAAAAAAGAGGTAAACAGGTCAGGTCCGGGTTTAGGTGAAAAACACCCCAACCTGTTATGACCCGACACGATTGCCACCCCTAGTTAGATCTGATATTAAAAGGTAACTATAAGTTTAGCCATCAAAAGATTAGAAGATCATAGCTCGTAGATCCTTCCCCACGCTTCATTGACACAAGTTTAATAATTGTCGGGGGGTTTAGGCAAATACGTAATCCAAACGGCTACTTAACTTTTGGGGGGTTTAGACAAACTGTTTAAATTAAAGGTATAATGGGCAAACAAACTGTGAATTGACGGAAACTTGGGAGGTGCTTAACAGAAGGGGGTTTATGCCAAGCTTGGACAACATTAGGAGGTTCTCGCCAAACCCGGTCAAAATTTGCGGGGTATTGACCAATTTTCCCAAAAAAGAATCATTGTATCCACATTTCTTGTGTTCTAACTTCTAACACCGGTAATTGGCTAGTGATTTAGTATGTATTTTATAGGAGAAAACATGGAAAAGTACGTATTTTAGCACTTCCTTATAGTCTTTGTAATCGTTTTTTAAACTTATCTAAGATATGGTTCTACAGAAAACCTTTTCCTCTACTCAACATAGGTAAATTTGCTAAACAAATTCAAAAAATTGAAACCAAAATTTAAAATTTAGAATTAATCACCTAAAGAGAGAAGCAATACTGCCAAACAAATTCAAAAAATTGATTTGTTTATAAAATTAAAAATTACAAAGGAGGTAAAGTAGAGACTGCAAAGGAGACTGAGGAGCGACAGGAAACTTGAACCAGGGAATAAAAAAACGGAGCCCTTTAAGATGTTAATATGTAAGATTGGACCAGTTAGGGAACTATTAGTAAAAAAGGCCCAACCGCTGATTTCCGTGTCTTATGGACTAGTTTACCCCTCGATTGATGCAAAGACTCGTTTGCATATCACAAACACATAAACAGACTAATTTGCATCAGTCACAACACAACATAAAATGCAAAGACTTGTTTGCATACTCGCAACAACAACTACATAAACCATAAAATGTAAAGACTTGTTTGCATCAGTCACAACACACATAAACATTAAATGCAAAAACTTGTTTGCATACTCGCAACGACAACCACATAAACTATAAAATGTAAAGATTTGTTTGCATCAGTCACAACACACATAAACATTAAATGCAAAAACTTATTTGTATAGTCGAAACAACAACCACCACATACCATAAAATGCAAACATTTGTTTGCATAAACCAGAAGGGTATTATCGGTAGTGAAAGGGCCGTTTTTACAATATCAACGTTAAATGGGTATTTTCTTATTCCACAAATGCTTAATCAGGGCCAATTTTATAAACCGGGTCTTAGCTGGGCCATTTGTGTTTTATGGATGCTTAATGAGATCCCAGAACCATTTTCGCAAAACTTGAACACGGGAAAGCTATGTTATGATAATAGACAGTATTCTTTGTAATAGAAATTGTGGACCTCGGCTCTTTTAATACCCATTGAGATCTAATAATTTAAGCCCATGTTGTTTAAGCCCATTTTCTCTTTATGTAGTTATGTTTGTCTCCCTATATTTATGTGTTCACGCACAATATAATATACATATTTATTTATGGGAGGGTTTCAGGGATTTAAGAAATATTTGACTCAATCCTATTTAGGGTATTTGTACATAATGGATTGACATGATTTTTGGTAGGATGAATGTTCTCATTATGTACGAAATCTTCACCAAAATTTTCATAATCTTAAATTTCTAACCCTAGAAAAATCATATTACAAGTTAATGTATCGTGGAACGTTCATTTTTAGCGTTGAATTTAATATTACATTTGATGGATCTAAATATATTCAAATGAGCTATTTTTTATTATTTATCTTGGGTTTTTCTCAAATTCAAGCATTTTAGTTTTCCTCAAATATCTAAAAATAATCCTCCACCTTCTATCTGTACGATAATTCTGAAATGGGAATCCTTGAATACAAAAATAGAAGAAATGAAACGAAATGCCTGTGCCATATATCAATGATCATATTACGGGCAATCTTCATGTGTCTATCATACAGTATCCATTCCTCTCTTATTCACATTTGTACACTGAAGGATCCATGTTTCATGCATTGTGCATTCATGGAGACATAATTCTTCTGGCAAAGCCAGCAGTGCCATGTCGAATAGCTCGATAGGTTTCGTTGATCAATTAAAGAGTTGCAACGTGCAACCCATCGTGCTAAACAAGCCGAGCAATTAAACTGGACCTGCCTGAGTTTGGCATTATTGGGAACCACTTTGACTGTCTGAGGAGTTAGGTACAGGCGTAGAGCTCTCACACTCATAGCCTTATGTCAATGATAAAAGAAGAAAAAAAATAAAAATACAATATCTGGATAATTCATGTAATATACGAAACAAAATCAACATAAAAACCCCAATCTCAGCATCCAGCGTATACAAACCCTTAAAAAATATAGAGATTGCAAAAAACAGCAAAAAAAATGTAATAGCTTAAACATTTTGGTTGTCCTCAAATATCTAATAATATGTTATGGCCACAATACTTAACAAAGTAAGTCTCTGGAAGTGGATTAGCTACCATTGCATTTTGGAACAAGAATAGCTAACTTTTATTCTGACCATTCTTTACTTACTTTCATGAAGTGCATGCTTTTACTACATATCATACAGTTCTTACCTACACTGTTCATGTTGTTATCATACACTCCTCATTCCTCTGCATTACTGCATAGCAAAATTGCAGATTTGCACTAACATTTGCGCAACAAAGGATATATGTTTCATGTATGCCTTGATTTACATTCAACAATGGAAAAAGGTGGGAAAGTATAACTTCTAACAGAAACTATTTGCTTGCTGATATAATGACTCCCAACAATTTCAGACCTCTTTGCTTGCTAATGCAAACTACCATGTTTCTGACAAATTGTGAATGACTGATTTCTGTTGAAATGAAGAGGTGAAACAGAACCTCAAGCACAGAAATATAACAAAACATTTTGTAGGTACCAGGTTAAGGGTGAGTAGTTAAATCGAGGAACTGTTTTCATAATATATCTATGTACAAACCAAATGCCTTACATGACAGTAGAAGAATTTATTGCCATGGCTATCCACAACCTTTCAGCAGTATTTAACTTAACTCTTCTAACTTATAAGAGCCTGTCCAATTAATGGTAATGTACACAAAGCCCAAAAGGAAAAAGCATCAAACTCTAATGAATGGACCGTTGTAAACCCCTCTGCGAACCACAAAGCTGTCGGGGGGCTGAAACTCTTCTAACCAAGTTACTTCAGAGGCCTCAATTCCACTTGAATCATCAATACCTTCAAGAAGTTTGCGAAAAGAATAAATTTTAAAGATAGGATAGGTAAAATAACTCATTTATCATTAAAAATGGTTAAGATACTAAAAGCTACCTGGTAGATCTTTTCTCGGAGACTCCCGGAAGTATGAACAGTGTCGTCCATCCTCTGAGGAATACGGAGGCGAGAGAATGTCAAAGAGAGCACATGGAGTTATCGCTTTAAAATAATGAATGTTGCCGCCAGTAGTAGGATAAAGAACAGTTGTACCACAGGGTGCTGTCATGTCCTCGTTTTTTACAAGCTTTGCAGGTCTTGCTGCAACTCTCCACCATTCAACATAAATCAATGAAAGCAAGAGTGAATTTAAACCAAGTTTCTATGAAATGGGGGGAAAAAAACACCAGTCCCTACCTTTTTTGGTCCCCGAACTGGATGTGTTCCTCACTAATAACTAATAGTCTAATAGGGATTAATTGTTGTATGTTTTTAGCTGAATAATTGATAGGTTTTGTAAAATATGTTGGGAAATATAAGCACGCGTGATTTTATTTATAAACTGATGATATTAAAATTGTGCTCCTACTTCACCCAACTCCTGTTTCTCTAGCCACGTGATTGTGAATTGTTCACTCGCCCTTCATACTTTACACAGTTGATGTTTGTGAGAAGACATTGCCTATGGATATATTTTAAAGGGCATATGGTCATCACATAATAGTGACGAGTTATGATAATTATCGTTAGACTGAAATACAACTAGAAGGATAAACAGTCCTATCTCGTAAGACCTACAGTAACCAAATGCTGCATATTGTTTCAAATGCTAACATTTAAATTTACACATCCAAGGATAAACTATTGCATAAGCCTTAAGGTTATGCACAATGTTTAGACAAAGAGGGATTAGTGTGTGATTAGAAACTAATGGAGAACAATCAGCTGGGCTGTAACCTTTCGCTTCAACACAACGAGTACGTAATTGGCATGCTGACACTTGGGCTAATGGAGATTCTGTTAGAAAATGTCCACTCGGAGGAAAAAGAAAGATCAGTGTGGAACAAATAACAAAAATGTAAACTTCAATGCTCTCTCTACAAACTATCAAATGGGTAAACGAGTTTTCCATTATAAGACATAGCTGTACGTGTACTGAAGGTGGGATGAAGGAAGGGAGTACCACCTGGAGTGAAATTCTAATCTTGATGTATACCACAGGGAAGGATTCTGTCAAGGGAACAGTTTCTAATTCGGAGGTGGAATCAGCAAATCATCTGATCTGGGAGGCTTTTCTGTTAGACATCAATATCACCATGTCATCAGCTCTCACAGTGTGATCTCTTAGAGTTGGCTGATTCCAATTGCCGTGGCTTATAGGAGGTGTGTGTGGTAGTTCCCTTTTGCAGTACCATGGGTACTTTAAAAAACTAGGCATGAAGCTATCTTCACCAAGAAATCACTCTGTGGTGGGCACTATTCGTACTTCTAGAGTTAAAGCTCTGCTGTGAGCAACTAGCTAGGTAGCACGGACACTTCAAAAAAAGGTGGAGTAGCAGAGTCAGACACGGATCGGACACGGACACGGCTCGGACACGTGTCCGACACGCACGTGCCGTGTCGCACGTGCAGATTGGATCAGACACGGATCTGGACTCGGATCTGACTTTAGACAAAAGATATTACTTTTCTTTCTCGATCAAACTTCTCTCTCTTCTCTCAAACTGTTTTCTCTTTTCTTTCTCGATCAAACTTCTCTCTCTTCACGAACAAGAAACTTCTGCTGGTCCTCGATCTGCTGCTTCTTCAACTAATTAGAGTGTTAGTTGATTTGCTGCTTCTTCAAAATCTTCATCGATCTATACTGCTGCTTCTCCATTGATCTATACTGCTGCTTCTTCAAGGTATATAATTTATTTTTATAAATTTCTTCTTCTCCTTCAGTCATTCTTCCACTTCTCTGAAATTCTGAATCTGTTGTTCTTCTTATTATTATTGATTTAGCCATTTAGGATTCTAGGGATTTTTTTCACTGAATTGGGGATTTTTCAGTTTTTCACTGAGTTGTTCTCTTTTGTTTCTCTTTCTCTTCTTGTACTAGATTGTTGAAACCATGAGTGGAGAACCATCCAACAACAGCACCAAGAATCCTCTTTGGAAGTATGTACAAGTTATAGAGAAGGTACAGGGAGGAGGAAATGTCCGTTTCATGTGTTCTTATTGCAATAAAACTATTACGGGTTCTTATGCACGCTTAAAAGGGCATTTGTTGAAGATTGGTGGTACAGGAACTATTAAATGTACCAAAGTATCTAACAATGATTTGGTCATGATGCAAAGAAAAGTTGAAGCGTTTGAATTGAGCAAGAAACAATCTTTACCCAAACAAGTCCCACTTCCACCATCCGCTAGTCGAACTACTTCTTTTTCATCTTCGGCTTCAACGGGAACTTCAATTGGAACTCGTCTTCAAGGTTTCGATGTTCTTCCATCAAAGAGGAAGCAGATAGTGGGTGACTCTCCTCTTGAGAGAGCTTTTAACATGGAAGCTCAAAATGAATTAGATTGTGAAATTGCAAGAATGTTCTATTCATCGGGTTTGTCGTTTGTTGTTGCAAAGAATCCATACTACATTCGCTCGTATACTAGAGCCGCGAATAGCAAAAATCTTGTTGGTTATGTTCCTCCTGGTTATAATGCTTTGAGAACCACACTTTTACAAAAAGAGAGACAACACATTGAGGGGTTGCTTGAACCTCTTAAGTTGGCTTGGAAGGAGAAAGGTGTGAGCATTGTTAGTGATGGGTGGACAGATGCTCAAAGAAGGCCAATTATCAACTTTATGGCGGCTAGTGAAAGTGGTCCAATGTTCTTACAAGCGGTCAATTGTGAGGGTGAATACAAAGATAAGTTTTTTTATTTCTAACTTGCTCAAAGAAGTCATTCAATCACTTGGGCCTCTTAATGTTGTTCAAGTGATTACAGACAATGCACCTGTATGTAGGAGTGCAAGGTTGTTAATTGAAAACCAGTTTCCTCATATTTTTTGGACTCCTTGTGTGGTGCATACTTTGAATCTTGCTTTGAAAAATATTTGTGCTGCAAAGAATACACAAAGCAATGCGGAAACATATGAAGAGTGTAGTTGGATTACAGAAATTACTGGAGAAGTTATGACAATCAAGAACTTCATTATGAATCATTCTATGCGGTTGTCAATGTTTAATACTCATTCTATATTGAGGATGCTTGCGGTTGCAGAAACTCGCTTTGCTTCAAGCATTATCATGCTTAGAAGATTCAAGAAGATCAAACAAGGGCTTTTGAATATGGTAGTTAGTCCAACTTGGACAAACTATAGGGAGGATGATGTTCTTAAAGCTGCCATGGTCAAGGAGAAGATTTTGAATGATTTGTGGTGGGATAAGATTGATTACATACTTTCTTTCACCGAGCCTATATATGATATGTTGAGGAAGGCGGATACCGATAGACCATGTCTTCACTTGGTGTATGATTGGTGGGGCAGTATGATAGAATCTGTGAAGATAGCTATTTACCGCCATGAGGGAAAACTAGATGACGAGGATTCATCATTTTATTCCGTTGTGCATACTATACTAGTGGATCGTTGGGCTAAAAGTAACACACCTCTTCATTGTTTGGCTCACTCTTTGAACCCTAGGTAATATTCATATCAGTATATCACTATTAGTCTATTACTTATATATTTGTATTTTACTTGCATGTCTTCATTTTTTTTTTTATATTAATGGTTTACTATAAATAATGATATAGGTATTATAGTGTTGAATGGCTTGGTGAGTCACCTAATCGGGTTCCCCCACATAAGGACAAGGAGATTTCAGACGAAAGGCAAAAATGCTTTGAGAGGTATTTTCCTTCCACCCTCGATCGTAGAGAAGCTAACACAGAGTTTGCTAAGTTCTCCGCTTCTTTGAGGGAGTTTGCTAGTAGTGATTCGATTAGTGATCGTGGATATATGGATCCGGATTTGTGGTGGGTTACACATGGATCTTCGACACCATTGCTTCAAAATCTAGCCTTGAAATTACTTGGTCAACCTTGTTCTTCTTCTTGTTGTGAGAGAAATTGGAGTACATACTCCTTTATCAACTCTTTGATTAGGAACAAGATAACACCACAAAGAGGGGAAGACTTGGTATTTGTTCATTCAAACCTTCGTCTTCTATCAAGGCAATCTTCGGAATATAAACAAGGTGAGAGTAGCATGTGGGACGTGGGACGAGATGGATTTGATACTTTGAATGATATTGGGATTCTTGAAATGGCAAACCTCTCTCTTGATGAGCCGGAAATGGAAGCTATGTTGTTCACAAGTGATGATGTAGTTGATGATGATGTTGAGTTATTGGATTTGGATGGTGAAGATAACTAATTAAGTAATTAACTAGAGTCTAGAGGGAAGGATTTATGTTTTGATAATTTTGTCATAACTATGAAATATGAATATATGATATGATATCTCATTTGATTTTAGTGTTTTATACATGTTTTGTACATATATATTAAAAAACAATTATTATTTAATTCCCGTGTCCATGCCGTGTCCGTGTCCTATATTTTTAGATATTGTCGTATCGCTGTGTCCGTGTCCGAGTCCGTGTCCGTATCCGTGTCCGAGTCCGTGCTACCTAGGCAACTAGGCATGGGCTGTACATGTAGTGGAAAGGAGTTAATCCTTTGATTAGATTATAATGGATTGAGGAAGGGTGATTATGGCATTTTATGGTTCTCATGGTGTCTAGTTTTTGTTTATCTTTTCATTCTTTTATTGTTAATGTTATCCTGTCAGGTTCAGATTCTCTCCCATCAATTGTGTTCTCTTGAACTCAGTTTCGTCTCTCAATAAGATGCCATAACCAATTTTTCTAAAGAACAAACCAACTCTAACCGCGGTAAAAAGTTAGCTTTTGAGTTGTATATTTCTTCATTCAAAACTTGGTGTTGGTACTAAACTGAAATTATATGAGAATAGATTTAAAACATATAAGCTAAAACACGCAAGGAAATATTTCCATGACTTTGACCACTACACAGAAACCTCTAAAATCAAGTGCATAACCCATCCCTTGAAGAAATAAAAATGTTCGGAAATAGAATAAGTAAATCGTTATATAGCTTTTATTGTCATAACTAAAGAGAATTTTACCTTCTGATGGATCAGAAGGACCAGGTACATCATGCCAATCGTATGATTTCACATGTAATGAACCATACAGAAGCTTGCTCAATACAGTCATTCCTGGATGATTGTGAAGTGGTATTATTGATGATGGCGGCATACAGAAAATTCCTATCTGCAAAAAGGGAGCAAATAAAAAGTTTGTTATGCTCACTCTCCAATATATCATCTCAATGCCTACAAACTAACTGGGGTTTAAAAAACAATGCTCACAGAAAAGCTGTCACACTCATGCAAGTGCAGATATTTTATTGGAGGCAGGTACTGGTTGCTCCCATTGCGTCCTCTTCTTCCATTAATAGTGGAACCATTCCACTGACGTACCAACTGTGCCTCCTGATCTAGACCCACATCAGACGGCCTCATTTTATCTGTAATAGCAAATAAGACCTTGTCAGAAAGTGGTTGCTAGAGAGGTCATTTAACACCAGAGGAGTGAATAATGAACAATAAAGGGCGCATCTAAGATTTTTAGATATTATAAGTACAAAGAGGTGCATAAGTCTAATCATATCAAAATTCACCTCCTTTGTATTATAGCAACTGCCTGTTGCACCTTGGAATTTGCGTATTTGGTACAACATATTTATGTTTTTTCCCACTCAAATAAAGTTGTCAAAACAAGATTGTAACTATTGTGCAAACCTCCGATTTTTTATTTGGTAGTATTCCCAAGTCATTTAGTCCATTTATCTAGTCTAGTATACCCGAGTATAGATATATACAAAAGGACAAACAAGGACCTAAGAGGAGATATGGCTTAAAGATCTATGGGAACTAGTTCAAACTTCAAACTCTTAGTGACCTACTGACCTATTCACTACAATAACTGTAATCTGCATGCGGATAAGTAATTGCTTGCTGTAAAGCGATTGGGTGAATTAGCAATAAGAAATTACAAGTACAAAGAAGTACACGAGTCTAATCAGATCAAAATTCACCTCCATTCTATTATAACAACTGCCTGTTCCTGTTAACACTATCATTGATTTTTGCACCTTGGAATTTTACGTATTTGGTACAACATATTTATGCATTTTACTGCTAAAATGTAAAATTGTCAAAACAAGATTGTAACTATTGTGCAAGCCTCCGATACTTTATTTGGTAGTATTCCTCAGTCATTTGGTCCATTTATCTAGTCTAAACAGTATACCCGAGTATAGAAATATGCAAACGGACAAACAAGGACCTACAGGGAGATATAGCTTAAAGATCTATCGGAACTAGTTCAAACTCTTAGTGACCTACTACCCTATACACAACAATAACTGTAATCTGCATGCGAATTAGTGTGAATTAGCACTAAGAAATTATGAATAAATACACTATAAGCAAGTGCTAAAAACATCATGTCGCCCAAGTTTAACTAAGAATGAAAATGTCATGACATACCCAATATTGTGCGAACTTTTTGAAGAGCTTCATCCGAAACTGGTCCATTATTGGAGAACGACACTCTACATGCTTCATACAATCTTTGTATCGCTGGCATAGTTAACTAACTTACCACTAACCTAAGATATTGCAAAAATGTCGTGTGCAGAACAATCCAATAGTGTTTCGAATTACTCTAATTCCCTTTAAAGCATTCAACACATCTGTTTCCTTAGCATTGTAATTGCCGCAACCCCTTCAAATGTGAGTAAACACTAAAGTTAGCATTTTTATAACTACATGAAGTTAATAAATCAAATTACTTGAAAATTTTCAAACTAATTAATCTAAAACAAAATACCCATTTCATAGAATTTAATCATAAACATAGCAAAAGTGCAAAACTACCTAATTGAACCAAAAAATCGCATTTTTAATCATTTTAACCCCAAAAAACTCTCAATTTCTTCAAATTTTCAATCCAATATCAACAAGAAATGAAATTTAATGTTTGGGTAATGAAATTGAATAGATTTACAACATAAAAATGAAGAAAAAAGTGAGAATTCAATATAGTATAAGGGCTATGTGAAGAAGAAGAGGGAAGAAGAAGTGGGGTTAACTAACATACCTGGTGTGCGCAGGATAAGAAGATGAAGTGGAAGTGAAGGGTGCGTAGGTTAAGAGAAGAAGAAGAAGAAGAAGAAAATGAAACCAAACAGCCTTTTGGGTGGGATGGTGGGGGCACTCCGGCAGAGCCCCTGAAGGTATTTTGTCTGCTGATTTTCAGTTTTGTTTGTTTAACCAATAAATACTTCATATTTACATCACTAACCTTATAAATAAAAAAAATATTATTATTTAAAATAAAATCTTGGTCATAAATAAAATTATTTAAAATTATAGAAGACGATATAATAAGATTTTTCTAGAAAATCTAAGTTCATAGAATTTTGATTTTATGTACGAATTAGTCTATCGTGAGGAGTTTCTCGAATTGAAGTTATCTTTTAGGTAGGTATTCTAGCGAAAAAATATTTTTTTTTGGTAGGTAGGTTACGATTATAATTATGGATTCTAGTTTCTGAATGGTATACGTATTGCTATAAAGTTATGAAAGAATATGACAATGAGGTCTTAAAAAGTGAAAGAAAACAATATGAGAAAGTTAATTCAAAGCTTTCGTAATTCTGATTACGAAGGTTGGAACAAAATTTGGAAGTATTAATTTGAAGAGCAATATCGTTAAATGCATAGTAACCCAAAAGCTATATATTTTTTTAGAAATATGACAAATGAGTTCCATACATGTCACTATGTGAGTGACTTATATTTGCAGAACTCATTTGTGATTTGTGCATTGCCATGTACAACACAATGTAGGGAATACAACATATTGTAATGATTGGCCCTATTTTTGTAACTTTAACTCACACTTTTCTATGTGCTCTAAACAATGGCCTAAAAAGTTTTTCCTTGTTACATTTCGAGTTTGGTCATTTAATCAATAAATACCTTAAATTTATATCACTAACCTTAAAATAATAGATATATCTAAATAAAAGCTAAATTGTAGACTACTTAAATTCACTTTTCTAAATTTATGACCAATACGTTTTTTTCGAACCTTATCACGACAAGGTCATAATAGTACAATATTTGGAAAACAATCACATGAATTACCTTCCTTGCCAATACCTTTAGAAAACTGGTTACCGGTTGTAAAAAAAAAAATAGATTTAAGATTTTGATGAAAAATATAGATTTGGTGATAGATATCCGAAAACTTATCAAATTTAGCATAAAAACAAAGATTATTTGATCGATACCGAGACCCTAATCTTTTTCATTGGGATATGCATGTCTACTTCAACATGTATCTATCTTCTATTCAAATTGATACTTATAATGTATGCCTAAATTCAAAGACTTACTACCAAACAGCGGGTTTTTTTTTCCGAGTTCTATCTTTCCATAGCATGTGTCATAGCATTAAAGTTCAGTTAACGAGTGTTCAACTTGGTGTCTAGCTTAAATATATAAAGACTTCATGGTTATGATGACTAGCGTTTTGGCAAAGGGAATACCATTTTTATTGTCTGTCGATTGTAATGTTATTTGGTCAATTTTTTTAGTCTGCTTTGTGAAGAATTGAAATAGTAGTTAAGAAGTGTTGTTTTGGGAGCCTCACCCAATTGGAGATTTTTTGTTTATTTTTTATTTTTGTGAACAATAAGTACTAAAATATTTTGTTAAAATTTGTTTTACGTATTTTTATTAAACAAGTAAAGTTGTATTTGATGGGGAAAAAAAATGATGAGCTTATCGAAATAGTTGGTTGTTATATTCTAGTAGGTTATGACTTATAGTTATGGATGGTAGCTTATTATGTAATGGTATATGTACTCATACAAGATATGAGATATGATAAGAGTGTGAGATCCTAACGATTTGCGAAAGTTAATAGTGAGTCAATGCTTTCATAATTCACATTACTAATAATGGAGGTCGAGCAAAAATTAAGAGCCCTACTTCGAGGATGAACGTTAAATGAATTGTAACCTATATATACTCTATATCATGGTTCAAAAACTCGTCGAGTCAACTCGGAACTCGACCGAGTCGACTCGACTCTGTAGGATATTGGGTAGAATCGTTTACATAACTTGATGATAACAACCCGTCGAGTTGACCGAAAAACTCGGGTGAGTTTTAACGAGTCATGTCGAGTCAAATTTTCATATATAAACTGAAATAAGTTGTATTGATGGTTAAATGGTCATTTAGTGAAAAAATTAAAAACCACTTAAACTAAGAGACCATGAATCCATAAATATCTTTCTTCCCCTTTCAACTAACTTACTTAACAGACTTATTTAGCAAAGATTGTGGACTGTAACATATAAATGTATATGATTGATGAAGATTTAAGTTGATTATGACTCACCAAATCAACTCGACCCAAAAAGATTTAGAACGAGCCGAGTTTTCGAGTTTTTGAACTCTGCTCTATGTAACATTTTATAAATGCAAAAATCCACAAATGAGTTCGTCCACACATGTCACTCCAAGTGACTTATTTTTTTGGATCTCATTTGTGCATTGCCAATGTATCATTTCAATATAATGTATTGTTTAAAACAAAAAATCTTTAATTCAAAAATCCAAAATCTGAGGAGCAAAAGATCTCATCATGTGAGCACTATCTTTTTCCATGATCGGAGGAGATTTGTGTTTAGAAGGGAAGATATATTATTTATAGAAATGTGTTTGGTATGTTCTGAAAATCAAGAATCTGTATTAGCAGTTGCAATTGGTTGGCAACATATAAATTTTCTGAGCAACCTTGGCTTTTAGCATAGATATCAAGCATTTTAATATTTATTATGCCACATGACTCTCCTAGTAGTCTAGTAACTTCCTCATGTCACACACTTTATAACCGACCAAAACATTGTCTTTAAATACAGAATCATGTGTGCCATTCTATCAATTTTATCTGGCATTTCTTTGTCTACTCAAACTATAGTTAGGAATGGATGAAGGGATCAATGTGGTAGGGGAAACGGATAATGGAAAAATGGCTTAACACATTTTTATAGGCAACAAACATTAGTAACGGTACACGAACTTAAACATACCAAAATTTGGGTGCACATATAGTCTTGTCTCGTCTAATAACAACCAACATTAGTAACGGTACACAAGAACGCATTCTTAGGGCAAGTACTAATAAGTAATAACAACCAACATTTTTTCGTCATGAAAAAATTGCTATACGCATTTTATAGTTAGCGAAGATTACTAAAATACACAAACATCAACACACCAAAATTCGGGTGCATATAGTTTTGTCGTGCAAGTGCTAATTACACCTAAATCGATAGATGTTTATCTATTGTTGTACACCACAACCGATTACTCATCATGAACACGAGTTGGTTCTTTGCCCTAATTAATTAAGGAAGCAACTCGAGCCAAATCAACCGGCCTAAGTCAAGCTCAAAATAAATTTGAAAGCTTTTTACGCTTAAGCTCGGTCGTATTCGAGCTATGCTGAAAACGAACCAGCCCCGAGCCACTCGGCTCAAATTGCACCCCCTTAGGAGCATAGAGAACATGGGCTAAATTTGTGATCATTTAGGGGTTCACTGGGCTAAAAACTACAATGACACTCAACTCCACCCCAATACCACACCCATTAATCAAGCCCAAATCTGCAAATGTACAGTTTAAAACGTCAGCATTTGCACCTTGACATCACTTTCATCTTCTCAATTCATTCATCGTAAACAATCAAACAATCTTAAAACTTTTCAAAATCAAATGAATCTTTCTATTGAACAACAATTGACTAATGAGGTTCTTTATCTTCATTCTCTTTGGCATATAGGTCCACCATCTTCTTCTTCTTCTGCAACTCCAAACCCTAACCCTACACCCATTACTGCTACCACATCATTCAAGAAGAAGAAGAAGAAGAAACAACCGGTTCTTTCAAAGGTAGTGGAAGTGGAATGGCCGGTTGAACCGGGTTCACCACTTCATTCTGAACCGGGTTGGCCTGAACCGGCTAAGCTGACTACTACTATTGAAGAACAAGAGAAAGGTTTAGTTTCTGCAATACATTTGCAACAAAAAAGTGTTAAAGCTTGTCAGGAATTTTTTGGAAGAAATTGCGATTCTGATGATGATGGGGAGGAAGAGGAAGAGGAAGAAGAGGGGATGGAAGATGGCGAGGAGGAGGAATTCTTTTTGAAGGTATTTAAGGAAGATAATGAGTTGAGGAATTATTATGAGAAGAATTTTGAGTGTGGGGAGTTTTGTTGTTTAGTATGTGGAGGAATTGGAGAGAAAGTTGGGAAGAGGTTTAAGAATTGTGTTGCATTGGTTCAACATTCTACTGCGATATCTAAGACTAAAAGGAGGAATGCACATAGAGCATTTGGGCAAGCGGTTTGTCGAGTTCTTGGTTGGAATATTGAGAGATTGCCAAGTTTTGTTTTGTCGATGGATGAACCCCTTGGTCGTGTCTTGGTGAAAGAAGGTTCTCAGGTATTAATTTCCTTGAATGCTGTTTAGTTAATTTTCAAGTTAATGTATAATGCAAGCAAACAATAGTTGGATTCATCTGAAATTGTGCTCAATTAAATGCTTACTTGTTTAATAATAATATTACAAAGATTAACACAGTAGCAAATGTTAGACATTTTAAGAATATGAACTACAAAGGAGTGATTTAAGAATTAAGACCTTGGTAAGTGTATCTACAAGTATAATTCCTGTCAATAGGATGTAAATGCAGATAAAGTTTGCAGTTTTGAAATGGCGGCATAGTTTTGATTTGGTTTTAATCTCTTTCCTAAGGATTTTTCGATGGTGGGATCACTGTCCATGTTTTTGAATCACCCGTTTTATTAAATTTACCCTGCAAAGATTATAGGACAAAACATGCATAGCCATTTTTATTTTTAGTTTGACAGCAATGAGGCGAAACTCTCAAAGCTGTTGTTATGATCTGATGTCAGTAACTCTGTTGGAAAATAAACAATTGGTAAAGACTTATACTTGTGCATACAAAAATTGATAATGTTGGTGGTAATCAAAATTAGAATATCCACTATAATTCTGTTGATTAGACTTATACTTTGCTTGCACTCATTTCCTATATCGACAAATGAACAGTGGACTCAGAATAAGGACTTTAAGTCCAACTTATTGCATTTCTTACATCCTAAGAACGTTGTTTTGAGTATCGTTTTTTAGGGTAGTTTTGCGACTCCCAAGTTGCACTTTATAGCTGGTATGCTTTTAAAATCTGGCCCAATGCTGCGTACTTCCCCATATAGGTTAGACGTGAGCGTTTGCAACCTGATTGGTTTCCTAACCTGAATCCACTCTCACTCCGGTTCTGTAGCACAAATGAAATTTGTGGGAGTTCATCTGCAACACAAGAGTGTTACAGTTTGTCAAAAAGGAAGGATTCAGATGGAGATGGGACGAGGGGTTGGAACTTGGAAGACTTTTAATTATTTTTGGGGAAGTTTAAGGAAGATAATGAGATGAGGAACTCCTATCAGAATAATTTTGTTGGAGTTTGGTTGTTTCCCGCTTGTTCATCATTCAATTGTGATATCCAAGACAAAACAGATGAATGCACATTGAGTGAATTCCTCAAATGACATACCTAGTGTCTGTATGTGTGTGTTTATTTTTGTGCAAGTAATCAAGTGCTTAGTACATTATTTCATTTATATTCTTCATCAACTATGAGCATACTAGTCTAGATATATTGAGAACAGATATAATACTCGACCAAACAATATCAAGTGTTAGCATACATCTTAGTTTTTCCACAATGTTGAGCATTTCTTTTGGTGCAACTCTCAAGATGTAATCTTCCTTGTATAAACTAATTATGTTTATCTAAATTTGCCAATTTTGCAGGAGAATATTGACAATGGTGAAGACTCTGTTCCGAAAGCTGATCATGTTGGTGGTGATCAAGATGTAAATATTCACAATAACATTGTTGACTCTGTGGACCTTGAAAAAGTGGATCAAACTGGAAAGGAAGTCGTAGATACTCTTTCAAATGTGGAAGTGGAATGGCGGATTAAACCGATTTCACCACCTCAGACTGAACTCAGTTGGCCTGAACCGGTTAAGCTGACTAACCTAGTACCATGCATTGAAGAACAGGAGAAAGTTGTTGCAATTCAGTTGCAACAGAAGAGTGTAAAAGCTTGCCATGAATTCTTTGCTAGAGATCGTGATTCTGACGATGATGGGGAGGAAGAAGAAGAGGATGATGAGGAAGATAGGATGGAAGACGGCAAGGAGGAAAGCGAGGAGGAGTTCTTTTTGAAGGTGTTTAAGGAAGATAATGAGTTGAGAAATTATTATGAGAAGAATTTTGAATTTGGGGAGTTCTGTTGTTTAGTTTGTGGAGGAATTGGGGAGAAAGTTGGTAAGAGGTTTAAGAATTGTGTTGCACTTGTTCAGCATTCGATTGCGGTTTCTAAGACTAAAAGGAGGAATGCGCACAGAGCATTTGGACAGGCGGTTTGTCGAGTTCTTGGTTGGAATTTTGAGAGGTTGCCAAGTTTTGTTTTGTCTTTGGATGAGTCCCGTTGTCGCGTCTTGGTGAAACCAGGCTCTCAGGTATTCATTTTCTTGAACACCATATCTAGTTACATTTGGTTCTTGTACATTCTTCCACATATATATGCATACTGGTCCTGACATATTGACAATCGACTACAAATTTAGCACAGAGATTAAAACAGTGCAAATGGTAGGAATTTTGTTGAAGACTGTGCTTGTTTAACCTGCAAATATGAATTAGAAAGGAGTGATAAGACCTTAGTAAGTGTGTCCACCATTATAATCCATACAAATAGGATGTAAACACAGATAGTTCACAGTTTTGATATGGCAGCAAATATTTGAATTGGTTTGAATCTCTTTTGGAAAGGATTTTGGTGGTGGAACTTAGTCTACCCTGTAAGGTCATACAAATGTTACGTTTTCCAGCATTGAGAAAATTTTATGGTAAGACACAGTTACTAAAGTTGATAATGTTGGTGGTGATCAAAATGATACTATCCATAATAAAGCAGTTGATTACACTTAAACTTTGTTCACACTCGTGTCCTATCTGTACAAAAGAACAATAGACTCAGAAACCTTAAAAATCAAGCTCAAAGCTGCCAGCTTTCCCTGCATGGCACTATGGCTTACACACGCGCATTTGCAAACTGATTTGGTTTTTGAAACCCGAATCTACTCTAACTCCGGTTTTATTGAAGCACAAATGAATTTTGTGGGAGTTCATCTGCAACACAATAGTTTTACACTTTGTCCAGAATTATTATCAAGAAAGAAGGATTCGGATGGGACGACGAGTTGGATGAGTTTGAATTCCTTTAGGGATGTTTAGGGAAGACAATGAGATGAGGAACTCCTATCAGAATAATTTTATGGGAGTTTGGTTGTTTGGTATGTGTTGAAATTGAGGAGTGGTGCAGATATTTAAGAATTGTTTCACACTTTTTCAGCATTTGATTGTGATATCCAAGACAAAACAGATGAATGCACATTGAGTAAATTTCTCAATTGACCTATCTAGTGTGTGGTTGTTTCTGTGGAAGCAATAAATTGCTTAGTACTTCATTTCACTTATATTCTTCCTCAACTATATGCATACTAGTCTAGATATATTAAGAACAGATGAAATACTCGACCAAACAATTTCAAATAGATTGCCTCTTAGGTTTTCCACAATATCGAGCATTCTTTTGGTGCGACTCTTAAAGCTGTTATGTCCTCTTTTTTACTAAAAATATTATGAATTTATGTTAATCCAAGTTTGCCAATTTTGCAGGAGAATAATGACAGTGTTGAAGACTCTGTTACAAAAGCTGATAATGTCAGTGGTGATCAAGATTATTAACAATGAAGTTGTTGACTCCGCGGACCTTGAAAAGGTAGACCAAACTGACAAGGAAGTTGTAGAAGCATAATGTGGTAAAATAAATTCATTTTTTTCACAGTTAGTACGGCTATATGCATTGCCTTAAACTCATTGCTATGAGTTAGCAGGTAGGTCAGAATGTAGTTGATTCTGATGTATTATATAAAGATCTCAACTAGGAAATATAAGATCCGCTTCGAAGCGTAAGTGAGTTTCATGGTTATTGACCGATTCTTGTTATGTGTGCAGGTTAGTTTGATGGTATTTAGTATCGTCAGGTTAGATAAAAAGCTGAATCTTGAAAGATATATATTGGAGAATGGAGACTTTGGGATTCTTTTATAAATGAGTTTATAAATTAGTTGGGAGTTTTTGTTGCGATTTTGCTAATTTTGGTACTGAGTAAGAATGGCTGTTAAATGTGCTGGTTTGTCAAGTTTTCTTGTTTATAAATTTTAAATACCGAGTCTTGCATTAAATACCTGAACTCGTTATTGAGAAGGATATTGTTCAATGAATTTCAAGCGAGTATGGCATTGTTCAAAACTACCAAGCAATCTAACGCGCTTATTTATTACTTGTGTTGTATTCAGTTTTGTTGTGCATTGGCTGTTGAATGAAGCTTGACAGACAGTCATTGTAGTATGTTTGTTGTGATTGTAGGCATAAAAGGCTAAACTTTGTCTTTACATATAGGAAAGATAATCTGACTGATGATATTATTCCACAAGACAATACCTTTTCTACTGACGAACTCACTTGATCGAAAGTGAGCTAGTATTCCTTAAAGATCTGTATCATTGTTCCACTAGTTTGGAAACTATACTCTGAAATGCAAATAAACATGGTTTGTAAAACCATTGTAGTTACCCCCTTTGTCAGATGGATGGCTTGTGTTTTCTTTGTGTGAAAAGTGCTAGCTTGGAGATGTTACAAGTCTTGTTTTCAAACCGTACTCTCCTTTCCTGTGTAGTTGGGACTTGGATGTGTTTCAGATCAGGGGAGAATGTAGTATTCTGCTTCTCAACAATCCTAGTACATGAATGTGACATTCTTCTCGAGCTTCCAAGCTGTCCTGGTGAGTTACTCTTCAATCAGCCTTGTTGATCCTCCATCATTTTGATTTCTACTTGATGTTGTTCCAATCAGAATGTGTATGTGTTGGTTCATTATCAGTACCAATGGTCTTAAAAAAAACATCAAGTAGAAACTCAACAGTACACATAAATGTTTAATCACTGAAGGGGTAAACTGGTACCTTATTTTCAACATTCAGATTCATATATAAGGGCTGACTTTCAGTTGCAAGAAAAAAATCGAAATCAATTTTTATTTTTTAATAAAATGCAATTTTTATTGATAATTGGAGAATTATACAAAAGTGGTGCAACAAAGGCCACATCACAAGCCCCGTAAAGGGTTACATCTTAAACTATCGTTGCCACCTAAGCATCTCTACCACCTCCATGTCACTCTACGAAGACTTGCTTTCGCTGGTTGCTTGCATCCTGTATGACAGTTGGCATCTGGCCAAACAGGAACAAAATCTTAATGGGTTCTCATAGTGCCGCAACTTTGTCCTTTATTCCGCATTTCGGTGGATTAACACACTAGAGAGAAAAATGCGGACATAGTAATGGTTCTGGTGAAATAACATTGCGATGGTGTCATTGCCAAGGGGCAGAAATCTAATCCAGCTTACCTGTACAACTTTGCAATGGTGCCATTGTCAAGGGGCAGAGAATCCAATCAACAATGGTTGCGATGGTGCCCTTCTCACGCCAACTCGGATATTAAGGAAGTACATACAGTAGTATTTTGTTGCCTTAAAAGTGCTTTGTTTGTCTTTGAATCAATGGATCCATGCATCCCAAAAATTGAATTTCTGTTAGGTCAGTCATGGTTTTTCTTCTAAGCATGAACTTATCCTGGAAACAGAGAACCTAGACGTTTGGCCATTCATTTACATGTAATGAATTATTTCCTTTACACCAACTGAATCTTGACCATCTTTACACAATGACACATCTCCAAAACATCTGTAATTTGAATGGTCTCCGAGATAACCGAGCAAAACCTGTTCATTTTTCTATGCTAATTCAAAGCTTGGTGGTATAAATTTAAAAGAATGAAGTAGTAGATGAAGTGAGTTTTTAGAGTGGGAAAGCTAATATCACCATGGAAATGGAAAAACAAATAAGATCAAGTAAGAAGAGAAAGATCAGTGTTTCAACAACAACAATAAGCTGTGTAGACAAGATCAGTTCTTTGCCTGATTCACTTTTACATTATATCCTTTCATATCTAGGCATGAAACAAGTTGATTTCAAAAATCTACTAGTACATAAGAAGGCTGTGGAATTTATAACTCGCGTGCTTTCTCTTCGTGACGATTCTAGTATCCAGAAACTATTGTTGCCACCTTTTTCTCAAATTGATGTAGGTATAGTAGATTCATGGCTTATTCATGCAGCCAAACAACATGTCAAAGAGGTTCAACTTCAAGATGAATTTGACTTCTCTGCTGTTAAATTACCTCATGAGTTACCTGACATGTTGTTTACATCAACAATTGAAGTATTTGAGTTGAAATCATGGGGATATTCTAAAGTCCAGCTCCCGAGTTGGATGTGCACAGCTACTCAGCTTAGGATATGTATATTGGAAGGTGTTAAACTTCCTAAAGGCGATTCTAACGGAGAATTAGTATTACGTTGTCCAATTTTGGAAAATTTGATCTTGAAGAGTTGTTCTGTTTACCATCTTAAGATTTTAAACATACATGCTCTTCAACTCAAGAACTTGGTACTTGCTAGTTCTTGCCGGGGAACAAGAATTAAGATAATTAAGTACGCCAAATCTTATATCGCTCACTTTCAGCCATGTCGCATACGAGGATTATTCTTTTGAGAATCTCTCCTCTCTAGCTATTGTTAGGTTTGAAAAATATTTCAATGCCACTGATATTAAGGATTTGATTAAGATTCTCATCAAGCCTGGTCATTGTAATGCTACGACAGTTAAACTTTATGGTTCCTGGTTTAAGGTAGGTATTGTCGTCACCCAACTCGATCTCCCTAGTGTTTATATATTTTTTATGTTCTTCGCCTCTTCGGTAATTTTTTTTCTTTTGTTTGTCTATAGATTTCACCAGAGTGTATAGGCATGATGGACCGTTGCTGGATCGTTTTCGTAATCTAAGGTATTTAGAACTAATCAAGGTGTGCTGTGATCTTCTAGTTATACCCAAGTTGATGAAAAGCTCTCCATATATAGAAACTATTGTCTTGGAAATGAATAAGGTATTCACCTGAAACTTAGTAATTTTGCTATTCTATCTTATAGCAGTCTCTTATTGTGATGTGAATGTTGACATAAGAAATGATTTATTGGATATAACTTGTGGAGAATTTTTCTGCATTTGGGTATATACATCAGACGAGGAAGATTCACGAGGAAGATATAGGAGAAGAGTTGTCTTCCGACTACACTTATTATAATCTCAAACAATTTTTGATTCGGAATCTCAAATGTTGCAAGAATGAAGTGAAGCTTCTCGCTTTCGTATTGAAGAATGCTGTGGTATTGGAAAACATTACAATCACTGGCACCAAGGAAATGTCGAATTCAAATATATTCAAAGAATTCTGTGAGAAGTTTCAAGCACTGCCAAGAGCCTCTTCAAATGCTCAAATAGTTTTCTGTTGAAAACTTGATCGTACCTGTACGTGTTTGAAGATCTCTACCAATTTCTTTTTGCCCACAGTACTGTAACCTCTCTATATCGGAGGAATTTTTTTGCAAGGCTGTTTTGATAATTTCTATCTTTGAATGTGAGCACTATGTTCAAGTAGGGAGGATTGTTTGTTGTTCTTTTGTAACCCTTGTCAAAAGTAAAGTAATACCATGGTATGTACTAATGATGCCTTGGCATACACTAGAATTTAAACTGAACTTATATAATGTGTCCGTCTGACCCGATTGCACTTTGCTACAAACTCCTGCACGCCTTGATTCTCGACCATTTTGAAGATTGTTGGAAAACTGTGTATGGATGTATAGCGTACTGCAGAGTAAATCTAGTCGAGCACAACTCATTGTACTTGACAGTATGGATGGCCAGACACGAAGCCAATGTTTGGAGTCTAGTAGCAATCTAACAAACAAAGAAATCCAACATATATCAGGTGGTAGCACATACAAATTCTGACAATTACAAGGGGTACGCACTTCGTTTATGCCATTTTGTGATTCACATTAACACTAGACTGCTCCATTTATGCGCTCTTATCCTTTTCTGTGATTCGTTACAGTTATACAGAATTCAAGGGCATTTTTGAGGTACAATATGATATACCTTTTTGCCCAAACTATTCTTTCTGGTTAACCCCTCAAGCTGAGGTTTTGGGGGACAATGTCCATGCGTTGCGGATTGCTAGATGATTGCAAAGGCTATCTTTTTAGTACTATATATGGTGATAGAATTTTTCTGCGAAATGGTTTGATCTGTTGCTCCTTTTCAATGATACAATTTCTTTCCAGTGGTGGTTTTCGGTCAGCAATTGAATCCTGCAGATGCTTGTCTACTAACTGAGGGGTTGAAGGAAGCTATCGCTACCTTGAAATGACTGTATGACCTTTTATTTCTTCTTTGCAGAAACTGTTGAAAGGAAATAGATGCAGAGGTAAAATGCATAAACTTTATCTACCATCAATTTATCAAGTTCTCTACTTGATGCAATACTTTGTATTACGCCTACTGTTGCTGCGATATAAATAATCAGAGATTGGTCATACAGTTTCTTCAGCTGCAAGAGGAACCGATCAGTGTCACCTACTCACCTTCTTTGCCCGACCTGTTGGCAATGTCGGCAAACTTAACCATGTCGTAACCAATCGTTTACTGAACTCACAAGTATCTCTGCCTAGAAAAGTTGCTCTCAGATAGATAAGTAGGGCTGTAGGGACATGGTAATGTTGACTGAAGAGCATGCAGGCCATTATATCACACATTATTAAAGGTTGGCAATAACATCTCTGAAATCTTAAACACACTTCATCTAAACATGTTTTAGGTAATCTCTGGTTTCTAGTCAGTTCTGTCAATTTAGATTGCTTTGTAGATAATTTCAAATCTGAGTCAGATAAGACTCACATAGTGAAACATCACTATTAAAAAAAAAAAAAAAATGAATCAAGAACATGGGAAGCACATCACTATTAAAATAGCAAACAAAAACACCATATCTCAGATATCTCAAGTTTTTTTTTAATACATAGTTCTATCATTAAACATAATATTTTGCGCGCAAAATGATCTTGAAGAAGTCGAGCTTGAACACATTTTCAGATCGACAAGCAAGGACGGATCCAGGATGTTCCCTATGTTTTTTCTACATTTATGATTTTTTTTGCTAAAATATATAGAATCGCACTCCCCAAGAACTTAGCACATAGGTTACATGTAATTCTGCACCCCAACTCAGATTCCTGGATCCGTCCCTGTCAACAAGAACCCGATCGGAACCCTAATCTATAAACACTTTTTCTCAGTTCCTAAAAATAGATAGGTACCATGTAACTATCATATGGTAGGTTGGCAGTTGGTGCAACCTCCATTAGATTTTTCAATATATCCACCATTTTTCTATAATTATTATTTATTTTTAAAGATTTTTTTAATTGGATTAAATGTTTAATTAAATGAAAAATTATTAAAAAGAAATGGGGCCTCGTCAAAGAAAGTATGGGTGGAGGAGCAATAAAAATAGCGCGTCCGAATTCATAGGAAACGGGACCCACTTTCAACCACAAACCAATATATAGCCGTCACTCAGTGTGGGTCCCACTAATTTAAACCATTAAAAATAAGGTAAAAATATTAAAAAAAATCACAAAAATTTAATTTTTTTTTTTTTTTTTTTTAAACAAAAACAGAAAAAAAACAGTTTGGAAATTTGGCAGGGGGAGTTGGACTGTTGGTGAGAAAAAATTCTAAAAAAAAAAAAATTAAAATTTAAAAAAAAAAATTTACAGAAGAAGAAGAAGAAGAGAGAGAAAACAATCAAATAATAATAATAATAATTTTTTTTTTTTTTTTTTTTAAATTATTATTATGTTTGAGAAGAAGAAGAAGCAGTTTTGAAGATTAGCCCGTAAAGGGCAGTTGAGAAGAAAACTTTGCTGCCTTCATTACCTTCTTCTCTCAACATTTTTATTTCCCAATTTACCCCTCCCCTTCTGGTAAATTGTCTAAATCCTCTGTTTTTTTTTTATTCCTCTGTTTTCCTCTGTTTTTGTTCTGTTTTTTAGCTTTTTGTTAGCTTTTTGAATACAATGCTTGCATTGTAAGGCAATTCTAAGATACCACTTTTTGTTTTTATGTTGTTTTTGCAGCTGAGATTGTATTGGAATAAGTACAGAATTTGAGGAAAATTGTTGTTGATGAAAATCGTCGTTTACTCGTAGTATTGACATAAATAAACCCGTAAACATGAGGGACTCAGATTTGTGATTATTGGCTATCATGTTTTTTGATAGTTAATTAGATTGATATATTTTTAGAGACTTGATAGATTATTTTTTTGTTATGTATGTTTGATATATAAGAAGAAGAAGAAGAAGTCCTTGATGTTTATACGGGTAAGAAAAGATCGAAGGAGCGATTTAAGTTATCATAAACCTGGCGATTTTCGTATGTATTATTGCTGTTCTTGGTACTAATTGTGATTATTACTACGATCACTACGGCTATTGGTATATTAGATAATGGGGAGCCTATGGAACCCTTTCGGATTCCAGCTCCACAAGATGTTTTGTTTCGTTGTTTTAATTTCTTTCTTCAAAATTCGCGAATGTTGGTCTCTTAATCTTGAAGGTACATTTTCTTTCTTGCTTATGTTGTTTATATTTATTTTTATTTTTCTTTCATAAGTATTACATTTGATTATTTACGTAAATTTAAATGTATTTGCAGGACTGGCATTGTTGGATTTTCGCGCAAATGTAGGTACTGATCCATATAGTATTTTTAAGAATTGGAATCCTGATGATAGTGATCCTTGTATGTGGTCAGGCGTTAACTGTGAAGACGGGAAAGTGCATATCCTGTAAGTCTGTATTTTTTTCTCGATCGTTTCTCTATCATTCAACATTGGTCTATACGCTAAAATCTTATCTGACTGCTTGTAGGGATCTAAGTGGACTTTCCTTGGAAGGTACATTGGCGCCTGAGCTTGCGAAACTTAGCCACTTGAAATCTCTGTAAGTGATACCGTATATTCAAGACTGGGATTGCATGAACTTTCCGAGATTTGTTTAGGTTTCCTAGTAAAAAATCTCTGTCCTATATAATATTTCAAGCAAGTAGGTTTTAATTCTCCGTATGTTCTTTTTATTACCGACAGTATTCTCTGCAAGAACCACTTCACCGGTGGCATTCCTAAAGAGTTTGGAGACATGATATCACTGGAGATATTGGACTTGAGCTCCAATAATTTAAGTGGAACCATTCCGACAGAAATTGGTCGGATACTGTCACTGAAGCGCCTGTGAGTTTATATTTGCCCATCTTCAGTTCCGCTTATTTAGTTCATTCATTGTATATGTCGATTTACTTTGATGATGTTCTATATTTTCTTATAGGCTTCTTTGCAACAACAAGTTTCATGGAAGTATTCCTTTGGAGGTTGGAAATCTTACACTGCTCTCTGAAATACAATTTGATCAAAACCTTACATTTGCTGTGGATACTGGAATTCGCTGTCTTCATAGAAAATTTGGACATTGGTAAGAGACTATTTGTAATCATTTTGTTTCTAGGTTTGCGCAAAACATGATTAATGTAGTTCCATGAGAACTAGGAGAGGGGAAACTAGATGTTTTAGTAACAAGTTTTTGTATGTTTTGAGCAGCATCTGGCAGAGAAATTTGACGCAACTGAAGGAGATTTCCTTCATGACCCAGATGAAAAGAAAGCTTCAGCGTTATGTTCAGGAATCGCCATGGTGTGGACCAAAATTTATTTATTCATCTCATTATATGATTCTTGATACTAATACAATGTTTCCAGTAATTGCAAATCTTTAACTAAGGACAATGACCATTTTCTTTCAAGGTCCTCCAGAAAAAGCTCTTCGAACGTCTGTGGAGGACAATATTGCGATAATTTAGCAGGTGAGTTTATACCACATTACCACTTATGATGTTTTTGCTATATAAATATCAGAAAATTTTGCCCAAGCTTCAAGTGAGTTTCTTATACTGTTGCAGGTTCAGCTGAAACGGAACCACACTTGGTAAATATTGTCAGGCGCCAACTTCTTGAAGACTTGAGTAATCTCCCTGCCATTCCAAGAACTGGAATTTTCCCTATTGATCCAGAAGCTCCTATTCCCACCATACGAAGCAGTGGATCTTTCCCTGCAAAGACCAATGCTACTACACCAGCTTCTCCTGTGAGCCATTCTTCTAATACACAACCTCCATCCAAACCTACAAATGCTCCCAAATCAAGTTGGATAACGATCCTTATATATGTTGGTTCGGGATTCTCTGGGGTCTTTCTTCTTGCTGTTATTGTATTCATACTTTGTTCACGTAGGAACAAAGGTTCTAAAAGTATTCGCCCATGGAAAACTGGAATAAGTGGCCAACTGCAGAAGGCATTTGTAACAGGTGACTTTTTGACTTTCAACACAGGTTTCGTTATGACGTACTTCTGCGTTCCATTCAGGGAGAAGCTGATGTGATGTCTTTGGTTTAACTTGAAAATGTAGGTGTGCCCAAGCTGAACCGTTCGGAGCTGGAAAGTGCCTGTGAAGACTTTAGCAATATTATTACCACTCTTGAGCACTGCACTGTATACAAGGGAACACTGTCTAGTGGAGTTGAGATAGCAGTTGCATCGACTTGTATTAAAGCGTACAAAGACTGGTCTTCACGTTCGGAAATGGCCTACAGAAAGAAGGTTCCTAACTTTTTTTTCCTGTACACCTTTAAAGTAATAGCTCATGGTATTGTTCATTATGCAACCTAATGCTGATCATCTTTTCTTTTCTCTTCATTCTTTTGAAAATCTTTTGTAGATTGATTCTCTGTCGAGAATGAACCATAAGAATTTTGTCAATCTTCTGGGATACTGTGAAGAGGATGAACCATTATTCTCCAGGATGATGGTGTTTGAGTATGCTCCCAGCGGATCCCTCTTTGAGCATCTGCATGGTAGGATTTATTTATTTTCTCTCATTCAGCGAATCACATATGTAAAAAATCTTGATTGAAAAGTGAGCATTCCTGCTTCTGTTTCTTTGCAGTTAAAGAAGTCGAGCATCTTGACTGGAATGCCAGGATGAGAGTTATCATGGGAGTTGCTTACTGTCTTCAATACATGCATGAGCTGAACCCACCTATAGCAATTCCCATTCTTCAGTCAAGTTCTGTCATGTTGACTGACGATTATGCTGCTAAGGTAGACACGATTCCGTCTGCAATTACTAGCTTTCCCAACCATCTTGTTTTGACAGGCCATCTAAGTTTTGGCATCTGATTAATGTTTGTTTTCCCCGTTCTTCATTTCTTTTACTGCAGATTGCAGATATGTATTTCTGGGCGGATGTTACTGCCAAATCATCGAAGATCTCTGGGGAGTTGGTGCATTCTGAACTGCCGATGAATGTGGACTCTGAAACAAATGTCTACAGTTTTGGGCTATTGTTGTTAGAAATCATTTCTGGAAAGCTCCCTTCCTCTGAAAAACATGGCTCACTTTTGACTTGGGTAAGTCATATATTGCTGTTGTCTGCTTTCAGCATTTCAGTGCAATACTGTTATCATGTGTGTGTTCTGACTTCTGACAACATTGTTACCACTTGCATCTCAGGCTTCTGAATACTGGAATGACCAAAAGAATATCAGATACATTACCGATCCAACACTTAAGTCATTCAAGAATACCGAGCTTGATATCGTCTGTGACGTAGTCAAGCAATGCATCCACGAGGATCCAAGGCAGAGACCTACAATGAGGGAAATTGTTACTAAATTGCGAGAAGTGATTGCCATCTCTCCTGAAGCAGCTACTCCAAGACTGTCTCCACTCTGGTGGGCAGAACTCGAGATCCTTTCAGTGGAAGCAACTTAAATTGGATTTCTTCTCTAAATCGTAAGTCAAAACTGTTCCTGTCTCTCTGTAGCTCGTATGTGTGAAAGAATAGCAGTGTAATACATGTTTCCTCCATATATCTGTATCCTATCAATTCTCTGTGCGAAGATCTTTCTCTCTGTCAACCTACCATTACAATTATATTCGTTATATCATTCCTTTCCATCTTTCTGTACTCATCACAATAAAAGTGTGATACAAGGTCTCACACACGGATGTCTTTCGACCAAATTATACTCGCTGTAATATGAGATCAGGCTGGGATGTAAAACTATAACAAGGTATTGGGATCTCAGTCTTTGTGTAGTGACCATATAAACTTGTATACTATTTTTATATATAGGTTCTTGGGGACTGTAAATTCTCTTTGGTCTTGTGAATAGTTGCATACTACAAATTTTGAACAGCTGCGCTGTGGAATCACATTTTCTTTGTTCCCTCTTCTGATCACAGAAGAGCATTGGAGGAGCATAGTTGTGGCATTTTGTTATGAAGTTCTTATAACAAAAGTGTTGTGGGCATGACTGAGTTACCATTAGTTCATGACTTGTCCATTCTCCCTTATCCAGTGCTGCTTCTGATGTCCCCTTGAGGTAAAGGAGGTTGTTAGGCTTCAAAACAAATCTCGCAGAAGAGGAAAGTGAATTTCATGAACATGTATTGTGCGAGGGAGATCATAACAAATATGCCAAGGAAGAAATTTAGAAAATGAAACCATAAGAAAGTTTTCCTTGGTCACTAATCAATTCTTACTCTCTTCTAACATGCAAGCAATCAATGTTAAAATATTCATGTAAAACATATATGTTTTGTTAACTCTAGAATCGATTATTATTTCCTCAACCATTAGAAAGTTCCTTTTCATCTCTTAAGATGGCTTTGATTCCAACTGACATCCAAAGCCTTGGGATCACTTAACCACAGCCTTACTGTAAGAAATATAATGCAGTATGCAATTCATTTTCAATAAAAAATGCAAAAAGAATCTCGAATATAAAAGTTCAAGGTATACATGAATTTCCCACAAACATTCTTCATTTTTCAATAAAAGAGAAGAATAATAAAATGAATTTTGAGCCAAATCAACTAACTAACATAAAATGAACCTATCATTCAATAAATCTAATCATACTTGAGATCGAGAACTCAATGATCCAAAGCTATCAAAAGGATAAACTCTGAAAAAGACCCTACCGCAAAGAAGCCCGTAAGGAACAGCACCAAATGTACGTGAATCGGTTGAAGAATAAATATTATCACCTTGCACCCAAATATGACCTTCCTGAATCTTAACAGTTTTAGAACTGTTTTTATCATTGGGATCTTCCAAAAATGTAACCTCGTCACCTTCCATACCTGCCACCCGTTTCGTAATAATCTTTCTAGGATTTGCAGGTGAACGTACTAGAACAATATCTCCATTCTTGATTTCGCCAAATCGAGTTGAGATTTTATCCACCAAGACTAAATCGCCTGTTAGACTAATAGTTGGAATCATGCTTGGACCGAAAGCGAGAGCGGATGAACAGATGTACTTGTTGGCAAAGTGGAGACAACAGAATACATTTACGAATGGAAGTGTTCGATCAAATGCTTCTTTCGCTATTGTCCTCCATGGTAGTTGCAGAATGTTCATCTTCTTCCGAGTTTCCTCTTTTTAGTTGGTTTTGGATGTATTGATCTTGTCTTTGGGTCACCAACAGGAAAAAAGCCTACAACCTACACACTACTAGATGAACGAAGAAGATGACAAGTTATCAGTAGAAAACTTTTTAACAGAGAAACAAATGACCTACACAAAGTAAACTGCAAAAAATAACATTCTTACATGAAACTATTCATTCAACGTTGTTGCCTTGCTAACATTCATTTAACCAACCCTAGAGAAAAATAACGGTTGCAAAACTACTAATTTAAATTTTGCTAAAGTCGTAGAAAAAACACAGTAAATTGGACGCAAATTATAATTCCTACTAATCAACACAGCTTCACGAAAAAAGCATGCCTTCAAAAAATGACAACTACTCAAACAAACATTCAATGAGAAAATTATTTTTTCTCTTTCATCAATATGCCCGTAAAGATTATAAACCTTTAAGCGAAACTTTTATCAAAACATTTAAATCTAGTAGATACTTATATAAAACCAAACCACGGTCGACAACTAAAACCATTACATTGAAGAAATATATATTTCACTAATCTTCGCTCTTCCAAAATATATACATAAACTTAATCTTAGTTTACTAATATTGCATTCTTGCGAATCTGTGGCTCAATTGTAGCACCCCTCTCACCGAGTGGAGAGTTCATGGGTTCGAAACACGTCAACAGCTGATTGTTGATATAAGTTTCCACACATAATTTAAAAGGGGTAGGGGTCCCCTCAACCCCGCTTGCCAATAAAAAAAAAAACTGCATTCTTGACTTCATAGCATTGCTACTGTACCATTAAATGTAAAAGGGAATTTTACTTGATTACTTCCTACCATTTATCGCTGATCTTCATTCTTCTAAAGCCTATACATATTTAATTTTCATTTCTATTATTCTTATTACAAGTATTATGCTTCAAATGAACTGTTGAAACCAAGAAAAATAGAAAAAAAATAAAAAAAATGCCTGTTGTTCACTTCAAAATGCTTTAAAAACACCATTTTTCTTCAAAATCTTGAAACCCCATTATCATTAAATCGAAAACAAAACTACCCTTTTCATATTCAAACATAACAAGCATTAATTTTATCAAAAATCCTAAGAAATTTCAAATAAAAATCACCAAAAAATAACTAAAAAAATCTACATTTTTATTGATTGATTTATCAATTAAAATGAAACCCAAATCCCATTATCAATTAAATCATAATAATGAAGATTAATTAATTAAGAGGAAGAAAAAGAGAGGTTTGCATACCAGGTTTGTGTTTAGTTTTGCTTTCGAAGCTTCAATAGTTTCAGCTACGTTGAGAAGAAGAGAAGTGAAGAGAAAAGGGCTTTTTAATGGACCGAGAAAGGCTTTTTTATGTGGGTCGGATAAATGGGCCAGGCCTACACATCAATTAGTATCCCTAAAGGAATGTCCATTAGTCTTTTCTCGGTTATTTACAGCCCAGTGGTTGCCACTTAATCCATGTCACAAAAACAATGATATCTACATGTACAAATCTACGCAAATTTTTATTAACACGTGGCGTGTTATGATTGGGACCATAGTTTAAAATGCCAACATATTTTGTGAAATTTCGGCGAAATATGCTGGTTTTTAAATAATCGGCCATTCGACATTGTAAATTCCGAGAATATCCGAGAACATTCCCGACATTTCAGGTGACATATTTGTTTTGACGGTCGGAATGTTGGAATATACCTTTTTTTTTTTTAATCCGAAATTTTGCCCGGATTCAGAATTTTAAACTATGATTGGGACCACACGAACCACGTACAAGAGGAGACAAATATGTTTTTTGCTGGAACAAACATATCTATAGGTACGAATATGGCACACCGAACCAAGAAAAAAATGTAAGCTGGTATAGTGTGCATTTATAAAGTAAAAATATACATGTAATGTTCCAACTATAAAACTGACATTACGTGTGTTTATAAAGGGTGTGCATTTATAAAATGTGCATTTAGCTAGGTTCGATCGTAAGAGACATGTACAATTATCAACGGCTGAGTCAAAGGTTCATGTTCAATTACATTTTATGGAAAATCAGTTGAAGAAATGATCGATAATTGAATACCTTGTGGCGAATGCGCCTGTGGCGCAATCCAAGCATACTAGCATTCCTCTCAGAAAGTGGAGAGGTTGTGGTTCAAAAAACAGCAGCAGATTGTTTGATATAAATAAGTTTCCTCGGGTAGGGGTCTCCTCAACCTTGCTTGCCGATAAAAAAAAAAAATTACCTTGTTGCTGCACAGAGTAAGTAATGTGGATGCAGATAGCCACAAAGGATCGCAATAGTGAGGCCATAGTGACTATGAAAATTATAGTTCAAAATGCCGATGTATTTCGTGAAATTTCGGCAGAATATGCCAGTTTTTAGAGAATTGGAATTTTAAATTCCGGGAATATCCGAGAATATTTCAGATATTTCAGGTGACATTTGTTTCGAGGGTCGGAATGTCGGAATATGCCATTTTTTCTGAATCCAAAATTTCGTCCGGATTCGGAATTTTAAACTATGCTTCAAATTAATGATCATTTTCCACTCCACAATACCCTGCTTGTGACATGCATAGAAGAACATGCCACAGCGTTTGGCAGAATATCCATATTTCAGGTAACAAGACTGTACATTAGCGCAGTTTAACAGTGTCGAAAGCTTAGTACAAATGAACAATAATATATATTGAAGCAGAACATAAGTTTGTTCACTAATTACATCAAACAAACAATCAAAACAATTGAAAAGAAAAAAATTTAACACTTTCAGACAATTTTAGAACTCTGGAACTGGCATATCTTCATCAGTAGGTGAAGCCATAACCCAGTCACCATCTTTATCAAGCACCATGCCTTTATTCTTTTCAACCCACCATGAAGGTGGAACTAAGCATTCATCCTTAAGATAATCACAAGACTTGTTCACTAAAGCAATACTTCTCTTGACCTTTAACTCAAACTCTCCATCCTTCCCATTCCAACCTGCTACTATATGTAATATAGCTTGCAAGTTATGCCAATCACTTGGATTCTTTGAGTCTTTCAAACTTGGTGATTTCCTTGTATCAATATCAAGTTCAACTCCAGTACGAACATAGCCGAGTAATTTGTTTGGATAATGTACTATGAGATCAATCACATTTTTTATGTGTAGAACTCTAAGATTTGGATATGTCTTGAGCTTGTCATTAAAGGCCTTGTTACCTACTTCTGGAGAACCGAAGACAAATGCAGTTACGGGAATTTTAGATGTAAGATTTTCGGCTATATCGAAAGCACTTACTATTGATAACGATGCACCTAGGCTGTGACCTGCGAATGTTATGCTTAGTTTCTCGTCTTTGTATCGCTCCATCAGTTCTTTTATCTTGGTGAGGAGTTGTGTTCTTGCATTCAGTTTAGTGAATGGAGATTTTGGATTATCTGAAGTGTAGATAGTGAGCCAACCCTTCATGATCTTCATCGTAGTATTATCATCGTCACTGTCACTGCTGCTGCTGGTTTCACTCCTGTAACACAAGTGGAATATCTACTTTTTAATAAGAGTTGGATATGTGATTTGTAAACATTCCCCACCCACCCACTCACACCCTCCCACCCCACCTTTCCATGCGCCAAGGGTATAATTGCAGTTGGTGTAAGGATTTTTATGGATCGAAGAAGGGTACAGCAGTGCAATACGTGCACCTGGCCTCCATTTCATTCTGAAGCCATTAAAGGTCCATATCTATCACCTGTGAGGTGGCATTTGCCCTGATCATGGGCAGCAAGTGCGACTGTAAAGGGTCCACCGGTAACTTGTTCTATGTTTTATGCATTAAAGGGTCCACCGGTAACTTGTTTTATGGACCCTGTTCTATGCTTTCGCGCAAAAGCATTAAATCCTTGGCACAAGTGGGCATTGTTTCACCATAACTAGTCCATTTTATTTAATAAAATTTAGGAAGTTTTGCAGAGATAACTCATACCTTTTCTGTGGCCTCTGATCATTGCTCTTCAACAATGACTCAACTGATACAAGTTGTGGATCAAAAACATTAATCCATTCGAGAGTTCTTAAGGTACCGCGCCATGCAACATATACTTCACGTCTCCCAGAAGCTTTACTAACTTCATCAGATGTAACAGCAATATATCCCATCCAATTAGACTCTCGATCCCAAGTGTTGGTTGATAAGGAATGGATAATGAATTCTTTAGGTAGGTCGATTCGAGAAGTAGCATATAGAAATGTTTCAACAAAATAATTTGAAGCATTTGGGAGTTCAACTTTATCGAAAAACGACTTCTTTCCATATCGACTACTTCCACAATACTTGAAATTTTGATCATTGTTGAATGAATCATAAGTTGCTTGACAGAAATCACCACATGTAAGGATTAGTTTACGGAGGTTCAAATCTAAAGGGTTGAGTAAACCTTGCCAGTGGTTGTTTCCTAGTAATTCTTCCCATGTTGGTTCTGTTTTGCTCATTTCCATCTACTGCAGTATGAGGTAATGAGACTAAAATGGAAAATGGTGTGAACTTTGAAGAGATAGAGATATGTTATTGCTTATTAATGGATAAAAATTGGTTGGTTATATGATTTGTGGTTTGCTTTCACTTTTATCTTTTTGAGACATGTGTTTGATGCATTTTGTGTATTTTATCATAAAAGATAAAAGCATACGACACTATGTAGGGACGAAAAAAAGGAAAAATAGTTTACACATAAAGACCCCAGAAAAAGGGTTTTGATTTGTCGTGCGACTGTCCTCCACTTTTGTGTAATTCCTCAAGTTTATTGATAAAAAATTTCATTATTACAAATGAACTACAATAAAAAAAAAAGAAGGAAAAAGAAGTAGCTGAAGAAACGAGCAATCCGTCCACAGATATACCAATAGGTCTGCTTGGTTCAGTGTCATGATAACTGTTATATTTTGCCTTTTGGCTCTGTCATTAAGTATATATGATGCAGAAGTACACCTATATAGATCCTAATGCAGCGTACCCGGTAGCATTTCAAGCTGTGGGAATGAAATGGGCAAAGTATCTTGTTGCCTTGGTGCACTCAAGGGGATGACTACTGTTCTATTGGTAGGCGCACTGGGGCAACAAGTGATGATCTTGATTTCATCAGTTGCTAAGCTTTCTATCTGTTGCTTATACGTCCACTGTCAGGATCTTTCCCCAAAATACCAACCATATGATAATTTGTATTTTAAGCACCTATTGGTCATAGTGAAGTCGATTTAGTTTAATTATTTTTTTCTTATGTCATAAGTCATAACGCAATATTATAATTTCGTCCAAACTCAGCTATCGCAATAATACAAGCTTCAACTTATCCAAATTTAGTTATCACATAAAATAAACAGAGAAATATCAAGTAAAAGTCTTATGAGCTTCTTCTCCAATGCTCAAATGGTGTAGTGATAGGGACACTCACCGTGAATACTGACTGAACAGCAAGAGTGCAGATTACTGTACCTTGCTTTCCTATATGCGTCACAACTCACAATTTATAAGAATTAAGAACAATAGCCGCCTTGGTATTGCAATAAATTACTACTAGCAACAATTAGTTCAAATAAACAAGAGCAATCCAATAAGAAATTACTACAAGCAATACACACAAGAAAACAGAATGAAAACAACTTTAATTTGCGAGAACCTCATTCAGATGGATGTTGTATCCCTTTCCTCAAAACCCTTTTGTCATTGCAGTGGCCAAATCATTCCTGCAGAAATCAATAAAGCTAATAAGAAGTTTGAATAAAGTCGATGTTGTCTATTTTGTCTCTTAATAAAAAATTCATATAAATAAATAGAAACAAACTTACTTTCACTGATTCAAGCCTTAGTTTTCACAGTAGTGATGGAAGGAATGTGTTTGACAGTTTCCCAATCTTCTCCTCCTTCTTTGACCCTTTCATCAAAAGATTCTGGCATATCAATGATCTTCAATTCTTGCAGCCTAGTGAGAAACCTAAATCCTTGAGGAACCATCTTCAAATTTTCACAATTACAGATCTCACATGTAGTAAGACATGGCATGGCTCCTCTCTCAATTGTCCACTCCTCCAATTCAAAGAAACTACAGATTTTTAAATGTTGAAGTTTGGGAAAACCTTTGGCAGAGCAAACCATTTGTTGAAAGAAGATCAACAAATGGTATGGAGTCGATAACAAAAGAGACAACAAGTGTGGTAGCTTCTCCAAAGTCGGCATTGGATCTTCGAAAAGATTCTTAGAAAATTTTAAATGAAGGGATAATTTGATGAGGTTTGATGGAAACTGGGAAGGAAATTTATTTACTTCAACTTCCAACGACAACTTCTGTAGATGATGCTTCTTAGATAGAGCTTCCAACAAATTTGAAGAAAGTCCATCGTTAACAATGCCATGAACGGTCAAAGACCGAAGCTTATCTAACCCACCACCAATTGCGATTGTTAACAATCTCGATGTATTCTCATCTAAATTTCGAATACCCAATTTCTCGAGATTTGTCAACTTTTGAAGATCAGTCATCCATGACCCACCGTATACATAATGTAAACTTTGGAGCCCCGTCATTTTGTCTATTTTTGATAATTCAATTTTAAAACCATAAACGTGTCTTAATTGGTGCATCACGTTAGACTTAAGTTTAATAACTCCATCTACACGTAAATACCTCAGATTCCTCACCTTCATTAATTCTTCATTGAACTCCATCCCACCCTTCCAATAATTACGATCTTGAATATCTAGGACCTTTAGTAATTTGAAATCTTTATACACTATATTGGGAAACGATATATCAACATTGAAAAAAACAGTACGTAAACATGGAGTAAGATGTTTTGGGAAAACATACTCCGCAATGTAGATTGAACATCTCCGCAATTTCGAACAAGGTGCAGAAGATGAAGAAGGCTTGCTACTTTGATGACTGATCACCTCAAAGAAATTTTCCTTTTTTCCGATATTAATGCTAAGATCTCGCATCTTATCATGAAGCCGACACGTTTTAGCTCTTTCTCCTCCTAGGCTTCTCTGACCAATTTGAACCATGCATCTGTGAATTAATTCATCAAGATAATGTCTTCCCACTTCTTCAATTGTTTCTCCTTCTTGTCCTATTATCAAGCTTTCAGCAATCCACATATGCACGACTTTCTTCACTGGAATATTAAAATCTTCTGGGAAAAGCCCCAAATAAAGAAACAAAGGCTTCAAGTGGTAAGGTAATTCAATATAGCTAAAAGCCAGGAATGAAAGAACTTCATCATCATCTTTACCATTTCTCATGCCTATTGTTTCAATTTGTTTAGACACAGTCTCCCATTCATCCAATGATCTTTTTGATGCTAATAAACCTCCGAGAACGATGATTGCCAAAGGAAGACCACCACATTTTTTGACCATATCTCTTCCACATTTCTCCTTATCACTTGAGAAGAAACACCTCGAGTCAGCAACATTTGGAGGAAATGCTTTCTTACAAAGCAATTCCCAAGCTTCGTCATTTGTTAAAGATTGTGGTTCACAGTGGTAACTCCATAGATCTGCATGCTCAGCTACTTCTTTGTTGCGGGTCGTGAACATGATTTTACTTCCTTTCCTTTTAGGAAAGGCAGGTTCGAGAACATCCCAATCTTTTGTTTTCCATATATCATCAAGTACAACCAAATACCGCTTTCCTTCTAAGATTGCATGAATCTTCTCTACCAATTCGACTTCTTGCATTGATCCGGTTTCCAAGCTGGATGTATTGCCAACTTTTCTTAGGATCTCTTGCAAAACCGCTCTTGCATTCATTTGCTGTGAAATGGAAGTCCAAGCATAGCAATTGAAATGACTCTTGATGTTTTGATGATTGAAAACTTCTTTAGCAAGAGTGGTCTTACCTGAACCGCCCATTCCATATATGGAGACTACACAAAGTCGATCTTCCTCTTTCGACAGCTCCGCCATCAAACGGTTTTTCTCATCCTCCAAGCCAATTATATCATCATCCCTCTGGTGTGGGAATGCACGCCTCAACAACAACTCGCTTGTAGTAGAAGATATTGTTCTTTCACGCACATTTGTGGTCTCATATCTTTTTCGCCTCTCTGATATGTCGACAAGCTTAGAAAAGATTTCTTTGAGATCCGCCCCTGATCTGTGAAGTTTGAAAATGTTTCTGAGCTTGCGAGCACAACGCTTGAAGAAGTTATTGATGCCTTCTTCTGGGAGAAGAAAGTTGTCAATGATATCTTCAACATCATAAGCGACGTCTCTTACATCGGCTACCCAAATGCGAAAACTTGGGTCCTGATTATGAATTGAATCAACGGTTTCCAAGAACCCTTGGATGTTTACGAATTCTTTTTGTAGACGCTCGAACTCTGCACGAACACCCTTCAAGAAAAAAACTTCTCCAATTAGCAAGTTAGCAAGCCTTTCGACAACTGAAATAACTGCTTCCGCCATGTTTAATTTTTAGTGTCTACAGAAATGTACACTAAACAGAGCAGTTTTCTTTGAGCTAAAGAATTAAGGGTCAGATATAACCATGAAAGGTTACTACTTCCATTTTAAAAATTAAACAGGCAGACAGGATTATGTACATTGCTTTCACTTTGAAGACTCAGATATAACCATGAAAGTGGTCCTAATTTCTACTACAAGTTTGCTGTTCGCTTTGAAGACTTGGTTGGGTCCTACGACATGTGAAATCTGAATTCGAAAGTGGTGTTTATTGTCCTGGAAGGCAATAGACAATAAAAGTTCTGAAAAAAGTCGTTCATCACATTAATGGAGACAGGGAGATTTATGGTTCTCAGAATCAGAATTTTATTGTAGTAGCTGTGGTAGTTCATCACATTAAATGTACCGCGACAGGGTCCTTTTCTACTAAGATGTAGGACAAGAGATAGGTCGATCAGGTACAGGTACAGGTCAGGTTTATGTAAACCCGAATCTCAATTTTGAGAGCTCCATCTGGATCTGAAGATGTACATATATGCTAACCAGAACCGAGTTTTCGGTACAAGAAAACTTAGGGGTGCGTTTCGGGCGGATCAATTGGACATAGGAGTCCTGGAAAAAAAAGGTCCGAAATGGGAGCTAGATATTCGTATTATAGGGAATGAAAACTGGAGAAGGATATTTTACATTCTTGGTTCTTAAAAAGTTTCGAAATGCAAATTGATGAATTGGGCAATACCATATGAAGTAGTTGCTATTGGGCGTTGGGACACAAGTGATCCTTGCACGCTAGTGCATTGTAAGACATTAGGACAAAATACCTCTCGTGATTGGGTGGAAGAGATAATAAAACCTTTAACACCGTTATGGAGAAATATTAGTGACGATGAGATGCAAGCATTAGCTCATGTGATTAACACTCCGATCCGATCGCATGACCAACAAATCGCATTGAATTCATTGAAGATAATTAATTTAGGTATGTATAACACTTTATCTAACTACTACTAATAGCTTCATCTTGGTCATGAATGTTGCATACCATATTATTTTTATTTTAGTTCTTAAAACTAAATGATTATGTCTAATATGCAGGTAGTGAAATTCTTGTTAAATAGTGGAGATGATGGGGACACGATTTGTTGAGAAGCTTCCTATTGATATGGATACGATGCATGGATTGAAAATACTTTTGTTATATATAGTTTTCATTGCTCTTCATGACTTGTATTTTTTTTTTTTTTTTTCAAAAATTGGTGTTACTTGGACTAGTCTTTGGCCTTGAAAAGTTTATGTACTGCATTATGGTATTAGTTATGGAATACAAGGTTTAATAATATAAGGATTGGTGTATTTACATACAAAGTACTGATATCATTGAAAATTCATCAATTGTATAGCTCAAAATTAATTAAAATTTGTGAAATACTATTATAGCTACAGTAATTAACAATAAAAAAATTATTAAAAAATTTTATTTAATAAAAAAATAATATTTATTATTAAATAGCGTTTATTAAATAGCTCAAAATATAATTAACAATAATGTTTATGTAAATGCAATTAAAACACAATAGGTAAATATAATAGATAGCATTTATGAACTACTGCTATTATTTTAACAACATAATATTCAATAATTGCTACCAAATAACCAAGATAGCATTTAATAAACGTTGTTAATCAATAACGTTTTTTTAAACGTCATGCTAATAGTAGCGTTAATATAAACTGCGATATTATTACAGGATAGCATCCTATAAATGCTATCGAATAACCAACATAGCATTTAATCAACGTTATAAATCAGTAGTGTTTGACTAAACGTCATTTTAACGAATTTGAATTTGTTCCACAGTGGCAAGATCTGGGGGAGAGTATTGTTCCACAGTCCTGACTGTGGAACAAATTCGCACTCCATTTTAACGATATCAGTGAATTAGAAATCACTATTAAATTAATAGTGTTTATATGAGAAACACTACAAATCAAAGCATATCATAGGCATCAATAGCGTTTGATAACGTTTATTGCATGCTATCAAGTATCAATGGCAATTTCTGTAGTAATGATCACATCAGGGGAACTCGCATTAGTTTTAACACAATAATAAATTAAGCTTATTGCCTTACAAGAAACCTTGCAGATAATGCAGATTACCAACTATGCATATATTATGTGTTATTAACTGATGTGATTGAAGAGCTAAACTATATGTATCTGCTAGATTATTAAATCAAATTGGTTTACATGAATAGGATTTTTTCATGCTTCATATAAATATATGTAATAATTTAAAACATGCAATCCGGCATGCTTCAAATAATATGCTTTTATCATCTAGGCAAACAAAATAACTCACATAATATATAAACTAGTTTGACATTATTATGGACAAAGATGCTAAATTTCAGAAGATTTTAGTTATTTCTTCTAGTAAGGGAAAAAAAAAGAAGAAACTCGTTCTAAGTCCAACCACAAACATTTGTTTGGGGTTTAGGCCCAAGCTAACGTTTGCTTGGCCCAAGGACACGGGTTTGTGTTTGGGTATCATGCAGTCCATTTATACGTTTAGCTTTTCAGATGCAGGACAAGCCATGTATTAATCGTTCCATCATTTTTTCATAATACCAGAACTGCCCTCCCTTGTTGTTGATATGTGTAGTTTAGTTTTCAATTTTTAAAATTTAGGTTTGAATCTCAGATCTGGTTTTTTGAAGGATTGAAGAACGAAATCTAGAATAATTTCCCGAATAAGTACAACATTAGGCACAACATTCCCAAATAAGCAACAAGTCTAAAGTTTTTCCCAAACAAGCACAAAGACTTTTTTGTTTCCTTTTCTACCCTTCTTACACATTCTCTCTCTTAAGTACATAACTTTTAAACATCACCATCATTCTCTCTCTTAAGTACTTCAACATTAAACATGATAATGACATGCAAACAAACACTATCCCTTAGATCTCCTTTTTTCATCTCAACCGTCCATCTCTTTTGCAAACAAACAAGGTTTTTCTTCTTCTTCTTCACTGATTTTTCTGTTGTTCTACATCTGCTATTATATAAAAAAGGTTTTTCTATTTCAAGGTTTTAATCTATCACTTAGTTGTTAGGTTGTTGTGCTACAATTTCGGTTTTTTCCGTGGTACCATCACCAACATAAAGACACTTTGGTACTGTTTTAATGGGGAAACAAAAGACAACCAAGAAGAAAGTTAATGTTCTCGAGGAAATACCCATACCTGGTAAGCATTTAAACCCTTAATGTAATGATTGATATTTAAGAGGGCTTGGTATTCAATTTCATACTGTTTTCGAATTAAATTCGCATTAAATTCCTAATGATTTGGTAACCCTTGGTATTGTTTAAGTTAGTTTGTATTTGTTCATTTTGAAAGGTTTGATTTTGAAATATTTGAAGATGAAAGCTTTGATTTTGAAAGATTTTAATTGATTTTTAAAGTTGGCCGGGCCAAGATGCAAGATGCAAACTTTGCTGTTGAATTGATTTGATTTCTAAGTTTGTTATAGATGCAAGCTTTGTTGTTGAAGATGCAATTTGGTTTAAAGAGCTTAACTGTTTATTTATTTACAGATAAGAGGAAGCTACAACCACTCATACCAAATGCTTGAAACATACTGCAATGAGCTGAAGAAGGTGGATCCAGATGCAGTAACAGACATTCTTACCAATCCATTGGGTAATTTTGAATGCATATTTTGGACATATGGTATTACAATTAGAGCTTACAAGAAGACTCTACGTCCCATAATCTTGGTTGATGGAACTTTTCTTAAGGTTCGAAGATACCCTGGCACAATTCTTACAGCAATTGCAGTTGATGGCAACAACCATATCTTCCCCATCGCTTTCGCAATTGTTATGAAAGAGAAAAATGAAAGTTGGGACTGGTTTTTCACAAAGTTAAGGGACCATGTTGTTGGAGAGGATCATGAGTTTATTTTGTTATCTGATAGGCACAAAAGTATCATCCAGGGTGTCCCTAAAATCTTGCCAAAGGCTATCCATATGTACTGTTCTTATCACTTGAGTGGCAAGTTTGGTAACAAGAAAATCAAGTTCTTGGTCGAAGAAGGTGCAAAAACTCTCAACCAAGATGAATTTTGGGGAATGATGCTTAGAATCTGGTGTATGTCAAGCAAGGCGCATGAAAAACTTATGGATGTTGGTCCTGTAGAAAAATGGGCAAGTGCTTTTCAAGAAAAATCAAGGTCAGTCAATATAAATATATATCTGCTAGTGTGTTGGTTCTATTCTCTACATATGCCTTTTTATCGCCCAGACGTTGTCCGGTATCGCCTACATTATCCTTTGATTATGTGTTGCAGGTATGGAATTGTGTCCACAAATCACGTGGAGTCCTGGAACAAAATGATTGTTGGGGAGAGAATGATGCCAGTTACTACTGTTTTGTCAATGATAAGAGACAATGTGATTAGGCATTATCGCGATTACCACAATGACTCCCTGAAGTTCAACTCACCAGTTACAACATGGTGTCAAGAGCTAATAATTCACAATGCTTCCACAGCAAGAAGATGCACAGTTGAAAGAGTTTCAGCAGGAATTTGGACGGTTACAGGGCTGGTTAGGTCATGTGTAGTCGATCTTAACAAGAGAACATGTACATGCAAATGGTTTCAGCATATGGGGATCCCATGTGCCCATGCCATGGCAGCCATAAAGGATGTAGGCCATGATCCATACAAGTTTGTTGATGTTTTTTTCTTGAAAGAAACATACATGGAAACGTACAAGGAAGAATGGATTCCCACTCCTGGAAAGGAGTCATGGCCAACCGCACGACCGACAAGAAAAATATTGCCACCACTTAAAGTTTGCATGCCAGGTCGACCTAAAGTGGTCAGGAAGAGAGGTAAAGCTGAAGGTGTCCCAGTCCAGAGTAGGAGATGCTCAAGGTGTAAACGGAGAGGTCACAACAAAAAAACTTGCACTGAATTCATAGATGACTATGATCTTTTCACTCCAATGCAGTTTGGAGAAGGACCTCCTCTCTCTCCTCTCAATCAAACAACATAGTAGGTGGAAGAATATTTGGCTATGTATACTCTTTTGCTATCTTTTGCTATGTATACAGTTTAGACTTCACATATTATCTGCTATTAAGAGCAGTCTATCTACTAGACTGATTCTACTATCTGTTATTTAAAATCTTAGAATCCGTACTAACATGTTCAACAGAGTTAAGAAAAGGGTAATCCAATATCCTATAAGTTAAAAGGATCATAAGTTTCAGAATACAAGAAATTCAGAATACAAAACAAGAAATATACAAGTCTTCACAAAACATGTCAATAGGTTCATAAATCAGGTCTTTCTCTTTGGTGGTAGCTCTCCACAATCAATTAGGTCTCTAGCAATGCGGTAGCGCATCTGCAAAGGATCTGCCTCAAATTCCGGTGGTATTCCTCGAAGGACACATTCGACGAATGCAAGAAGGAATGCCCCACAAGTACAAAAGTCTGGTTGTGTAACACAGGATACATACTCACGCTTCCACTTCCTTTCCAAATCAAGATGAATCTGCGATGGGTCTGCAGCATAAATAACATAGGGCAACATCTTCTCCATGTTTCTCAGTTCATTAGTTGCCCTTTTGTAGCCCAACGAATCATAGATCCTAACTATACTCTCACTGAAACTAAATGAGAGCAGAATCCAATGATTGTTATCCACCTACATTTAATAATAGATATATAAGATATGGTAGATGAAATGTACATTATAAACGATACAGACTAATACCTAGCAGATAGTATGAACAATGTGGCGGATAAATGTAGAAGATAAAAGAGTGTCTATTATGAAGTAGTAGATACTAATCCATATCTAGCCGATACTCAGCAACTAGTAGCAGATATGCTATACAATGTAGCAGATAAGGTAGTATAAATGAAGACAAATACCTGTAAAGGAACAAGAAGTGCCTTAGCTTTCATAGGGTGTACTTGATTGCGAAGGCCTATCCATGGATCAACAAGAGAAGTAATATTTGATGGAATCCCAAATCTCCCACATAATATCCTCTCTTGTGGCTTCATTTTGGCAAAACTTTTGTCCTTCATTAGAGCATCAAACTGAGGCTTCATATAAGAGGCGATTTGGGTCTAAACAGATGAAAGCAAGAATAAGAACTTGCTTACATGTAATAGAATTACAAGAACATAACCATGGAAGAATAAATATTCAGAAGAATATACTTACATGTAGAAATACAGTTGGAACCACAGCATATTGATCTTCTTCCTTGTAATCTTGTGGCCTCATTCCAATCATCCAACGAACCAACAACCTCAAATAAACATCAATAACCTCATCATCAAGCCAGTTGTCTTTATAGAGTGTGTTGAAAGCACTCACAGGGCATGATTGAAGATAACCATAAACCCTCACATACTGCCTAAACCTCGAAGGTTCCTTAGCTAATCCCCAGAAATAATGAAGAAGATCTGTTTCTTCCTTCTCAACTTGCCTAGTGAAGAATGGATCCCTCATTATATCTTGAATCTTTGCATCACACCTAAGACCAATCTCAACCTCCTGAGGTGACATTTTGGCCAAGTATTCTGCATCCTGTTGCCTCTTTCTATCCCTAAAGAAGTGAAGATCGAAGTTTTTGATATCATCATCATCATTTGAACAGACACCAAGATAAAGAATGGAGGCATTATCTTTGTTGGGACTAGCTGTTGGATCCTTGTTGGGACTAGCAGTTGGAGTTTCAAGTCTATAATCTATTGAAACTTTCTCCTTGTCAATCACAATATCAGTTCTAGCATCAACCCCCCCTGTAGATTGTTCATAATCATCATCAGTGGACTCATCCTTTGAGTCTTCAGTCTTAGAGGTTGTAGATGCTGGTGGTGTTCCTGTTCCTGTTGGTGTTGTTGTAGCCGATAGAGGCGCATCAGTAGCAGATGGACAAACATTTGTAGCAGAAGGAAGAGTATCTGAAGAAGATGGTTGACTTGACGTAGCAGATGGATGAACATCTGTAACCGATGGCTGACCAGATGTAGCAGATGAACTACCTATGATTGATGAATCAACCTTCATTGAAGCAAGAATAGAAAGTTGTTTCAACTTTGACATCTCTGTGTCAAGAGGATTACCTCCTTCTTTCAAATTTTTCACCACAACTTCAAAAATCTCACGATCACTACTATCATCATCATCCCAAAAACTCAATTTTCTTGCTTTCTTGGAGCTTGGGACATCATCATCATCCGATTGTGTTTTTCTTACTGCAAGTGCCCTTTTCTTCCTTGCCTCATTTCTCCTTCTAATATCTCTCCTCCATGTCAGTTCTTCTGCTTCATGCTTAACCTTCCTATTAGGTTGTAGCCTTGAAGGAGGAACCCCAACTTCTGTTTTCTTCCTCTTTCTTTGTTTCACCTCCATTTCTGGAATCTTTGTTCCATCTCCATCATTATCATTATCTTCTAGCTCTTCTTGCTCATACCAGCCAAGTAGAAGGACTTTAGGGGGCTTGAAGAATTCCATGTCTATCATTTCTTCACTCACATAAACACCACCCTCCTTCACTTCATCATCAACACTTTTTCCCTTCTTTTTTCCCTTCTTACCCTCCCTTTTACCCTTCTGAACTTCTTCAACTTTATCCCCCACTTTCACCTTCTTGGTTTCCTTCTTATCTTCTTTATCTGATCTTTTCCTCTTCTTAACTTCAGGAGCTTTTGGTTCTGTTGGTTCCCTTCTTCTTAACTCATATTTACCAACTGTTGTAACATTATCCTCAAAGGATCTCCTTCTGGTAGTTCTAACTGAAGTTGGTGATATTGTTAGCTTTGGAATATTCTTCTGGGATTTAAGCTGTGATGAATCACTCTTAGATTTTGAATCCTTGTTGGGGTTAGTCGTAGGGGGTTTCTTCTTAGGTGGAAGTTTCACTCTCCCAACTGGTTTGGGTGATACACTAGCTTTTGGGGTTGGAACAATGGGTTTCTTGGCTGCAGCCTTTTTCTTAGGTGAAGGCTTGTGAGGTGAAGGTTTGTGAGGTGAAGGTCTGTGACTTGAAGGTTTGTGAGAACCAGGTTTCTTGGTTTTAACTGGCAAGTTAGTCTTAGGTTTGGCTTTTGGTGTTGCCTTTGATGAGGTACTTGACTTCTTTTCTGTTGTTGCCTTAGATTTGGATGCCCCCTTTCCAATCTGACCTAATGCATCACTCACAAATTGTTTTGCATCAAGTTGTTGACCACTCTGTAGAAATGAGGACAAAACATTGTAGCAGATAACATTATAGAGGTAACAGATATAACACAACATATGTTAACAAAAACCAAGTTTCTAGCAGATAGTAATTGACAAACACATTTAATTACTTTTCTAGCAGATATGTTAACAATAGATATTGTAGTCGATATCACAGTTTAACAGTACAATTCATCAATATAACAAGTGGCAGATATAATACAACAAGTATCATACAAATGGAAGATATCATTTTGAAAGGTTTGATTTTGAAAGATTTGAAGATGAAAGTGTTGTTGTTGAAGATGCAATTTGGTTTAAAGATGCAAACTTTCCTTTTTAATGATTTTAAGATTTCAGTTTGTAGGTAGCAGATAGATTGTCTATGTAAAGCAACAGGGCTTGCCAGTAGCAGATACGATAGAATTGTAGGGGTACTACATACTCCAGCCAATCAAAAGCAGCCACGTGGCACAGTCACCCATTCATCAGGTCGCTACGACTCCGACCTCTCATCACCACGACCACAACGACTCGACCTCGAGACCAACAACGTCCTGCTCACACACACGTGCTCTCATTCAATGCACAAAATATCTTCGTCAGTTACATAATTAATTCACAGAGACGTTCCTCATTCGTTACACAATTAATCCTCATTATGATGGCGGAGAATCTGCAAGATCCATGATCCACGCCCTTCCATCTTCTATATAAACAGAACTACGATGGCTTGATCTCTAAGTTCAATTCCCCCGAGCTAGAGTACGTAAGCAATCTCGATCTCAACGAGGTGCAGCCACCCCGATCTCAAACACTCCCATTTGGTCAAGTCTCCAAGCGACCTGACCCTGTTGATGCATTAATCTAGAAATAGGTTAATACATTTGGCGCCGACTTAAAGGAATTCGATCATATCGAAAATCCAACCCTCCCACCCAACTCAAAATCTTTTTCAAATTCATCCATTCTAATGACTACCATCCAAGATCTGCAAGACCAAATCAGAAGTCTTCAGGAAGAGAACACACAACTAAGGGCTGTGCAAACCACCAATCCCGCACAAGGTGAAAATGGCGGACATGGAGTCATTCCTGTTGATGACTCCAATCAAAAGTACGAGCAGCTGAGCCAGCAACTGGCGGAATTCAAAGCCACCCAGGCTCTCCTGCACCATTCTAAGAGCCACACTGCGGAGCAGCTCGCTGTCCAGTCCCTCCAGCAGTTGCAGGAATCTCCTTTCTCCAAGGAGATCCTGGAACACGAGTTGCCTAACAAGCTGAATGCCCCCAAGTTTGATCAATATGCAGGAGTCGGAGATCCAACCGACCACATCAAGGGATTTCGAAAATCCCTTCCTCTCATCAAAGAGGACCACCTTCTCTGTTTGCTGTTCCAGTCTAGCCTCACCGGACCAGCTCTTGACTGGTTCCACCGATTAAAGTCAGGATCCATCAGCTCGTTCGCAGAGCTCGAAAAGCAATTTGTCATTTTTTACATCCACAACAAGAAGCGCCCAGTCACCATTGACTCCATCTTTAAAGTTAAGCAACGAGATGGTGAGTCCCTGAGCACTTTCTTTGCTCGTTTTAAATCTGAATTGCATTCCATTCAGGATTTCGCAAAGGAGCATGAGACCTTTGCCACTATTGCATTCTCTCACGGTCTGATCCAGGGATCCGACCTCTACAAGTCTCTAGCCATGAAGAGACCCTCATCACTGGACGAGCTATATCTGAAAGTTGACCGATATATAAAGCTCGAGGAAGCCCTCACTGGGAGGGAAAAGAATCACATAGTCAACAATGTGGAGACTGGTTCCACCAAGCGACCTCGTTCAGACGGAAAGAGGTTTAGAGCTAAGTCGTTGCCCACTGAGCAGCGAGAATATCACCGGTTTACACGACCAGCCGGTTATATTTATGAGCGGATCAAGCACAACCATTGGTGCAAGATCCCCACCTTCACACAGTTGGAGGATACATCCGGTCGGCCGTACTGCAAAGTCCACAAGGTACGGTGTCATCAGACAGATGATTGTCGCGTTCTGAAACGCGCACTACAAACATGGGCCGATGAAAAGAGGCTCAACAATTGGATCCTCGGAAGGAACGAGGATGCAACAACCAAGCGAGCGAGGAAGCAATCCAGAACGCCTTCCTGCTCCCCCAAAAGAAACAGCAGCAAGGCCAGAACGGCCTCCGCAAGCCCAGTCCGCAGCAGAGGGCGTAGCCTCTCACAGCGTCTAGGTCCAACAGGCGACCTACGCGATCAAATCAACAAGAAGGTCGCAAACAAAGTGGACAGTGACAGCGAGTCAGACGATCATGTGGTTTACATGATTGATGAAACCTAATCCACCCCGGTTTCAAGAGAAAAAAAGAGACGAGTAGAGCATCTCCACCATGTCTACTCCATTACTGGTCGAGCAACTCGTATCAACATCCCTGCCCGCCAAGAATCCGACATCACTTTCACTGAGGATGATCTCAACAAGGTCGTTAGTCCTCACAATGACGCCCTTGTCATCGAGCTGCGAATAGCAGATTATACAGTGAAGAGGGTATTCATCGACTCTGGCGCATCCTGCAACATTCTCATGTACAGGACCTTCAAGGACATGAGGTTGCCCGATTCAGTTCTCCTCCCAAATTTCACCCCAGTCTTAGGCTTCAACCACTCCAGGGAAGATCCTAAGGGAGAAATAATGTTGCCCGTCACCGCGGGCAGAAAAGAAGACAAGGTCGTGGTCACGGCCAAATTCAGCGTTGTAAACATCCCAAGCAAGTACAACGCGATTCTGGGTCGAAAGTGGATCCATGCCATGAGGGGAGTGCCATCGACCTATCATCAAGTATTCCGCTATCCTGGCCCTCATGGGATAATGGAAATTCGCGGCAATCAGAACGTCGCACAGGAATGCCATGGCATTATTGAGGCCGTGCCACCGTCAAAGCCATCCACCTCTGGAACCAAGGATGTTGACGACAAAGGAAAGAGCCCGATCACATCAGAGGCTCAGGAGGGCAACAACAATTCAAAGAGCCCGTCCAAGGAAAAGACTGAACCTGCCAAATAGCAACTACAGAAGGAGCAAACGAGCTCCCCCAAGCTGAATCTCGGAAGCACTGATCCAGGAGTGCGCGTGAACATTGGGTCAAAAGATGACCCAAGATATGTTTATGTAGGAGCAGAGTTGAAAGAAGATAAGTTCAGTAGCTTTGTAAATTTTCTTTCAACTAATAAAGATGTTTTTGCTTGGTCGTACATCGATATGTCTGGAATAGACCCATCAATTGCATGCCATAAACTGCGGGTCAATCCCAATTATCGACCTGTCAAACAGAAACCAAGGAGGCTTGCTCCCAAATTTCACGAAGCTGTCAATGAAGAGATTAGCAGACTTAAACAGGTTGGCTTCATCAGAGAAGTCGATACCCCAGACTGGCTAGCCAACATCGTACCAGTCTTAAAGAAAAATGGGAAAACAAGAGTCTGCATCGACTTCACAAGTATGAACAAAGCTTGTCCTAAAGATTCATTCCCACTGCCACGAATCGATAGGCTAGTCAATCAGACATGCGGTTTCGAACTACTATCATTTATGGATGCATACTCTGGGTATAACCAGATCCCAATGTACGAGCCTGACCAAGAGAAGACCTCCTTCACAACAGAGCAAGGCATTTTCTGCTACAAAGTCATGCCATTCGGTTTACGAAATGCAGGAGCGACGTATCAGAGACTGGTCACCAGAATGTTCGACGACCTACTAGGTCGAACAATGGAAGTCTACATTGATGACATGCTAGTGAAGAGCAGCGAAGAACAGGATCACTTGTATAATCTTGAACAGGCATTCCAAAGGTTGAGACAATACAGAATGCGTCTTAATCCAGAGAAGTGTCTGTTCGGAGTTGCATCAGGGAAATTCCTCGGCTACCTAGTCACCAAAAGGGGAATCGAAGCAAATCCAGACCAGATCAGAGCCTTGATCGACATGCTCAGCCCAAAAACAAAGAAACAGATCCAGAAACTCAATGGCATGGTATCAGCTCTAAACAGATTTATTTCCAGAGCGTCAGACAAATGTCGACCAATGCTTCACATCCTAAAGAAGGGGGCTACATACGAGTGGACAGAAGAATGCGAGAAGGCCTTCAATGATCTCAAATCCTATTTGTCTACTCCACCAGTCCTCACAAGGCCCAACGATGGAGATATACTCGGCGTTTACCTCGCAACATCGGATTTCGCGAGCAGTGCAGTACTTTTCAAGGAACAAAATCAGGTCGAACGACCTATCTATTTCACAAGCAAAGTCTTACAACAGGCGGAATTAAGGTACACACCTCTAGAGAAGTTAGCATTAGCTTTACTTTACGCTGCATGCAAGTTCAAGCCTTATTTCCAAGCCCACACTGTGAAAGTAATCACCGACCAGCCATTACGCCATATACTAGAAAAGAAGAACAAAACAGGTCGTATGGCTCGATGGGCAGCCGAGCTGGGTGATTACACCTTCGAGTTCGTCTCACGGCAGGCCGTCAAGGGTCAGGTCGTCGCAGATTTCTTAGTAGACTATCCAGCAGAAGATGTCAATTGGGAACCAGAACCTGAAGCAAGGCAAGTCCAGAGCAGCCCTCCAGACACATGGCAGCTATATGTAGATGGTTCCCACAACTCCAACGGAAGTGGCATAGGTACTGTACTAATCTCTCCTGAGGGATCACAGCTCGAGAGATCGACTCGTCTCGACTTCTCGACCTCCAACAACGAGGCCGAGTACGAAGCTCTAATCCAAGGCTTACAGATGGCCATCGACCTACAAGCAGTTCGCCTCAAGGTATACAGTGATTCACAACTGGTAGTCAATCAGTTTACCAACAATTACCAAATCAATGGGGTCAACCTAATCAGGTATGCTAGCAAAGCGAAAGAGCTCATCAGCAAACTCAGCTATTTCACAATCGAGCACATACCTAGAGATGACAATAGACATGCTGATTCACTGGCGTTCTTAGCATCTAAGATTGAGTCAGACAGGCCACGGGCTCTCACTATTGCCATCAATACACAGCCCGCATATCTATTAAGGGAAGAAGAAGTTCATCAAATCTCTGATCTACTAGAGACAACTCCAGAAGACATCCAAGGAACCTGGATGGAACCTTTCATCACTTACCTTCAAACTGGTGGGTTACCATCCAACAAAAAGGAAGCCAGTCAGCTGTTGCACAAAGTCACAATGTACAAACTCCACGAGGGTAAACTTTTCAGAAAATCTGCAACTGGTTTATTACTACGATGCCTCATTCCCAAACAGGGCCAGATGATCTTCCAAGAAATCCATGAAGGGGAATGTGGAAACCATTCAGGAGGGCGAACCCTAGCCCATAAAGCAATCTCCCAAGGATACTTCTGGCCAAGAATGAAGGAAGATGCCAAGAAATTTGTTCTGAAGTGCAAAGAATGCCAACGATTTGCCGACAAGCAGCATCAGCATCCTAATGATCTCATCAATATTACTGCTCCATGGCCATTCCACATGTGGGGGCTTGATATCATGGGCCCCCTAATCAAGGAGAAGAAATCTGAGAAGAGATTCGTTCTAGTGGCCGTCGACTATTTCACTAAATGGGTAGAAGCTGTTGCACTAACCAACGTTACCCAAGCAGATGTTCAACGATTCATGTGGGAAAACATCATCACAAGGTTTGGACTACCAAAGCGGGTAGTCACAGACAATGGCACTCAGTTCGTTGGCAAAAACATCAAGGCATTCTACGACCTGTGGAAAATCGAGCATTCAAGGTCAACACCTAGATATCCACAGGCCAACGGCCAGGTCGAAGCTGCAAATCGACAAATTTTAAACAACTTAAAGAAGAAGCTCGAAGACCAACACGATCAATGGCCACAGCAGTTGGAGAACATCCTATGGGCTTATAGGACAACCCCTCGCACGTGCACTGGGATGTCACCTTTCAGTCTATGCTACGGAGGTGAGGCCGTTATTCCCACCGAGCTAACATACGGAACGACCAAATCACTTCTGGTCGATACTGAGCTTAACAATCAAGCTTGGTCGTTTGGTGTCGACCTCCTCGAAGAACGACGGAATCATGCCGTTATCAAGCTCGAGCAATACCAATAGAGACTCAAACGAGCTTATAACAAAGGCGTGCGACCAAGAGGTTTTCAGCCAGGGGAATTAGTCCTCAGGAGAATGTTCAGCAACAAAAGAAAGAGCATTATCGGAAAGCTCAACGCCAATTGGGAAGGCCCTTATATTATAACAAAGGTTCAGAGCAACGGTTCTTATCGTCTCCAAACACCAGAAGGGGAGATCGTAAAAAACCCATGGAATGCTTATCACTTAAAGAAATTTTATCAATGAAATGTAAGCATCGGTTCATTGCATTTCAATGTATAAATTCACTTTTGCCTTCATCTCTGCTCAAACATGAATGGCTACTAAAGGTCCAATCCCTCGACCTACTAATTATCAAAACTCTAGTCCCTTTGATAAATTAAATTTTGTTAAGTTACATCATTCACAACTTAACTTGGTGCGTTGGTCATTCCCTTCCCACGACCCAAGCACAACACAGCTAAAATGTATGCGACCTCGTCCCCAAGCAAGTCCAACACTAGGCATGTCATTTATTGTTTGCAGAACCCATACAAGCAGACAAAACAACATGAATAACAATGCAAGGTAAAACGTTGAATTACATTTTTACTTGATGAGATTCTAACAATTACAGGTGAAATCAAACTAAGGCATACAAGAGGAACTGTTTCAGTACATCCTGCTTGCAGCCATTCATCTCGTCTACCTGCCTTCTGAACGAGCTACCAGGACTCCCTGGAAACTAGCTGATCAGAAGGACATAAGTACAAACTCATCAAACTAAAAACAGACTACTGATTACAAGAAGCAAAGAATCATCCACTCAAGGGGGCTCTGAAGAATGCGCTCTAGAAGTTATGCCAAGAACAAGGAGTGCAAGAAGACATACTGCAAGAACAAGGAGTGCAAGAAGCAAACTTTGCACAAGGTTACCCAATACAAGAAAATGGGCACCAAGGCTAGTTCATTGCTGCGCAGGCAGCTCGCCGGAAACACCACCATCTGTAACATCATCGGCGACCTGGTCGCTAGGGCCCATCAAGGTGTCCTGAGCTGGTGGCAAAGTTTCTTCAGCACCACCTCGCGTCTCCTCTCCCTCGGGCGACCCCGACACAGCTTTCAACAGGTGGTCGCAGTAGGCCTTCCACGCCGCGTCATTCTCATGACACACCTTCTGCCAGTACCCAGCAGAAGCATCAGAAGCAGCGGCATGTTCCTTCAGCTGCTCCACTGTCTCCTTCAACTGCTCCACTGTCTCCTTCAGCGCCGCTACCTGCGCATCCCTGTCCCTCACCGTGCACTCAGCAACGAGAGCAGCGTTCTTAGCCTGCTCAAGCTTCTCGTTGAGCTGCCTCACCTCAATTTCAGCTTGAGCACCTACCTCAGCGACCAAACGCACCTGCTGGAAGCTGGCATTAAGCTGCAAGCACAAGCACAGTTTAGATAACAATGTCCAAGTACAAACAAATCAAATGCGCCTTAAGATCACACTCACCAAAGATAGCGCTGCGTTTATCTTTGAGTAGGTTACCAACAGAGTCTGCGACCTCACTGTTCGAGCATCAGCATCTAGGACGATGCCCTCATTCACAGCCCGGGCAACACAAGGGTCGTCAATAGCACTGTCGTTATCATAAACGACGTGCTTCTGCCCTTGACCATCCAAGTAGTCGAACGGCCTAGGGCGAAACTCAGACGCCACACCTTTGCCCTTCTGCGAAGGCCGAGCAGCAGTCTTCCTGGACATCACAGATATCTCAGGAGATGCCCTAGACATTGGAGGAACAGGGGAACGCATAGTAGGGCGCTCCATCAGCTTCAGGTTACCCGAGAAGGACCTCTTCTTCCCAGCCAATGCAACCACTTTAGGGAGAGAGGCCGGAGGACCTACGACTGGGGGGCTAGCCGCTATGCTACCACCAACCCGCTCCCTCTCCACAGCTCGTTCCTTCTCCAGAGGTCGACCCTTATCAGACCTCCGAGGACCATCCCCAGATCGTTCTCTCTCCTCATGCCTCGAGCTAACACTAGCTCGCTCCTTCTCCCCGGCACGAGAGCTACCACCAGAACGCCCACCGATAGATTTATGAACAGAAGACATGTAGAATTTCTTCAAAGCTTTCCTCCTAGCGAGCTCGTCCTCAACAGTTTTTGCACCACCCTTGGGAAGAAAATGCTCCTTCAGGTGGGGTAGGAGCGAGATCTTTCGCTTGTCACTCAAATTCCCGAAAACGTTCAGAGCAGACTGCAGGTCGTTCTTCCTCAGACAATGATCCTCCCTGATCGCTGCAGCAAAAATACAAAATCATCAAGCCAAAAAAAAAAAAACAGGAAAATACATCAACAGCCCTATAACTAAACAACCACAAACTTACGAGCGTCATTCCTAGTCACATGACGCAACTGGATATCTCCTTCAACAATCGAACCAGTAACCAGCATGGGATCTTTCCACCATTGCTCACTACTTACTGGATAGATCAAGGGCAAACGGTCTGGCCTAACTTGCATGTTACAGCCCGACAGTTCAGCCTTTGAAGACCGTTTGAAGCTGAAGTGGTTCAATACGTCATTTGCAGTAATGTTCCACCTCTCAAGCTTGTTGAGGTCATCAATTACCCTCATATTCCTCCAGAAATTACCATTCATCTGACAGGGGGCTCGACCAATAGCATTCAACAGGTCGACCACCACCACAGACAAAGGCAACCTCAACCCAACACGGAATTGGGTCAAAGTGAAGACAGTAGAGAAAGGATTTTTAGGTCGATAGTCAGACGAAAGCAAACGATCTCCTAAAAATCTAATCTCCAAGTGCGGAATCGAGCTAAGCCCGTACTCCCTCCTAAAAGCAAAGTGCCTATTCACATAAGTCATGTTCACTACCCTACACATCAAACCATCGTCTCCCTCCACCATTTCATCATCAGATGAGTTTGGCCCATGAGAACCACTACTCTGGGGGCTATCTAGCTCTACACCACGAACGGGAGACGGAGTGTCAGATTGAGTCCTCTCAGACTCATACTCCTCACCACCACTCAAGTGATCATTTTGGGAATCACTAGCATCAGACATTTCTCCCAAACGATATACAAGACAACAAAAGATGAAAGGAAAGAAAACAGAAGATCAAAAGAAAAGAAAGAAAAGAAAACAAACCTCACGAGCTCTCAAAGTTCTTCAGATCGCAAGCAAAAGCGGCAGCAATTCGAATAAAGGCAAGATAGGTAAACCCTTCTCAAGGGAACTACAGCTTAAATACTGTAGCACGATCAATCACAGCTATCAGTTCGAGATACATGAACGGTAGAGATCAATCAAAGAATCCATATGCATTGCAGTTATTCTCCACTCACAAAAACGGTTCGCATCCACCGTCAGATCTATCCACGTGTAAGACAGATATCGAATCAAGCAAAACGTGCGTCAGTTGCCATAACTACACGGCTAACTGCTCGAGGGGACTCTCCCACTTCCCCGTAATAGCGCCATGATTACCACAGGCAGCGCTGCATGACTGCCACGTGCCAAAATTCAAAAAGTTAACCTCAAATCAACATCGAACGGTGCATTAAGTCTTTTCAGCCCGCCTTACACAGCCGACCTAAAAAGAGGGGGCTTATGTAGGGGTACTACATACTCCAGCCAATCAAAAGCAGCCATGTGGCACAGTCACCCATTCATCAGGTCGCTACGACTCCGACCTCTCATCACCACGACCACAACGACTCGACCTCGAGACCAACAACGTCCTGCTCACACACACGTGCTCTCATTCAATGCACAAAATATCTTCGTCAGTTACATAATTAATTCACAGAGACGTTCCTCATTCGTTACACAATTAATCCTCATTATGATGGCGGAGAATCTGCAAGATCCATGATCCACGCCCTTCCATCTTCTATATAAACAGAACTACGATGGCTTGATCTCTAAGTTCAATTCCCCCGAGCTAGAGTACGTAGGCAATCTCGATCTCAACGAGGTGCAGCCACCCCGATCTCAAACACTCCCATTTGGTCAAGTCTCCAAGCGACCTGACCCTGTTGATGCATTAATCTAGAAATAGGTTAATACAAGAATCATATAGCAGATACATAAAAATGGAAAATTTTGTTGTAGCAAACAACATACCTTCTGAGTCATGCATGCCTTCACTACTCCACTCAGAATTGTCTCAAGAAAATCCTTGTTTATTGTAAGCAAATCTGAACCTCCACCACTTCTTGTTGAAGATGTATGATAAGACGGAATGGTAGGCATAGATGGCCTAGAGGAAGCAGACTCTTCATGTTCTGCTTTGTATTGAGCTTCAAACTTCAAATAAAATGTAGCAGATAAGAGTTGTATTCTAGAAAATAGATAGTACAATATAACAGATCAACTTAATACAGAAAGGGGATTCATTGTTTTGTAGAAGATAAAAACAAAATTCAAGGGGATTTTACCTCTGCAACCTGTTGTAGATTAGCAAGATCTCTTTCTTCCTGGGTGACATCTAATGGATATGCCACAGTACATTTACCTTTCTTGGGAAACAACCTCAAAGAAATTTTATTCCTAGTTTTGTTCTTGTTGAGCAACTCAGACCATCCAAGCATCCATGGAAATCCAACACTTCTATCTCTCCTAGGACCCAAATCAGGGAAGTGCAAGTATGCCCATATCATAAAAGCTAACATACATCCATTGATGCAATAACTAGGATTATCCTCAATGACTTTGAGATAAATTTCTTCAAGAGAAGTCTCAAGCAATTGAAAAGTAACAGTACCCCATGGAAAATTATCAAATGCATTCAAATCTTCGGCTAAATCAATGTACTTTACACTCAAATTTTTTGATGACTCGGCAAGAAGAAAAATGCACAGAAAATACAACCTGTTCAAACGATGAACATCGTTTGGATCAGCTTCTCCCTTAGCAATAAATCTCCTTGCTTCAGTAATTGCACTTGAAATGTGATCATCCCTTATGTGAAGGTTTGTACCGAAGTACTTGCTCCTGAATGTAGTGTAGTCTTTCGGCTTCCTCATCAGAAAATCAACTGGAACATTTTCAAACTTTAAAGAGCCTAAGATCATGGCCACATCTGACATTTTGAACTCGAGAACTCTTCCTCCTATACCATACTTTAACCTACCTACTCTACATCTCACAATTTCTGTGATAACGGATGTTATCATGTGAACATGTTCGGAATTGAAATCAAGAAATTGACCGAAATGCGAAGTTCTAAATGATTCTAACTCTTCCGGTGGAATTTTATCACTTGGATGTTGAAAGTGTTCAAAAAATTTAGTTGTTGAACACCTAACTGTGAGAGTAAATCGCCTACCTTCATCTCTAGTTTGCTGCTTCTTCTTCTTAATTTCCTTCATGTTTTGTCGAATTAGAACTTTGAGAACTTTGGGTTATAAATTGAGGTTATGAGGGTTGGGGAAGAAGAAGATGAGAGGAAGAGTGGCGACGGTTGAGGAAGAAGAAGATGAGAGGAAGAGTGGCGACGGTTGAGGAAGGAGAAGATGAGAGGGAAGCGTTTGCTGTGCGAAATTGAAATTGAAATCCCTAATTTGTTTTCCCCAACTAAAATCCCGCCTCTTTGTTACCTAAACAACTTCTGCCACGTGTAGCAGATTAGCAGATAATTTTGGTTTTCTTACATATTAGCCCAACTAAACTCTACATCCAACGGTCACAGTTCATCATACAAATCCAATGGTCCTTATCTAAAGAAGAATCTTTTCTCACATGTCACATCGGTCATTCAAACAAAAAAATTAAACAAAAAAGTACTAAGGGTAATATAGGAAGAAAAATTAGCTGAAAGACAAAAACAAAATTTTAAAGAGAATCTTTGTGCTTGTTTGGGAAAAACTTTAGACTTGTTGCTTATTTGGGAATGTTGTGACTAATGTTGTACTTATTCGGGAAATTACCCTTTTTTTTAAAGATCTTTGCTTCTAAATAATCAACAAGATGGAGAATCTTTAATAATCTCCATCAAATTATCAATCAAGGACAAGAGTGTTTTGATTTCGATTTGTCGAATCGATTTTACAAGGTCTGCATCATTAGTTTTTGAAAGAAGTTTGTGTGTTCTCTTCATCAACTGATTTGTTTTTAGAACAAATCAAATCAAAAGCAAGGAATTTTTATTTCTTAATTCAATTTAACAAATCGATTCTTCATTCGATTTTGAAAGAACTTTGTTTGTTCACCTCATCAATTGTTTTGGCAATTCGAGATTTCAAATGGAGATGGCGATGATTGATTGCACATGTGTGTTTTAGTTTATTTTATTAATTAGATTTTGTTTTGATTTTGGTTGTGTTTTTGTTTGAGAATCACAATTTGTCCTTGAATTTCAATATTCAATATTTTTTTTATGTTGAACTAGTCGTCATTCAACAGTTTTTATGTGTTTAGAGTATTTTTTGTTGCTCAGCTATGTGTTTTAACTTTTAAGCATTCGGGGTTGATTAACAGTATTAATCAACTCCTTGTTTTCATTATTTTTGTTGGTGGATGTGTTAATTAACTATATTAATGTGAATGTATTAATGTGCTGATTACATGATGTTATTTTATACAGATATGAAATCATATGAAGGTGTTGTTTCAAATGATGTTCCTATTGATGGTGTTGTTTCATATGATGTTGTTAAGTGGATGATCTATACGGAGTCGTATAGTAAAGAAGATGGTCGTATGTGGTTGAAGGAAATGGGGGAAAAACATACTTGTGGCAATGTTTTTAATCTTGGTCATCACAATAGAATGATTTGCCCATATTTGAACAACAATTAAATTCAGTTGTATTTGATGTTTTGTTTTTTTGTTTTTTCGATTAAAACTTGTGGTGACAATATAATTCAATTTTAGTTTTTTTTTTTTATTTCTTTCACTTGTGGTGACGATATAATTCAGTTGTGACAATATAATTCAGTTCAGTTTATGAGAAGGATGAACATCCACTAATAACTGATTAATGTGTTAATCAACTTTCTTTTATTCGGGAAAACTTACTGACAAGTTGATTAATATCTTAATCAACGAGGGAAAGGTTGATTAATGTATTAATCAACTTTCATGTATTCAGGAAGTGTACTGACAAGTTGATCAATATACTAATCAACTAGGGGAATGTTGATTAATGTATTAATCAACTCTGGCATGTTTCTAGGGTTTTAAATATTTTAGTGTTTTTTAATATAGGGTTTACATTTAGGGTTTTATATTTAGGGTTTTATATTTAGGGTTTAGAGTTTTAGAATGACAACATTACCACTTGGGTTTATCATTTCCAATAGTTTAGGGTTTTTAGAATGACAACATTAAGGTGTACTTAAGACAACATTTTTACTAGGGTTTACCATTCTCATTGGTTTAGGGTTTTAGAATAGGGTTTAGGGTGTCTATAAGACAACATTCCCACTAGGGTTCACCATTCCCATTGGGTTAAGGTTTTAGAATATGGTTTAGGGTGTCTTTAAGACCATTCCCACTAGGGTTCACCATTCCCATTGATTTTGGGTTTTAGCATGACAACATTAATTCTAAGATCGCATTCCACTAGGGTTCACCATTACCATTGGTTTAGGGGTTTAAAATGACAACATTAAGTCTTTAAGACCCCATTCTACTAGGGTTCACCATTGCCATTGGTTTAGGGTTTTAGAATAGGGTTTAGGGTGTCTTTAAGATAACATTCCCACTAGGGTTCACCATTCCCATTTGTTTAGGATTTTAAAATGATCGACAACATTCCCACTAGGGTTTACCACTCCCATTCGTTTAGGGTTTTCAAATGACAACATTCCCACTAGGGTTTTGCATTTTATGGTTTTGGTTTTACATTTAAGGTTTAGGACTTTATGGTTTTACATTTAGGGTTTATGATCTATAGGGTTTTAGAGTTATAGGGTTAGGTTTTAAAGGTTTAAAAATTAGATGATTAATGTACTAATCAACTCGAGCTTTGTTGATCAATGTAGTAATCAGCTGAACAGAATGTAAAATATAATAATTAATTTATTAATTAACTAATGCAGAGTTAAAATGTATAGTTATAGAAGAGCTAATTAATGTATTAATCAAATCATGCAGAGTTAAAAAAAGTTGATTAGTTTATATTAATCAACTAATGCAGATTTGATTAACAAATTAATCAACATATGAAATTTTTAGATCAATTATCATTTAAACACCATAATAGTAGCAAATAACAATACCATGATATATCAACAAAATTATTGTTTACAAGAATTCTGTAAAGCATCAACACTTAATTGTTATAAAAAAAAAAAATGTGTTTATCAACACCACAAACAATATTTGACAAACACCAACACAAATGTATTTGTAGAAATTTTTGTTTTTCAACACCAAAAACCAATAATGGATAAAACTATTCTTCTTGTCTTGAGCTGCTTCTTTTTCCTTCTACATCAGCAAGACAAACAGTTGTTGTTGGTTCCACACTTCCTTGTTAAAACTAAGTCTTGGTTCACTCAAGAACTCATATGCTATGTTCGCCCTCATGATTTGCATCATTCCTTCTGAATAGTCATTAATTGAAATTGCTTGTCCAGAAACAACATGGTCCATGGATTTGCATACAAACAATGCACAATCCACCCTGAAAAATATAATTTACAGAATAATCAAATTGTATTTATGATAATAAAACTTAACAATTCAAGTTTAGGAAGCTTACGAAGAGCGTTGGTGCGGAACATCCGTGTTTCTTCGATATATATAGGTCCCTTTTTCAAATTGAACATCCCCACGCTTGATTAGCTTCTTGTTCAGCAACAAAGTGACATAATCGGCCTGTTTCAAATGTAAAAAGTTTGGTAAAATATTGAATAATTATAGTTGATTAATACATTAATCAACTGAACAGAAAAGATAAAATCAATTAATTAGTTGATTAATATATTAATCAACTATTACCCGTGTTGATTAGTATAGTAATCAACTAAAGTTATAGTTGATTAATACATTAATCGACTATTACCTGACTTCATCAGTATAACAATCAAGTAAAGTTTTTGTTAATTAATGTATTAATCATTTAAATAGAAATGACAAAATATATTAATCAAGTAAAGATTCTTATGATTAATGTACCAATACCAGATAGTATGATATAAATTGCTTACACCAGTTTGATAGTTTATTTAATGTTTTAATCAATTACAATTTAACATCAAAGATAATTTATAATTTACATAAAAAAAAACCAAGTAATTGTGAAGTAAAATTAAGCAAGAATATGTTGATTATATATACTAATCAACTAAAACTGAAATAGAATTTAACATCAAAAACAATTTACATAAAAAATTAGAAATTATGAATTAATTAAGCAAGAACATATGATGTAGAAGTTATTCAAGAAAAAAATTTACATTAAAATTATAAATTGTAAAACCTAACTTACCTCAAAATAAGAAATTTCTTCTTCAAAATCAGAAGTTTCTTGTTCTTGTGTTGTATTATCATCCTTCTGTTTTCTCTTTGTTCCAAGATGATTTCTACTTCTTCAAACTTGTTTTTTTTTCTTGCCATTGTAGATCTAGGTGTTTTGGCTTTCAAAAACTTAAATTTTTTTTTTCCAAGGCAGAGACCTACAATGAGGGAAATTGTTACTAAATTGCGAGAAGTGATTGCCATCTCTCCTGAAGCAGCTACTCCAAGACTGTCTCCACTCTGGTGGGCAGAACTCGAGATCCTTTCAGTGGAAGCAACTTAAATTGGATTTCTTCTCTAAATGGTAAGTCAAAACTGTTCCTGTCTCTCTGTAGCTCGTATGTGTGAAAGAATAGCAGTGTAATACATGTTTCCTCCATATATCTGTATCCTATCAATTCTCTGTGCGAAGCTCTTTCTCTCTGTCAACCTACCATTACGATTATATTCGTTATATCATTCCTTTTCATCTTTCTGTACTCAACACAATAAAAGTGTGATACAAGGTCTCACACACGGATGTCTTTCAACCAAATTAATGATCATTTGTCCGGATATTTCAGGTGACATTTGTTTCGATGGTCGGAATGTCGGAATATGCCGTTTTTTCCGAATCCGAAATTTCGCCCGGATTCGGAATTTTAAACTATGCTTCAAATTAATGATCATTTTCCACTCCACAATACCCTGCTTGTGACATGCAAAGAAAACTGTACATTAGCGCAGTTTAACAGTGTCGAAAGCTTAGTACAAATGAACAATAATATATATTGAATCAGAACATAAGTTTGTTGACTAATTACATCAAACAAACAATCAAAACAATTGAAAAGAAAAAAATTTAACACTTTCAGACAATTTTAGAACTCTGGAACTGGCATATCTTCATCAGTAGGTGAAGCCATAACCCAGTCACCATCTTTATCAAGCACCATGCCTTTATTCTTTTCAACCCACCATGATGGTGGAACTAAGCATTCATCCTTAGTGAACATGATTAATAACGTTTTTGTTATTTCTTCTGCTAAGAGGAAAAAAGAAATAGTAAATTAAAATAACGTTTAATAGCGATTATTAAAACCAGGATTAATTACTTCCTAAACTCTGAAGGTTGTATAAAAGGAGTTCTTTAGGAATATATAAGCATAATAACATTATCAATAAACAATAAGGATCATGAATCACATAATTAATCACTATCAAATACACATACCTTGTCTATAGCCATTGATGATCCGAGAAGCTGCACAAGATCTAGGTTTCACTCTCCTTGCCTCTTAAACCCTAATATGTGTTGTAATAGTAAGTGTATGAGGATGGAGATCATACACCAATTTATAGAGGTGGAGAGAGGACCTAAATCTACAAACCTAAGCCCATTAGATCTAGACCGTCCATCATAGTTAAGATCTACGGTAAATATGACTTCCACATAACCTATTACTAATTAGCTTATTTCTATATTAAACCAAGGTTAAAGGTACATGGACCACATTATGGGTTGGGCTTTATATGTGGAAATTCCAACAGTCTCCCACTTGGTCCATAGTAAAATCTCACATACGGTTTAATGTAGAATACATAAGGCGCGCAATAAGAGCTAAATTAGTTTCCGAAATGGTTATCATAATACCGTCATTAATTAAACCACTAATATGAGTCATGGTGGTTCCACATCGCATAAATGACATGGTTCCTTCCATGTACTACGATATCAACAATTTAATTAACTAGGTCTATAAGCGGAAGTAACAATAATGGTCCAGTAATGTCTTCGTAAAAGACTATTTCTGTCAACAATTATCCATTCACATACATGTACATAAACAATGGAAAACAGAAAATTCAGAACTTAATCAATAATAATGAGCTCAAAATAATGTCAAATAATAAGCACTAAGTAATCCACAAATCATTAAGTTATGGGTTACATTCAAAACCCAACTTGTTAACATATGCTAGAATATCATTATTTCTAGCTCTTAAGTTAATGGATTTACTAACATGTGTACTAATGTGTTCCACTGACACTCACTTGTTCTAAACTTAAGCCATAATCAATAGGTATTTTATATCATGTGCTAAACATTAGAATACCTATCATTCTTCCAAAGGAATATAGTTGCAACATTATTACAATAAAATTCAAACGACTTAGAAATCAATAACTCTAAGTTATGATGCATGTAGCTTTACAACATGCTACAAATTTGGCTTCTATGGTGGGTGAAACAATAATGTTTTACCGACTATCCACACACCCATTAAATTCCGAATTTGTAAAACCAATCACCTCAATGTGATTAGATCGCTTAAAGTATGAGCATAAGGTTTCTCTTTCATTCGTTCTTGTTACAATTCATTCGTAAGATCTTGATTTAATTCAAATATTCCCCATCTGAATTGGAACATCATTACAATTATGCCTTAACACATTAAATCTATTCAAAACTTTGCTAATGGAATCTTTCTGAGACGTTCCAACAATTATTGTGATCAATCCCGAAATATTTTTATTTCTATCACATATGACGCATCACCTTAACTTTCATTGCAAAACGTTTAGACAGAAAAAATGTTTACATAAACGAAAATCACTGCTGCGAAACAATAAATCATCAACATACATAATCAAAATAATAAACTTACTCACACTGAACTTTGGGTATGTACATTAAACCCAAAGGTATGATACTATTAATCATTAGGTACCATTTTTGAGAAGTTTGTTTTAGGTCGGTATATTGACTTCTTTAACAAACAAATTATGTGTTCTTGTTCTTCCTTTATGAAGTTGTGTGGCTAATTAAACCATGTAGACTTTATCCAAACTTTCATTCAAAATATCATTTTCACATTTATTTGGTGTAACTCTAAATCGAAATGAGTCACCAATGCCATAATGATTCTAAGATAATCCTTCTTTAACACATAAGTAAAGGTTTCATGAGAAAGTAATGCCACCATATTGAGTAAATTGTTTGGATATAAGTCTTGCTTTATGACATTCAATAGAACCTTTTGAGTCAATTCTACTAACCCCAGACTTAGTTAAAATCCACACTTAATTTATCTCTTCATTCATGGCATGAATCTTTTTATCAGAATTACTATAAATAATGGCTTGTGAAAATGTAACTGGATCATTAAAATCAAATTCTTGTAAATACAACACGTGGACATCCGAAATAGCTGGTCGTGATCTTTAAGATCTTTTTAATGCTACTTCTTGTGTGCGTTTACATTCAGTTCAATGACATTAATTTTATTAAGTGATTGAGGATCAACTTGTTGTTTATTGTTGTTAAGCGGTGCAACAACATGAGGAACAACATTAGTAACAATAATATCATTACAAAATTGAGGTAACAAAATTGGTACCCTAATTTCTTTAATGATTACCTCTTTGATATGATCACTCCCACTTATTTTGTCATTCATAATAAATCAATAATTTCCAGTTTTAATAATTCTAGTGGTATGGTTAGGATAGTAAAATCTATACTCTTTGGACTTTTATAGATAAACCCTAAATGTGTAAATGTCTTGAACTAGGTTACCAACTTTTTCACAGTTAAAAAAAAAAAAAAATGTCTTTGTAACTGTCTTACTAGGAACCTAATTCAATATATACACTACAGTTCATAAAGTATACATCCAAAATGATATAGGTAAATTAGAATTATACATCATACTTCGAACCATATTCATAAGGGTTTGATTATGCCTTTGAGTTACACCATTCTGTCATGGAAAACCAGACATTGTGTATTAGGCACAAATTCCTAACCGTTCTAGAAGTTTGGCAACCGGGATGTTGTCCCGTGTCATAGATCATACTTTCCAAGAAATTCACTACATCTATCAAAATGTATAATTTCCACCTTTCTATTTAATTGTCTCTTAACTTCAGTTATGTAAATTTCAATAACATTTCATATGAGACTTATTATGCTATAGATAGATACAATAACGATAAAAAATCATCAATAAAGGTAATGAAATACTTTTCTCCACCAAAAGATGGAACATCAAAAGTCCACATATGTCTATTTGAATTATTTCAAGAAGCGTACTTCCTATGGCTCTTCTTAGTGTGTTTGGTTTGCTTGACTTAATGCATTCCACACACACACACACACACCAAAATTAGTAAAGTTAAGGTTCGGGAAAACCCCTTCTTTTACTAGTCTACTTTTCATCTAGATGTATAATCCAGTCTTTTATGCCATAATAAAGATAAACATTAATCATAATCAATTCACTAAGGGTTAGGAATACCAATTAAGTTTGATCAAACCATACTAAAACCAAAAGCTTACCTTTTATATCAAACAAATGCCATATTCACATAAATGGCATTGGCACACACATAGTGTATATCCAAACACAATTAGAGAATTGTTCATTCAACTTCTTGAAACATGAATTAAGCTTGAGTGACATGATTATAATGTTGTTTAAGCATTGCCTATACTTGAACTAGTAGTCTCGCCATTTAACTCACATTCCACTTGTCTTTAATAGTGTAATAGTGAAACTGAACATACTATGTAGGCAAGAAATTTAGAACAAATTGAAGGACAAAGTAATCATCCACTAACATGTCTAAATTCTTTAATTTAACAACTAAAATGGAAAACTCAAGGACATAGTCATGCATACTATGAGTACTATCAATAGTACTCATAGTATGAACTAGATTGATTCTTAATATTATTCATCAACAATTATTCACATAAACATTGAGTTTAATTTTCATGTTCAATCTAGTTCATGCATAATGGATAATTTTCTCCTTTTTACTGCTTTTATAAAAAAAAAAAAAAAACCAGTAGATTCAACAATAAGGAAACATATGCCAAGATCTAGAACTCCCACTAAAATCAACTAGACTTATTCATTCTAGTTCATTACATTAGTCTTCTTAAGGATAAAAAACATACAAAATATATGAAATATAAGAATAATAGAACGAGAAAAATAAACAGATATACAAAATATATACAAAATATATGAAATATAAGAATAATAGAACGAGAAAAAAAGAAAAAAGAAGTAGCTGAAGAAACGAGCAATCCGTCCACAGATATACCAATAGGTCTGCTTGGTTCAGTGTCATGATAACTGTTATATTTTGCCTTTTGGCTCTGTCATTAAGTATATATGATGCAGAAGTACACCTATATAGATCCTAATGCAGCGTACCCGGTAGCATTTCAAGCTGTGGGAATGAAATGGGCAAAGTATCTTGTTGCCCTTGGTGCACTCAAGGGGATGACTACTGTTCTATTGGTAGGCGCACTGGGGCAAGCAAGTGATGATCTTGATTTCATCAGTTGCTAAGCTTTCTATTTGTTGCTTATACGTCCACTGTCAGGATCTTTCCCCAAAATACCAACCATATGATAATTTGTATTTTAAGCACCTATTGGTCATAGTGAAGTCGATTTAGTTTAATTCTTTTTTTGTTATGTCATAAGTCATAACGCAATATTATAATTTCGTCCAAACTCAGCTATCGCAATAATACAAGCTTCAACTTATCCAAATTTAGTTATCACATAAAATAAACAGAGAAATATCTGAGAACCCAATATATGTGCAATATAACAATAGTAAACCAAACAAGATTAAAACAATAAAGAAACGATATGCAGAAAGTAAAGAACACGCAGGAATTTTTAACGTGGTAAAACCCAATATGGGAAACGTCCACGGTTGTCCTCACGACAACAAATAAATCCACTAGATGAAAAGAGATTTACAAACCTATCAACTACCTGCAATCACTGCGAGTTGACACTACCAGTTATCTCTAACACCTTGACTTCACCAGAGCACCTTGATGTACGCACAAGACACTCGACTTCTTGATGAACACACAAGAAGACTCGAAGCCGAACTATGAAACAAGCTTACACCAGAGTTCCTTGATGAACACACAAGGATACTCGACTTCTTGATAAACACACAAGAAGACTCGAAGCTAAATCACTATTCAATAATGAAGAAGAAGATGAATGGGGAAGAAGGAAGAAGAAGATGAATGGGGAAGAAGAAGATGAGTTCAATCACCAAAACAACCTAAACCAAAACCTAAACAAACTCCAAGAATAAGACTTCAATTGGACGGCCAAAGAACTAATTTGTTCTTTGGTAGAGAAACCCTATTTATACTTAGGGTTAGAACACACACAAAATGGGCCAGAGTTGCGGAAATCCACATTGGACGTACGCACGTCGAAACAACGTTCGTACGTCCCCACACTGTAAAAGTTCGCTGCCTGCTTGGACGTACGAACGCCCTAACTAGGTACGTACGTCCTGACCAAAACATGTTTGTTGCCTAACATGACGTACGAACGCCCTAACTAGGTACATACGTCCTAAACCCAAAAACTTACTTTTGACAAACTTGACGCGAAGAGAAGGACTAGGGACGATGCGCGTACAACGAGGTTTTCCTAACAATGAACTCAAGGCGAGATAACCATGGACATCTAATGTCACAAAATTAATGTCAAACAACCGAGTGCCGGTTTCAATATCAAGTAAAAGTCTTATGAGCTTCTTCTCCAATGCTCAAATGGTGTAGTGATAGGGACACTCACCGTGAATACTGACTGAACAGCAAGAGTGCAGATTACTGTACCTTGCTTTCCTATATGCGTCACAACTCACAATTTATATAGTTCAGATTACTTAAAAGCTCAATCAGATATATGAGTATAAGAATTAAGAACAATAGCCGCCTTGGTATTGCAATAAATTACTACTAGCAACAATTAGTTCAAATAAACAAGAGCAATCCAATAAGAAATTACTACAAGCAATACACACAAGATAACAGAATGACAACAACTTTAATTTGCGAGAACCTCATTCAGATGGATGTTGTATCCCTTTCCTAAAACCCCTTTTGTCATTGCAGAGACCAAATCATTCCTGCAGAAATCAATAAAGCTAATAAGAAGTTTGAATAAAGTCGATGTTGTCTATTTTGTCTCTTAATAAAAAATTCATTTAAATAAATAGAAACAAACTTACTTTCACAGTAGTGATGGAAGGAATGTGTTTGACAGTTTCCCAATCTTCTCCTCCTTCTTTGACCCTTTCATCAAAAGATTCTGGCATATCAATGATCTTCAATTCTTGCAGCCTAGTGAGAAACCTAAATCCTTGAGGAACCATCTTCAATTTTTCACACACACCGATCAAACATGTAGTAAGACATGCCATGGCTCCTCTCTCAATTGTCCACTCCTCCAATTCAAAGAAACTACAGATTTTTAAATGTTGAAGTTTGGGAAAACCTTTGGCAGAGCAAACCATTTGTTTACCACCGTATGAAGACAATAACTTAAGAGACAACAAGTGTTGTAGCTTCTCCAAAGTCCGCATTGGATCTTCGAAAAGATTCTCAGAAAATCGTAAATCAAGGACTAATTTGATGAGGTTTGATGGAAACTGGGAAGGAAATTTATTTACTTTACCTTGCAACAACAACTTTTGTAGATGATGCTTCATAGATATAGCTTCCAACAAATCTGAAGAAAGTTCATCGTTGCTGTAGAGAACGGTCAAAGACCGAAGCTTATCTAACCCACCACCAATTGCGATTGTTAACAATCTCGATGTATTCTCATTTAAATTCCGAATACCCAATTTCTCGAGATTTGTCAACTTTAGAAGATCAGTCATCCATGGCCCGGCGTTTACATAAAATAAAGTTTGGAGCCCCGTCATTTTGTCTATTTTTGATAATGTAATAGGACGACCATAAACGTGTCTTAATTGGTGCATCACGTTAGACCTAAGTTCAAACCATCCATCATCTGCACGTAAATACCTCAGATTCCTCAACTTCATTAATACTTCTTCAGAGAACTTCTTCCCACCCTCCAAATAACCACCACCTTGAATCTCTAGGACCTTTAGTAATTCGAAATCTTTATACACTATATTGGGAAACCATCCATTATAATTGAAAAAAACAGTACGTAAACATGGAGTAAGATGTTTTGGGAAAACATACTCCTTACCTTTTTCAATGTAGATTGAACATCTCCGCAATTTCGAACAAGGTGCAGAAGATGAAGAAGGCTTGCTACTTTGATGACTGATCACCTCAAAGAAATTTTCCTTTTTTCCGATATTAATGCTAAGATCTCGCATCTTATCATGAAGCCGACACGTTTTAGCTCTTTCTCCTCCTAGGCTTTTCTGACCAATTTGAACCATGCATCTGTGAATTAATTCATCAAGATAATGTCTTCCCACTTCTTCAATTGTTTCTCCTTCTTGTCCTATTATCAAGCTTTCAGCAATCCACATATGCACGACTTTCTTCACTGGAATATTAAAATCTTCTGGGAAAAGCCCCAAATAAAGAAACAAAGGCTTCAAGTGGTAAGGTAATTCAATATAGCTAAAAGCCAGGAATGAAAGAACTTCATCATCATCTTTACCATTTCTCATGCCTATTGTTTCAATTTGTTTAGACACAGTCTCCCATTCATCCAATGATCTTTTTGATGCTAATAAACCTCCGAGAACGATGATTGCCAAAGGAAGACCACCACATTTTTTGACCATATCTCTTCCACATTTCTCCTTATCACTTGAGAAGAAACACCTCGAGTCAGCAACATTTGGAGGAAATGCTTTCTTACAAAGCAATTCCCAAGCTTCGTCATCTGTTAAAGATTGTGGTTCACAGTGGTAACTCCATCGATCTGCATGCTCAGCTACTTTTTTGTTGCGGGTCGTGAACATGATTTTACTTCCTTTCCTTTTAGGAAAGGCAGGTTCGAGAACATCCCAATCTTTTGTTTTCCATATATCATCAAGTACAACCAAATACCGCTTTCCTTCTAAGATTGCATGAATCTTCTCTACCAATTCGACTTCTTGCATTGATCCGGTTTCCAAGCTAGGTGTATTGCCAACTTTTCTTAGGATATCTTGCAAAACCTCTCTTGCATTCATTTGCTGTGAAATGGAAGTCCAAGCATAGGAATCGAAATGACTCTTGATATTTTGATGATTGTAAACTTCTTTAGCAAGAGTGGTCTTACCTGAACCGCCCATTCCATATATGGAGACTACACAAAGTCGATCTTCCTCTTTCGACAGCTCCGCCATCAAACGGTTTTTCTGAACCTCCAAGCCAATTATATCATCATCCCTCTGGTGTGGGTATGAAAGCCTCAAGTCGCTTGTATTAGAAGAAATTGTTCTTTCACGCACATTTGTGGTGTCATATCTTTTTCGCCTCTTTGATATGTCGTCAAGCTTAGCAAAGATTTCTTTGAGATCCGCCCCTGATCTGTGAAGTTTGAAAATGTTTCTGAGCTTGCGAGCACAACGCTTGAAGAAGTTATTGATGCCTTCTTGTGCGAGAAGAAAGTTGTCAATGATATCTTCAACATCATAAGCGACGTCTCTTACATCGGCTACCCAAATGCGAAAACTTGGGTCCTGATTATGAATTGAATCAACGGTTTTCAAGAACCCTTGGATGCTTTCGAGTTCTTTTTGTAGACGCTCGAATTCTGCACGAACACCCTTCAAGAAAATAACTTCTTCAATTAGCAAGGTAGCAAGCCTTTCGACAACAACTGAAATAACTGCTTCCGCCATGTTTAATTTTTAGTGTCTACAGAAATGTACACTAAACAGAGCAGTTTTCTTTGAGCTAAAGAATTAAGGGTCAGATATAACCATGAAAGGTTACTACTTCCATTTTATAAATTAAACAGGCAGACAGGACTATGTACATTAGTTGATATTAACTAACATTAGTTGATATAGAAAACATGACTGTATGTATAAAGTCTTCACCCTTTTTTTAATAAATCAAATGTCAATGGTCATCAAAGTAATCAATCTTGTAATATATAATTTAAAGAAGAGAAGCTGTAAACAAGCAAGCACCATGTTACCATGCATAAAATACCGTGTGAAATCAAAAGGTTCTTCCAACAACCATGTTACCATGCATAAAAAAAATTGATTTGGATTCACATTTTCAGTATTTCAATGCTGCTTGCTGATGTCAATCCAAAAGAGAAAAAAAAAATTGATTTCAATTCACATTTTTCAAATGTCTTACATAACCTTCTCAAAAATTTATGACAAAACTCCAGAATAATGGTTACAACAGTAACTTGTATATCGTCAACTTTGAAACAATTACAACAATGAAATAAACTATCGTCAACTCCCAAATAATGGTTAAAACAGTAACTTGTTATTTCCCTGAACACTCGAAAGTTGTCCATGGGAGACTCCACCTTCTTAGTTATTTCTCCTGTAGAAATGGATCCTTCATAAGTGAATTTATTTGCCGTGTATATCCAGAGCATTAAGCCCCCCTGCTCAACAAAACAAGTAAAAACATTCAGAATCTTCTCCAACAATATTTTAGGTAGATACAGAGAGCCCTGACAAATTAGCTAGTCTACTCCTTATAGGCAGAAAATACTAGTCAGAATCGTGTGTCAAATAGTAACAGGCATTTACCAACAAGACAAGCAGTCATGACAAACAAAAGTAAACACTGGCACACTGCTAACTCATCACCTTTTAGAAAAGGAAACAAAATTAAAATACATGTCTGATATTCCTTAAATGCAAGGTGCAACTTATATTCTTGCTTCTTCAGATGCTTGAAGCTTTGATTCCAACGTCTTTGTAGAAACAAAGAGACCAAATGAGTAATCGATGGTTAAACAAGTAGCTTTCAGCTCCTAACCACATCAGTTGATTACCAAATAAAAAACATACATTAGAACCCCCCCTACAACTAAACTCACTCCAGAACACACACACATTACTTGATTAACCATACAAAACCGAACAAAACACATTACTTCATGTCTCCTTTTTCTTCTTCAAACCCCCACAACTTTGGAGATTGTAACTTTTCTCTTCGAATCCTCGTTTCATTTTCGTGAAATGTTTCATCTTCGAACAGCTTGGTATAGTTTATTTACTTTATCTTCATTTTTCTTTATGTTTACTAAATCCATCTACAAGAGAATACAAGAGAGTAGTTATACCTAATAGGCCATCTTTCGGTATGTCAGATGTTTATGGATTAGGGTATGATCAAACTACTGATGATTACAAACTTGTGCAATTCGTAAGGCATTTATCTGATCCTACTGGAAGTCCATGTTTATTCACTAAATAATGTTACGTACACAACAATTCTGTATAAACATCAACGGGGAATTTATTTCGGTGGTGCTATTTATTGGATCGCAGGAAGATATTGTGATTCAGTTCTAGTAATCATCTGTTTTGATATGAAGGAGAACATGTTTCATGAGATGTTGCCACCACCTATTGCCGCTGTTGCTGTAGATAATAGCACTCTGGGGGTGTTGGGACGAAAGCTTTGTTATCTTTGCAGGTCTCCTGCTGATGGTAATATCAATATATGGGCATTCAAAAATTATGATATAAGCGACTCGTGGTATAAACTAATTTCCATAGGAACAACTACTGTTCTTCCTCTAGGTTGTATCTGTAATGTTGTAGCATTGTGTTCGGCACAAAGTGATAAAATTGTATTAAAGTGTGGAAGAAAACTTGTTCTATACGATCCAAAAGGGAAAACATTTACAACTGACAATAACTACGGTATATCTCCGCACAAAATTGTGGCAATAGTGCCTTATGTTGCAAGCCTAGTTCCATTGAAGTCTGGTGCTTTTATCACAACTGCCACTCCAGTCAAATCTTCAGATCGGAACCAACAGGAAATTGAAGAGTTTTGCGCCAGCCTGGCAGAAACTTTCTAAACATGCTGCTGACTGGGATTCACGGTAGAAAATCCATTAAGAAGATTTTAGTACTTCTTATTATGAGTTGCTTTTGTTTCGATTTTACTACAAGACTCAGAATTAGTGTCATGATCGTCAATCATAATGCTTTGAGGAATCTGGAATTCTGGATAACAATTATCTGACGCCAATTTATTTTATATTTATCTTATTTCAGCAAGTTGTTTGTAGGTAATCCGATTTTTTTAAATACATATTCTGCCAATCTGGTTTAGAAATGGCGCGAATCGTGTGGTTGGTTCTACTTTTAGTACTCCCAATTCTAATAACAACAAGACAGATGTGGAGTCAAAAACCTCATCTTCCACCTGCAAATCTTTCTCAAGAACCAAACAAGCCATAATGCAGTTTCATCTTGTTTGTGAAGTAGACAGTACACACAAATTCAATTTAGGGATGTTCATTTGCAAAACCTGATGGAGCTTGCTCAAAAAATTTATTGTTCGTTTTCTGACAGGTGTAAGCTTTAGTTGTATATGTGTGCTTCTTAAATTAATACATTGAGATAGCCTGCGGCTCCAATACATGTACTTAACTAATAGCTTTATTCCAGCAGTAGGGTGAGTAATCAGGTCGAAGATCATCTCAGAAGCTTCAGGTTAGATTATTGGATATCAAAAGAAAATAGAAGTCTCGTGTGTGCTATATTTCACTCCTAAATCCTACTGTTGTTCTAAATACAATGTAGGAACAATCTAGTCATAAATGACCATTAAAATTTGGTTAAATCTTTTTACATCAGAGATTTGAGATCTAGGCAATTCTGTTTTCAAAACCGGTCTTAAACTTAAGAAATTTGTTGTTTTTCCATGTTTGAACCAAGTTTTGCCGTGCTAGGAGTATGTCGTCTAGTGCTCGCCTTCTTTCTTTCCATGGTACGAGTGTGCATGGGTCCAAGACTGGCGTAAAAATCTCTTTACGATGGATTTTGGTCACCGTTAAGGAAGAAAGTGAACACGTTACCTTGTAATACCATATAAATTTGGTTAAATCTTCTTATATCATATTTGAACAAAACAAAAATGAAAAATAAAAAAAAATCTGTAATCAATAAAATGAAATTTGCCCATATAATCATTGATCCTATATCACTTTAGATCCATCCATGAAATAATATCTTCATCATATTTGTTTTCTTCCTTTTTATCTTGTTTAGAATTAATATTCTACTTGTGAACAATTATCATCTAAATATGGAGATTCATTCAAATCTAAAGTCATATGTGAGTGCTTTTAGAAGAGAGAGATTCTAAACGCAAGATTTGTTCACAGATACAAATGTGAGAGAATATGAAGATTTTGTTTTTTCTTTTCTCCAATATTATTGTTTAATTTGCAAAGAATACATCATGGTTGGCTAAGCTACTTGCATGGCTGGTTGCATTATCTTTGTTGTTTCTTCTAAGCATCTTGTGAACTAATAAGGTGGATAGATATATTGCATTCGATAATAACTTAGTGAGCATACATATTTCCTAAGAATATCTTAGCATGGTTCAGCTTCTACAGTTCTACTCGGCTTATTCAACTTCATCACTTTCGCCTATCATGCATTTCTGTACTTCAACAAAATTAAATTTATTTTATTCAAACGATAATATCCTATTACAATTACGCTCTTAGATTGCCTCATAAAATAGCTTCTCAAAATCATTCATATGGGCTACCTGCAGACGCATAGCAATGGAAACAGAACCATCTCCGTCTCCAGGTATTATAAAACATTTTCCGTCAGAATTTAGAGCAGCAGGTCCCATGAAAAAGGGCTTTCCCCATCCAAAATCGGCATCATAGATCGGTAGACCAAACCAGCTTGTTACTACTAGATTTGGACATTCTTGGTAAATGCCTTGTGTACATCCAACTGTATGAAATCCACACCTAAATGGAGTTAAATCTGGTTGGCTTACCAAGAAATCCATAGAAGATTGTAAGTAATCTTGAGTAGTCATCTCTAGCACTTGTCTAATCTTTCCGCAAGCATATTCTAATCCTAATGGACTTACCATGAACAGCTCACCAGATTTAGCCGTTGCTACGGTTAACATAATGACATTGCCATAGTAACCTGATGGCAGTGATGGTTGCAAGCTTACGACAATCTACTGCAACTTTTAAGATTGTCAGTTGCTCAGCTTGTAGTCTACGAGCCTTGGAAACACATATCCAGATCCACCCTGCAATGGCTTCATACCGAGTGTACTCCCGCTTTAAATCTTCTGAACTTTCGTGTTCATTGGCGTGCTGCTGCAGTTTCTCAACTTGATTTTTGCTCAGTTTCAACATGGTCACAGTGGTTTCTTTCTGCCGTTCTTCCATCTCATTGCACCCAATCAGGGTTGGTAAAGCTTTGAACTCAACATGGTCGAAGCGTGGTTTTGCAGAAGGATCACCTTTGTAACAAACGGTTCGATCATGAAAGGGCTCAACAATTTCTTTGTCCTGATCACCACGAGCAATATTTGCCCATGTGCTAATGAATCCAAGTGCACCTTTTCCATCTGCAATTATATGAGAAACTGCCATTCCAATACTAATGCCGCCACACTTAAACTTTGTGAGTTGAACTAACACCAATGGCAACTCACTGATATCATTATTGTAATCCACATAGGTTACAAGTTTTCTTATCTCTGCCGTGGGGCGAAAGTCTCCATAATCCTCAATCTTGTTTTCAGATTCAGCTTCTATAATCTCTGCTCCCATCCCATTACAATGCAGCTCCAATCGACCTCCACCGATCCAATGCAAGCGCCCTGCTAAAGGGAAGTAATGTACCAAGGTACAACTTAATGAGCTCTTCAAGGTTTCAATTAGCGATAAAGCTGAACCATTATTCGCTCAGTTGCGATAGAAATAGATAGTGGGTGCATGAGTGGTGGGTGCATATTGGTCCATTTCAGGTAGGCAAAGCTTAATAGTTGGAGTTGGATGATTAGGCTTAACTGTGTATGTACACTTGATGCTCACCATATCTCTCTACTATCAAATAGACTATTTCTTGCAGCAAGTTGAAAATAACTAGTTCTATTTTATAGAGAACTTGAATCAAGGACTAGTTTGATATCAGATCTTGAATTTTTGTTTTTAATAACATTTCCCGAGTTTCCATAAATATGATTTTTGTAATTTGGTGAAATTATGGATTTGATTATTTAAATAGGCCATTGGTACAAGACTACAAGTACCAGTAAAATCATAAAACAAATTAAACTAAACCCCCCCCCCCCCCCTCCCAGGTGCATTATAAATAAATAAATAAATTAGTTTCATTCTAAAAAAAATATTTTGGATGTGTTTGGTTCCTGGAATTTTGATTACAGGAAAATGAAGGCTAATATACGAAGAGGGAGAGAGCGCAATAAACAAGAGGGAGAAAAGATGACGAAGATCATTGAAAATATGTAGAAGATTAGAACGTAAACGAATCTGTACAACCGGTTTTGGAAACTGGTTTCCATATTTATAAAAAGGAACCCGTATTCCAAATTTGTAGGCATCATCAGAATCTGAATTCTGATCATTTTGGCGATTTCTACTGATTTTCCGTGAATTTGAATTCTCTCGAACCAAACGTAGCCTTTGACATCATATGGACGTGATGGTCTAAACGTTCTCAATACCTATTAGATGTTATGAGTAGGGTTGCAACCACCGACTTTACGAAGATTTTTACTATGGTTGTGAACTTATGGCTACAAGCCAGGTCGGTGCCTACGGGTTTTTGCAGAATTTATACCTAATACGCTTCTTACCCCACTCGTTAAGCTAGATAACAATATTCGACCCTACTTATAAACCAAAAATAGTAATACTTTGTTTTTTAATTAAATAAAAGAGAGGTTCCATAAACCAAGAAATGTTTGACTCGATCCTATTTAGGGTATTGGTATTTTTACACATTGAACGGGCATGATATTTGGTAGATATGATTTTCTTACTGTATAGATCTACTAAATTAAAAATCAACTCATTTGAAACGATTTAGACCTATAAAAAATAATATTAAAGTTACTCAGAAGAATATTTCGTGGACAAATTTGATTCACATTATAAGACACTAACCAATGAGCTTTTAAGCTAAATTGCCAATAAAAAAATATGGGCTAATTAGCGATTGCCTACTGGTTTAAAATGTCAATTTGCGATTATCCACTACTTCCAACAAAATTGGAGATTGCCCCTACCCTTTTGCAGTGGTTGATGTGGTCAAGATGTGGTATTTTATTTAATATTCCTAGATTACCTTTCATGAGTCATGTTAGATTAACACGTTGGTTCTTGATTTTACCATATTTTGATCTTTAAACAATAAGATATGAAGTCATTTACTTGCATATGTGTCAAACAGTGCCAACGTGGTATTTACGAAACAAATACTTAGAGAAATGTAAGGGTACTTAAGTAAAAGACTATAGTTTGACTAAGTTATTGGTGGTTCGACCTTTTGAAAAGTCAAAAAAGGGGAGAAGTTGATATACCTCACCAACAGGTGTGAACCATCTGAGAAGGAACCTTGGAGTTAAATCAGTAGAATTTAACGATTCATTAACCACTGTTGACTCAGTATCAGTAAGAATCCGAGTCAAGTAACAAGTTTCAGAGATGTTGAATTCCTTTGCAACTGATTGCAACCAATCTTCATCTCTATCTTCTTCTAATAAACAAACAGCTGCTGGGTTTCCTTTGAATGGTGAATCGGTGAACGCATCGACCTGGTTAAGAAATCAGAACTGATGAGTGATGAGTCAATCAGAGAGAGAGAGAGATATTAGTATCTTACCACATAGTATTTTACAGCTCTTTTTGCCATTCTGAACTTCTCTAATTGAAGAGAACTAATGAAAATCTGTGCCTACAATACGGTTATTTTAAGAGATTTTATTTTAATTTTTTTATAACTAAAAAATATTGATTTAAATTGTATATACTCTGATTTAATGTGTCTTTTAAAATATAAGGGGATGAAATAAATAAGTTAAAAAATAATTTTTTTTTTTTTTTTTTTTTTGGTTGGCAAGCGAGATTGAGGGGACCCTACCCCTTTTAAATTACGTGTGAAAACTTATATCAACAATCCGCTGTTGACGTGTTTCGAATCCACGATCTCTCCACTTTGTGAGAGGGGTGCTACCATTGAGCCACAGGCTCATTCGACATACCTTTGTTCATTGCTTAAATTTGGAGAAGACATTTTCATCTTTTATAATAAAACACAAACTCTACTTAAATGAGATTTTACCAATCTTTAGGAAATAGTCTCTCTTATCTACAGTACTGTTATGTTTTGAATACACACTTATGATTCGATATACTTTATCTTTGAACAACACAAAGCCTTATATAGTTGTCTAATTATTGTTTAAAAGGTGTGTGTCTTTTCATAAAATCTATTAAAAAAAAACACATACCTTTTCCCGATTCAATAACCTGCTACATATGTAACGTAACGTAACGTTGTTGCCTGGAGCCCATCTTGTGGTGGCGAGAATTCATGCACATTCTGCATGTTCGTTGCTATCGGCTAATCCTGAGCAATAACCTGCTACATATGTAACATAACCCACACCAATTCTGTGATCAGGGGAGGTAAACTTGATATAAACATTTATCTTCAGTGCCTGCAAGTCAGGGCGGAATCCGTATGGTTGCCATGTCTGTTGTAGTCCAAGAATGTCATGTGAAGCATTCTCTATAGTCCTAATTCTTAACTGCCTTTCCCTTGTTTTTGGAGTTCTTGCTACAATGTGTGGATCTATGGACATTGACTTCTTTGCTAATTCACCTGCTAACATCTTAATTAATCAGAGTCTTCAGAGATCTCTCTACTAATCTGAATAGTTCTATGGACTGGACCTGCACCTGGACACTTTATGGACGGGACATTACAGGTTAATTACTCACTAGTTGTTGAACCCGTGTTATGCACTGGGATTTGTGTTGTCCTAAAAATATAGAACCGTGAGACGGTTGGGTAATTAATTCAAATCCACTAGGGTTAATTACACCCATACATAGGTTATAGTTTTTATTAAAACATACAAACTTTCTTTATAATTCTAAAAAATTGCTAACTTTACGTGTACTTCTAAAAATTTGGTAATTATTTATATGTGCAATTCTAAGAATTGCTAACTTTTAATTATGTAATTTAAAAAAATTGTAATAGCAATTCCACTAAATTATAATATCACTATTGTGCGGTTTTAATTTTTGATAGCAATTTTTGATAGCAATTCCACTTATTACACTACCACTAACTTGGCGGTTTTCAATTCTAATTGCAATTTTAAACTTTAAATACCAGTAATAGAAGGAATTATTGTAAATTAACTTTTGGTAAAAAATAAAGACTAATTATTAATGAGATAGTTTAACGGACTAATTGATAATGTCCATTGCATCTTGGGATGACTAATTTAATCACTGTATCTTGATATTTTGTACTATGACTCTCTCTCTCTCTTAAAGTCAATCATCACGGCAGCAGTTCTATTATTAGCTGAATAACCCAAAATTTCCATAATGATTAAAAAACGACAAAGACCTTGACTAGAAGAGTGCTTCAATGAATAATTATTTGTACTATACTGTGAATTATTTCAATTTTCAAGTCCAATCAGGTTTCTCTCTCGTCTCTCCTCGTGGAGTGCGAATTTGTTCCACAGTCCTAAAGACTGTGGAACAATACTCTCCCCCAGATCTTGCCACGTGGCTATATTAAAAACTAAAAATTTTGATTTTTTTTTTTTTTTTTTTTTAATATTAAGTACAATTAATTAAAAAACTAAAACACTAAGATGGTGCTGTTAACCCTAGTGGGACCAGCTAAATTAAAAAAAAAAAAAAAGTTAGTAGTACGTGGCTTAATCTGGTGGAGAGTGTTGTTCCACAGTCTTTAGGACTGTGGAACAAATTCAAATTCCTCCTCATGCTAGTGCTAGTAAGTTTTTCAATCATTTCTTATTGTGGAAAATTTTGAAATTTGATTATTTTTCTTACTTGTTTACATTTGACAAATTGTCTTTGAGAATTGAGATTGCAAATCTGTAGTCAACATTTTGTATCAAGAAAGTTTCTGGGTTTTAGACTTTTAGTCCATTTGATCATTGCTCTTCAACAATGACTCAACTGATACAAGTTGTGGATCAAAAACATTAATCCATTCGAGAGTTCTTAAGGTACCGCGCCATGCAACATATACTTCACGTCTCCCAGAAGCTTTACTAACTTCATCAGATGTAACAGCAATATATCCCATCCAATTAGACTCTCGATCCCAAGTGTCGGTTGATAAGGAATGAACAATGAATTCTTTAGGTAGGTCGATTCGAGAAGTAGCATATAGAAATGTTTCAACAAAATAATTTGAAGCATTTGGGAGTTCAACTTTATCGAAAAACGACTTCTTTCCATATCGACTACTTCCACAATACTTGAAATTTTGATCATTGTTGAATGAATCATAAGTTGCTTGACAGAAATCACCACATGTAAGGATTAGTTTACGGAGGTTCAAATCTAAAGGGTTGAGTAAACCTTGCCAGTGGTTGTTTCCTAGTAATTCTTCCCATGTTGGTTCTGTTTTGCTCATTTCCATCTACTGCAGTATGAGGTAATGAGACTAAAATGGTGTGAACTTTGAAGAGATAGAGATATGTTATTGCTTATTAATGGATAAAAATTGGTTGGTTATATGATTGTGGTTTGCTTTCACTTTTATCTTTTTGAGACATGTGTTTGATGCATTTTGTGTATTTTATCATAAAAGATAAAAGCATACGACACTATGTAGGGACGAAAAAAAGGAAAAATAGTTTACACATAAAGACCCCAGAAAAAGGGTTTTGATTTGTCGTGCGACTGTCCTCCACTTTTGTGTAATTCCTCAAGTTTATTGATAAAAAATTTCATTATTACAGAAAAAAAGAAGGAAAAAGAAGTAGCTGAAGAAACGAGCAATCCGTCCACAGATATACCAATAGGTCTGCTTGGTTCAGTGTCATGATAACTGTTATATTTTGCCTTTTGGCTCTGTCATTAAGTATATATGATGCAGAAGTACACCTATATAGATCCTAATGCAGCGTACAGCTGTGGAAATGAAATGGGCAAAGTATCTTGTTGCCCTTGGTGCACTCAAGGGGATGACTACTGTTCTATTGGTAGGCGCACTGGGGCAAGCAAGTGATGATCTTGATTTCATCAGTTGCTAAGCTTTCTATCTGTTGCTTATACGTCCACTGTCAGGATCTTTCCCCAAAATACCAACCATATGATAATTTGTATTTTAAGCACCTATTGGTCATAGTGAAGTCGATTTAGTTTAATTCTTTTTTTGTTATGTCATAAGTCATAACGCAATATTATAATTTCGTCCAAACTCAGCTATCGCAATAATACAAGCTTCAACTTATCCAAATTCAGTTATCACATAAAATAAACAGAGAAATATCAAGTAAAAGTCTTATGAGCTTCTTCTCCAATGCTCAAATGGTGTAGTGATAGGGACACTCACCGTGAATACTGACTGAACAGCAAGAGTGCAGATTACTGTACCTTGCTTTCCTATATGCGTCACAACTCACAATTTATATCGTTCAGATTACTTAAAAGCTCAATCAGATATATGAATATAAGAATTAAGAACAATAGCCGCCTTGGTATTGCAATAAATTACTACTAGCAACAATTAGTTCAAATAAACAAGAGCAATCCAATAAGAAATTACTACAAGCAATTCACACAAGATAACAGAATGAAAACAACTTTAATTTGCGAGAACCTCATTCAGATGGATGTTGTCATTGTTAAAACAATGGAAGAGTTAGTGGGTATATGAGAGTCAAGAAGAAGAATAAAGAAACTTTGTTTTTATTACCAAAGAGGACTTCTAGTACTAGAGAACTTATTTTCTTGATTGATTTGATCAAACAACATGTTCACCTCCCTATTTATAGGACATTATAACCAACTTTAATTGTTCTACATAGTTCTGATTTTTTTCTCATACATTCTAGATTTCTCTATTAACTACTAACTGTTATATGCTAGATAATTCTTTATGCTTCTGGACACTTCTATGGACTTTATAATTCTTTATGCTTCTGGACACTTCTATGGACTGGGCTTTTCTGGACTTGGACATTACAGATTACATTTTTAACACCCCCACTTAATCTGTAATGTTCATGCTCCTCCTAAAGTAATGAAATTTTTCACCTCCAAGTGGCTTGGTAAATATGTCGGCTCCTGCAGAATTGTAGCTCGATCTCTTCACTTTCAACCAAGTCTCTGATGAAGTGGTGACGCAACTCAATGTGCTTTGACCTGCTATGGAACATTGGATTCCTGGTCATAGCTATTGCAGAAATATTGTCGCAATACATAGTAGTAGGACCTTCTTGCTCTTGTTGTAAATCTGCCAGAATTCTTCAAAGCCATACTGCCTCACAAGCTGTACTTGTTGCTGACATGTACTCTGCTTCTGCCGACGATAGTGCCACTGTATTTTGCTTTCTTGATGACCATGTGATCACCTTCGTACCTAGGAAGAAAACATAACCTGAAGTGCTCTTCCTGTCGTCTATTGATCCTGCCCAATCGCTATCTGTATAGCCAACTAACTTGTTATCTTTCTCCTTCTTGTAGTTGATGCCGAATCCTTTCGTTCCTTTGACATATCTCAGTACTCTTTTGGCTGCTGCATAGTGTAGTTTGCTTGGATCACTCATGTAGCGCGATATCATGCTTACTGCTTGAACAATATCTGGTCTTGTATTCGTGAGATAGATCAACGAACCAACCAGACTTCTGAATAGTGAAGCATCGGCCTTAGCTGCTCCATCATCCTTACTTAGCTTTTCATTCACAGCCATTGGTGTCGTCACTGGTTTGCAGTCGACCATCTGGAACTTCTTCAAGAGATCTTCGGCATATTTTTCTTGAGAAAGAAAAAAGCCTTCCTGAGATTGTCGTACTTGGATCCCGAGAAAATATCTAATGAGTCCCAAGTCAGTCATCTCATACTCCTTCATCATCGCTCGTTTGAATTCTTCTGCCATTGCTTGCTTGGTGCTGGCATAAATTAAGTCGTCAACATAAAGACAAACTATAAGGAAATTACCTGCACCATCTCGCTTCACATAAAGCGATGGTTCGCTTGGACTTATTTCAAATTTATTCTGGCGAAAGTAGCGATCAATTTTACTGTTCCAGGCTCTTGGTGCTTGCTTTAGCCCGTACAAAGCTTTGCGAAGTCGATAAACTTTTCTTTCTTCTCCCTTGATGATGTAGCCTTGAGGTTGTTCCACGTAGACCTCCTCCTCAAGTTCTCCATTCAAGAAAGCTGACTTCACATCCAACTGGTAGACTTTCATCTCCAATTGTGCTGCAATTGCTAGTACTGTACGAATTGTCTCCATCCTTGCAACGGGCGCAAATGTCTCGCTAAATCTATTCCAGGTTGTTGGGAATAACCTTTTGCGACAAGCCGAGCCTTGTGCTTCTGGATAGAGCCATCTTCATTATACTTGGTCTTATAGACACATTTCAGCCCAATAACTTCTTTCTCTTTGGGCTTTTCAACCAGCTCCCATGTTTCATTTTTATGGATGACTTTCATTTCTTCATCTATAGCTTTTCTCCATTTTTCTTCAGTTGCTGCTTCTTCATACTTTTGTGGTTCACAAGCAAGAAAAGCAACTGGACCGCATGAGTTGTAAATATCTTGTAAAGGACGTACCTTTCTTGGGGGAGAGCTTGACCCTGATGAAGATGGATTTCTTGGGCTTGTTGGCGGAGTAACTGGTTCAGGTTCTGGACCTGGTTGTTCTTGGGTTGATTCTTCCTCTTCAAGTATTAGTGGCGCCTCGACATTAGTGTTGTTTCCATCATCCCAATTCCATGCATTATGCTCATCAAAGATGACATCTCTGGAGATTACCAACTCATTGGTCCTGGGATTAAGAGCCTGTAAGCTTTGGATTCTTCGCTATACCCGATGAAGATGAGTTTTTCTCCCTTCTCATCAAACTTTTCTCTGTTTTTTGATGGAATATGAGAATATGCGATGCATCCAAAGACTCTAAGAGAAGTTACTGTGGTCTTTTGATGATGCCATGCTTCATACGACGTCATGTCTCGCACTACTTTAGTTGGCGAACGGTTGAGAATGTAGACCGCGGTGTTGACAGCTTCAGCCCATAGTTTGTTTGGTAAGCCTTTTCCCTTCAGCATGCTCCGAGCCATCTCCACGATCGTCCTGTTCCTCCTTTCTGCCACGCCATTTTGTTGAGGAGTGTATCGGACTGTCAACTCCTTCTTGATTCCTTGATCTTGACAATATTTGTTGAACTCCTTAGATGTGAATTCTTCTCCTCGATCAGTGCGTAACACCTTTAAGGAATGCCCACTTTGTTTTTCAACGAGCGCCTTGAACTTCAAGAATGTGATGAATGCTTCCGATTTTTGTTCTAGGAAGTACACCCACATCATCCTGCTGTAATCATCAACAAACAAAAGAAAATATCTTTTGTTGTTTAACGACGGTGTTCGAACTGGTCCGCATATGTCAGCGTGAACCAATTCTAGAGACTTCCTGGCTCTCCATGATGACTTAGCAAAGGGAAATCTATGAAATTTCCCAAAAATGCAGCCTTCACAAACTCTATCTTCTCCACCAATACTAGGTAGCCCAATCACCATATTTTTGGACTTTAGAACCATTAAGGCTCTATAATTCAAATGCCCAAATCGTAAATGCCATAATTCAGTTTCATCAACTGTAGTTGCTTTCATGGCATAATTTTGTACCGATGACATCACCAATGGAAAAACCTTATTTTATGTCATCTGTACTTTGGCAACCACCTGCTTCTTTTTTTATCGTAAATTGTGCATTCATTATCTTCAAAATGCACAATATACCCTTTCTGGATAAGTTGCCCAACACTCAGTAAGTTTTGAGCAAGACCGGGGACATACAGAACATCATGCATATTTTTAGATGCTCCTTCTCCAATTTTTACTGTAACTATTCATTTTCCTTCTATTTTCTGAAGTTTACCATCTCCTAGCTTAACTTCAGAATCTACGTCTTCATCTAGACTTATAAAACCTTTCTTATCTCCGGTCATGTGATTACTGTAGCCACTATCTAAATACCAAATATCTTTAGGTTCTTGCATTGCATTATAGCAAGAATAAAATACTTGGTCTGGAGATTCATTTTTCTCCATGTCGTTGGCTTGATTTTTCTTCTTAAGCCAATAATGTTTATCCACGTGATTTAACTTTTTACACGTGGTGCATTTATATCTGCAGTTTTCACTTTTATGACCGGGTTTTTTGCAAACATTGCAATAAGGTTTTGAAGAAGGATTTTTGCCATACCTTCGGTTGTTGTTGCTGAATTTTTCTTCACGTCCCCAGTTAGAGCTTTCTCCTCGGCTAAATTCTCCGGGATTCTGGAAGCTTCTTGAATTTTCTTTCTTGTCCCCAAAAGTCACCTTGGACTGAAATGCCTGCTCCAATGATTTTTCAGCTACCTACTGCTCATCCTTTCTTCATGCGCCTCAAGAGAACCCATTAGCTCATATAATGATAATTTTGACAAATCTTTTGATTCTTCTATGGCGGCGACAATATGATCAAATTTTGCGGGTAAACTTCGCAAAATTTTCTCAATAACTTTTTTATCTTCAATAGTGTCTCGATAACTTTTAATTTGGTTGATAACGTTGGAGACCCTATTGTAGAATACTTGAACTTTCTCATTATCTTTCATGAGAAAATTATCAAATTCTCGCCATAAAGATTGGAGTTTGATAGCAATTACCTTTTGGGTTCCTTGAAATTCTTTCTTAAGAATTTCCCATGCATCCTTAGAATTTGAAGCGCCAAGAATTCTTGGAAAAATTGATTTGCTTACCCCTTGTTGGATGAACAATAATGCTTTAGCATCTCTCTTTTTCTTCTCCTTGTACTCCTTTTGCTTGCTTTGTTCCCATGTTTGTAATTCTGCCGTCGACTCCGGTACATCATAGCCATCTTCAATTAATTCCCATAAATCTTGAGACATGAATAGAGTTTTCATTTGTAAACTCCAATAATCATAACTATCACCATCAAATATGGGTATTAGATTTTGGGTACAATTGAATGTATATGGGGTTTGATTTATGGCCATGGTTTAAGTGTAAATAATGGGAATATAGTGGTTTAAGGTGTAGAGGACAAAAAGTGGTATGGGGGGACCAAAGAAAAAACTTGGCTCTGATACCAATTTGTTAAAACAATGGAAGAGTTAGTGGGTATATGAGAGTCAAGAAGAAGAATAAAGAAACTTTGTTTTTATTACCAAAGAGGACTTCTAGTACTAGAGAACTTCTTTTCTTGATTGATTTGATCAAACAACATGTTCACCTCCCTATTTATAGGACATTATAACCGACTTTAATTGTTCTACATAGTTCTGATTTTTTTTCTCATACATTCTAGATTTCTCTATTAACTACTAACTGTTATATGCTAGATAATTCTTTATGCTTCTGGACACTTCTATGGACTGGGCTTTTCTGGACTTGGACATTACAGATTACATTTTTAACAGTCATTGCAGAGACCAAATCATTCCTGCAGAAATCAATAAAGCTAATAAGAAGTTTGAATAAAGTCGATGTTGTCTATTTTGTCTCTTAATAAAAAATTCATATAAATAAATAGAAACAAACTTACTTTCACTGATTGAAGCCTTAGTTTTTCACAGTGATGGAAGGAATGTGTTTGACAGTTTCCCAATCTTCTCCTCCTTCTTTGACCCTTTCTTCAAAAGATTCTGGCATATCAATGATCTTCAATTCTTGCAACCTAGTGAGAAACCTAAATCCTTGAGGAACCATCTTCAATTTTTCACAATTATAGATCTCACATGTAGTAAGACATGTCATGGCTCCTTTCTCAATTGTCCACTCCTCCAATGGATGGAAATAACCAATTTTTAAATGTTGAAGTTTGGGAAAACCTTTGGCAGAGCAAACCATTTGTTTACCATCGTATGGATACCATAACTCAAGAGACAACAAGTGTGGTAGCTTCTCCAAAGTCCGCATTGGATCTTCGAAAAGATTCTCAGAAAATTGTAAATCAAGGGATAATTTGATGAGGTTTGATGGAAACTGGGAAGGAAATTTATTTACTTCACCTTTCAACAACAACTTCTGTAGATGATGCTTCATAGATATAGCTTCCAACAAATCTGAAGAAAGTTCATCGTCGCCGAAAACGGTCAAGGACCGAAGCTTATGTAACCCACCACCAATTGCGATTGTTAACAATCTCGATGTATTCTTATTTAAATCCCGAATACCCAATTTCTCGAGATTTGTCAACTTTAGAAGATCAGTCATCCATGACCCACCGTCTACATAACGTAAACTTTGGAGCCCCGTCATTTTGTCGATTTTTGATAATGTAATATGACGACCATAAACGTGTCTTAATTGGTGCATCACGTTAGAGCTAAGGTTAATAACTCCATTTACACGTAAATACCTCAGATTCCTCAACTTCATTAATACTTCATAGAACTCCTTCCCACACGCCAAATAACCACTACCATCTTGAATCTCTAGGACCTTTAGTAATTTGAAATCTTTATACACTATATTGGGAAACGGTCTATTAGCATTGAAAAAAACAGTACGTAAACATGGAGTAAGATGTTTTGGGAAAACATACTCCTTACCTTTTTCTTCAATGTAGATTGAACATCTCCGCAATTTCGAACAAGGTGCAGAAGATGAAGAAGGCTTGCTACTTTGATGACTGATCACCTCAAAGAAATTTTCCTTTTTTCCGATATCAATGCTAAGATCTCGCATCTTATCATGAAGCCGACACGTTTTAACTCTTTCTCCTCCTAGGTTTTTCTGACCAATTTGAACCATGCATCTGTGAATTAATTCGTCAAGATAATGTCTTCCCACTTCTTCAATTGTTTCTCCTTCTTGTCCTATTATCAAGCTTTCAGCCATCCACATATGCACGACTTTCTTCACTGGAATATCAGAGTCTTCAGGGAAAAGCCCCAAATAAAGAAACAAAGGCTTCAAGTGGTAAGGTAATTCAATATAGCTCAAAGACAGGATTGAAAGAACTACATCATCATCTTTACCATTTCTCATACCTATTGTTTCAATTTGTTTAGACACAGTCTCCCATTCATCCAATGATCTTTTCGATGCTAATAAACCTCCGAGAACGATGATTGCCAAAGGAAGACCACCACACTTTTTTACCATAGCTCTTCCACATTTCTCCTTATCACTTGAGTCAGCAACATTTGGAGGAAATGCTTTCTTACAAAGCAATTCCCAAGCTTCTTCATCTGTTAAAGATCGAGGTTCACAGTGGTAACTCCTTCGATCTGCATGCTCAGCTACTTCTTTGTTGCGGGTCGTGAACATGATTTTACTTCCTTTCGTTTTAGGAAAGGCAGGTTCGAGAACATGCCAATCTTTTGTGCTCCATATATCATCAAGTACAACAAAATACCGCTTTCCTTCTAAGATCGCATAAATCTTCTCTATCAATTCGACTTCTTGCATTGATCCGGTTTCCAAGCTGGATGTATTGCCAACTTTTCTTAGGATCTCTTGCAAAACCGCTCTTGCATTCATTTGCTGTGAAATGGAAGTCCAAGCATAGGAATCGAAATGACTCTTGATGTTTTGATGATTGTAAACTTCTTTAGCAAGAGTGGTCTTACCTGAACCGCCCATGCCATATATGGAGACTACACAAAGTCGATCTTCCTCTTTCGACAGCTCCGCCATCAAACGGTTTTTCTGAACCTCCAAGCCAATTATATCATCATCCCTCTGGTGTGGGTATGAACGCCTCAACAACAACTCGCTTGTATTAGAAGATATTGTTCTTTCACGCACATTTGTGGTGTCATATCTTTTTCGCCTCTCTGATATGTCGTCAAGCTTAGAAAAGATTTCTTTGAGATCCGCCCCTGATCTGTGAAGTTTGAAAATGTTTCTGAGCTTGCGAGCACAACGCTTGAAGAAGTTATTGATGCCTTCTTCTGGGAGAAGCAAGTTGTCAATGATATCTTCAACATCATAAGCGACGTCTCTTACATCGGCTACCCAAATGCGAAAACTTGGGTCCTGATTATGAATTGAATCAATGGTTTTCAAGAACCCTTGGATGCTTACGAGTTCTTTTTGTAGACGCTCGAACTCTGCACGAACACCTTTCAAGAAAAAAACTTCTCCAATTAGCAAGTTAGCAAGCCTTTCCACAACAACTGAAATAACTGCTTCCGCCATGTTTAATTTTTAGTGTCTAAAGAAATGTACACTAAACAGAGCAGTTTTCTTTGAGCTAAAGAATTAAGGCTCAGATATAACCACGAAAGGTTACTACTTCCATTTTATAAATTAAACAGGCAGACAGGACTATGTACATTGCTTTCGCCAAAGTGGGCAAAGTATCCGAATTTCTTACTTTTTTCGCCTAATGGGGTAGACCAATATTTTTTCTTTTTCTTTTTTTCTTTTTCTCTTTTTTCGCCTAAATGCTTGTGATACTTTTTCGCCTAAATGCTTGTGATACTTTTTTCGCCAAAGTGGGCAAAGTATCCGAATTTCTTTTTCTTTTTCTCTTTTTTCGCCTAAATGCTTGTGATACTTTTTCTTTCTCTTTTTGTCGGTAGACCAATATTTTTTTTTCTTAAAGTAATTTTTTTTCTTAAAGTAATTTGTATTGAATAATACAAAATGATACAATCAGGACTATCTCAAGCATTTACATATGATGGCCAGTTACTCACTGCAATTTTCTCACTCATGTTATCATTATAATCCCCCCTTTTTAGAATAAGAATGCACATACCAATACAAACTTTGGGAGGTCTTATATCACATACAATATTGAATGAGCTCAAACTCAGGCTTTGATTTGCCCTACGGCATTTATCGACAGGATTATATATTTACTATAAAGTTAAAACTGCAACAATAATGAAATGAATTCGACTAAGTTTACATGAAACATAAAAATCAATATATCTTGTTTCGTTGAACATCAAACACAACTTCTATAATTGAAGAATAAACCACAAAAGTAATTAATGTCTCATCCTTCATTTTCTTTATTCTTACTTGAAACCTAAGGAAAAAAAAAAGGCACTAAGAAAATGAAAGTAATGTCTCCAACTTTAATTGTTCTGTGGGGGTTAGATCAAATGTGTTTTTTTTTTGAAGAAAGTAAAATTTTATTAATAGTCAAATTAACTATTACAAACCTGGTCAGTTTACTACAGCAAACTCAGACCCTATAACACCTTATCCAACTGGTACAAGACTACAAATTAGCGCCAGTTGCCTCTGACAATATCATCCCAATGCTCCAGGACCTCCCTGAAGTGGTAGTTCCGTCTTTCCGGCCATGAGCCTAACCAGTACCAAATCTGTGCTCTCATTTTCGAATTAATTCCATCTATAGTGAACTCCTTGTGCTTGAAAATATTGTTATTCCTTGTTGTCCAAAGCATCCACATGACAGCATAAGGTGTAATTTCCCATATCAGTCCACCCAATTCATGGTTCTTCCTCTTAGGCCAATCCTTAAGGACTTCCATAACTGAGTATGATCTAAGGACCACTCCATAACCTTCTCGTCTTGCTGCTGTTGCCTTTTCCCAAAGTTGTAAAGCAAAGGAACAATGAAGAAATAAGTGTGAGATACCCTCATTCAACACGCCACACATTACACAAGTAGGATCCAGATTTTGTCCTTTTCGATTCAAATTATCCTTCGTTAATGTTCGATTCAATAGTAGGGTCCAGAAGAAGAGTTGCACATTCAACGGAATTTTTGATTGCCAAACTAACTGGACAGGAAACGATGTTGTGATAGAGTCCACAGGTTGATCATGTATGTAGATGTGTTGATACATTGATTTAACCGTGAAGCTGCCATTCTTGTTTACTTTCCATATCCAAGTATCTGCACCCTCATCAAAAACCACCTCATTCAGCGATTGTTGCAAACGACCCATAGCTTCCAATTCCCAATCAAATGGAATCCTGCGGATTCGAAGATTCCATTGATTTCCTTCACCAGTTCTTGTGCACAGAGAATTGATTGTGGCGTTGCGCGCATTGGATAATATATAAATTTGGGGAAAGAGATCACACAAAGGAAGCTCACCCAACCAGACATCTGTCCAAAAGCGAATTTTGGATCCACTTCCCAATTTGCAACAGATTCCGAGTTTAAAGAGTGAAAATAATTCCATAATCCCTTTCCACACACTGCAGCCGTGAGATTGTGAAACACTACGTGGCCACCAATTGAGATCTCCCCTCCCATATTTGGCATCAATTACCGCTCTCCAAAGTGAGTTTTCTTCCCGTCCATACCTCCAAAGCCATTTGGCTTTAAGTGCTCTATTCATTGTTTGAATGCTGCGCAGCCCCAAACCACCTTCTTCTTTAGGTGAGCATATCTTATTCCAACTGCCCAGGTGATAACTCCGTTTCTTCTCTGTTGACTCCCATAGAAAATCTTTCATTCTTCTCTCCATCAAATCTGCAACTGAGGCTGGGATTGTAATGATAGACAGTTGGTAAATGGGAAGATTATTAAGAACACTCTGAATTAGAATGAAACGACCCCCCTTGGAGAGTAAATTGGTTTGCCATCCCTGAAGCCGAGTCTGAACCTTTTCTATTATTGGTTCCCACACACTTCTATTCTTATATTTGGATCCCAAAGGTAAACCCAGATATTTGCACATCCCATAATTCTAGCAATGAGTTCCCTTAAATCAAATGTGTTAACGAAAGAAGAAGTACATGTTATCACTCTTTGCAAATTTGGGTGAAGGAATTGAATTCATGCAATCAACAAAAACTTGTTATTTAGACTTGTTAGATATTTCGAACAATTGCTTCCACCTTTTTTTTTTTTTAAAGTTTTAATAGAGTTTCAAGCTTGTATATATATATAGAAACAAGTTCTTGTAATGGTTGAGAGTTTTAGATGCTCAACAATCTTAAGAAACAAGTTCTGTCAACCACAAGTTTGTTGATCCCTTTGAAGACTTGGTTGGGTCCCAAGACATGTGAAACCTGAATTCGAAAGTGGTGTTCTATCCTGGAAGGCGATAATACAAAAAAAGTTCTGAAAAAGTCGTGAAAGTGGGTGTTCTTTCCTAGATTGATGATATTAGTATCTCATCAGAAGATTATTCAGCCCTTTAATCACAATGTGGTGAAAGTAGTGGTGTTCTATATTAACACTAAAACCAGTTAAACCAACTCGTACTTCAAGAGATTTAAGAGTCGCCCAATTTCCAAAGGTGCTAATAATATGTTTAAAGCTTATTCTTGATGATCATGCAACTTCAGTATTCTTGAGCTCGACTCCAAACAGCTAGGTTCACTGTAACAGTTCTTCTCAGGTTTTGGCATTGAGGCTTATGTCGTGTGCCCCACAGTAGCGAACTCTGAATGAATGTATGAGGTGTGTTCCACTTGATTTTTTGACGCTGGTCTATACTATGTTTTTTTGCACGCAAATAGGGATTTTATTAAAGAACCAAAGAATGATACAACAAGAGTAATGTTTTAGAACGAGATTACATCATTGCCCAAAGGCTTGCTACTTCTTGAATCTATAGTAGATCCTGCTTGGATATTCTAGAGCAGGAACAAAATCTGGCTTGCTAGAGGACCAGAGTGTGGTCCCTGCATCTAGGTTTGCCCCTTTCTTTGCTGCAGCATCCGCCCCAATATTTGCTTCT